>VXAV01012268.1:0-22935 GCA_013399715.1 Alectura lathami | reverse complement strand
CAAACAAACAAACAAACAAACAAACAAACAAACAAAACAGTAAATCCCAATATTCTTCTCTTTTCAGTCCCTCCGCATCATTTTTGGGTGCCCCCTTTCTGGCGTGGGAAATGGGGAGGGGTTGGAGCGCTGCATGGGACCAGCTCTGCAGCAATCCCGTGTCACCGGAGGGAGAGGTATGGGAAGGGACATGTGAGCTCGCCGGGTCCCTCAGAAAGGTTCTGCACCTCCTGTGCCTGTCGTGGGTTCTTTAGTGAGGCAATTATCCATGTAGGCACCCAAGAGGGGTGCTGCAGATCAGCTTTGCATGAAGACGAAAACAATGACATCCCAGTGCTTCCCATACAATTCAATTTCCTCATACTCAGGAGACCAAGCGTGTACTCTCTTTTCTTCCAAGAACCCACAAAGCTGGGATTTTAGGAATAATTACTGCTCTTCCTCCAGTGGCAGCATTAATAGGGCTCCTTGCGGGGCCAGGGCATGTTCCAGCCCGGCTCTCCTGAGAACATCTCTTGGACATCAAAGCCCCGGTGGTGCTTCTGCTGCTGCCTGCATCTCGCTGGCCTGGCAGGAGGAGGGTGGGAGCAGACGAGGGCTGAGGCCAGGCTGGGCAGGACGGGCCTGGGTGTGCTGCAGCACCCGGCCTGCACTTGGCAGACAACGCTCAGCAGCCTTCTCTGAGCCAAGGAAAGGAAAACGATGGAGTAAAAACAGTCCTGGTCTCTCCTGGGTCTCCTTCACTAAGAGACAGCAGCGTGCTTTGTGGCTCAAACTCGATTCTCTGGGTGTTCCCCAGGACAGGGCTCCTCCAGATAACGCAGCGCCCCACGAGCAGCCCTGTCCCTGCACGGGGCTGGAACTCAGACTCTGCCAGCGGCTCCAGCAGCCCCACGCCAGGACCACCCCAGTTGTGCGTTCCCCCCACCCTTCCCCCCGCCGACCCCTCTCACTGCAGCCACGAGGCCGTGAGCTCGGTGAGTGGAGATCAGCAGGGTGCTGGCTCCCACCTGGGGAGCCCAAGCCCAGCCCAGGGAAGAGGAGAGCTCGGCCATGTTTCACCAAGGGCCCGGATCCTGTTGGCAAAGCAAGAGGTGGGAATGCAAGGTCTGTTGTAGGTCTGCACAGTGGGGAGGGGAGTGCAAGCATCAGAGGGTGCAGTGGTGCTGCAGCCGTCACCATCCTCAGACTGCCCCGTGCACCATCTCATGTCCACTCTGTCCTCCTCCAGCCCTCTGCAGAGCACGCTGCAGCTTGGTGACACACCAGGGGGAGGACCACCACCGCACCTTCCAGGAGGGTCTCGCCTGCCTTTGCCAGCTCCTCCTTCTCTGCACCAGCTCCGCGCCTCCCGCTCGGAGACAGGGCCTGCCCTTGGATCCAGCACGGGGTGACTCTGCCTGCTCCTGGGTTTCCTTCCCATCCAGCAGGACTGGCATTCGAGGCTGCTGCTGCGCCGACTGCTATTACAGCAAATCCTGCCGGAGGTCTCCCAGACAGCTGCCTGCTGCCCACGGTTCGTTCCGCGTGTAGCTGCTGCTAGCCCCGCCACAAAGATGTTTCTAATGTTTAATTTGCGTCTCACTCACATTCAGTAACTGCTCTGGGAAATCTAAAGTGCTTCTTAAAAATGGAACCACAATAATTATTGAATATTAGATACCATCACTGGAGTATTAGAAACATATTTCTATATAGAAATAGAGTTTGAACACACAGTACGGAGCTGCACCACATGCGTTGCATGCCAGTCACTGAACGTCCAGCTTCCTGCTACAGCATCAGCAACAGCCTGCCTTGCTGCTGCATTTCCTGTCAGGAGGACCCCAAAGTAGATGGGGGCAGCGTGCAACGCACGGACCCTCCCGGGAGCTGCTGTGTCACCGAGCCATGGGACCAGCTCGGTCCCCAAAAACGGCTCCAGGAGAGCTGCAGGATGGTCCAAGGCTGCTCAGAGCCTGAACCGCGGCAGCTCAGATCCTGCACTCTAGCGTGTGGGTAGCCACAAGGTAAAACAGCAAGCCCAGCAGGGGCACTAGGGTGCGTAAAGGGAGAAATGGGCTCTTCAGAGGCCACTTAGCCGCACACCCGCTCTGGTTTACCTGGTTTGCTCACTCCAGCACAGCGACTGCACAAGCAAATGAGACTT
Source organism: Alectura lathami (assembly GCA_013399715.1). Taxonomy (NCBI): domain Eukaryota; kingdom Metazoa; phylum Chordata; class Aves; order Galliformes; family Megapodiidae; genus Alectura; species Alectura lathami. The sequence continues at coordinate 20,786 of VXAV01012268.1, read as the reverse complement.
GCAGCTGAGCAGAACCTTTTCAAACCAGCCCCAATTAGGCTTACTCACAGGATTAGTGTACATATTCTAACAATGCAGATAGTAGTAAATAAAGGGAGAACATGCATTAGTTCCACCTGGGGCCCCAGAAATACCCGGAATTAGCGAGTAATGTACGAATAGGACATGCGACTATTATTTCCCCAACCTCAAAATTTTCATCCTCTGATGGATGTACTCAAGGGAACAGTTTGAGAGTGTCTCTGTAAGACACTTTCAGTAATTTGACTGTGAGGTTTTTGCTTCTGTGCTCCCAAGCAATTGGAGGGGAATCAGCACTTCCTTTGATCATGCAGAACTTTGATACCGCCAGGCAGAACTGCTTTGTGCCTCCAAGACCTGCATGCTCTACAGACACAGAGGTGAACATCACAGACCCCTGCAACCATGTAGCACTGCTAAACAGAGAGACACTGATCTGCCACTGGAGTCCCCCCAGACACCGTGAATCAGATCTCCCAGGTTTTAGGAGACCAGGCACCAGGCACTTAGCCAGCACGAGGTCTGAAGATCCATCCTAAGCCTGATCCTGGCTTTGCCATGGAGATGGAGCACAATTTTTTCATTCATTTCATTTTCCTGGGCTCCCCTTCCATGAGGATAACCTGGGAAGTCTGTTTCCACAAGGGCAGTTTTGTGGTTTCATGTTTTTTGTGCGTTCCATGTTTCAGTTTTGCCTTCCTTGGGTTGGAAGTGAAACCATTTTGCAGAGGAAGGGACTGTGCCACAGGAGCAGGAAGGGAGCAGCACAGAACACATGTTTTCCCTGGGTCAGGTCTGAGTCAGGAACACCAGGCTGCTCTGGAGTTCATTAAGGTTAGTAAATTGGCTTCTACCACAAGAGCAAGATTATCCTTTGGGATTTACCCCCATGGGTTTGTGCAGAGCTATAGACGGGCTCAGATGGGTGCAGGGCAACCTGATGGGAGAGAAATGCAGCCCAGGCTGTCAGGTGCAGCAACCTGGATGCATCCGGTGCTGGTAAATCCCTAAATCAGAACATAAAAGAGCAAAGCTTGCTCAGTTCTGCATTATTTCTTGTATTTGTTACCGCAGAATATTGCCAGCATCATTTTCCTGGTCTTGTCATCCTGGAAGAAGGAAAAGCAAGGCACGACATATGGAGGCGTTCCTGTGGCACACGGAGCCACGCAGCCAGTGACAAGGAGAGGCCCGTGTCTTGCCATGTGGCAATGCCCCAGCACCAAGAGAAAAGTGCCTGGGGGTGGCAGCAGCCCAGCGTGGGGGGACAGGGACACCCCCATCCCGAAGCTGACAGGCAGCCGCTGAGCCAGGCTGGCAGATGGAAGGGAAGCAGCAGCTCTCGTGCTATTTCAGTCCTAGCAAGAGCTGCAAATTTAATGAAAAATAGAAATACTTGACAGCAGAAAACAAAAATCACATTCCTGCAAGCTCTTTCATTCAGTGCTTATTGCAGAGCCCCACGTCCGGCTGCAGCTTGCACTGAGCTGCAGCCCCTGCCCGCACAGCACCGGGCACGCACGGCCACGCGGAACCCACCGCCGGCTGTCGGAGCCGGTCTGCAGAGCTGTCAGGGAATCTGAGAAATCCAAGTGTGAAATCAGCATGTTTCGTGGGACAGCGGGCACAGACTGCCCATATGTTACCCACACACATCACCAGTCATCTGGGAAACGCGCACATCTTAAAAGCTTTCATTTCTCCATTTTTCCCTTTTGGACTTGTCAGAGAAATCTCACTGCCAGCCCATATACCTTCGCAAAAAACGCACGGCTCAATCTTTCACAGATGGACTTCCCTCACGTCTGGGCTTTGATCAAGGCAAGAAGGCAGCAGGGGGGATTATTACCTAGCAATGTGTCTGTGGAAGCGTTTGTGCGTGCAGACACGCTCCGGGTGCCTGTCGGGTTTGGTTTCCCCACGCGTGTCCGTGCCGTGGTGGCTGCGATGGGCGCTCACTGCCCGGGGTACCCGGGGGCAATGCTCACTCCCTGCTATCATGGGTGAGCCTCGTGGGTGGGTGTCCCTGGGGGCTCTCTTCACCTTGCCTCCCTGCAGGCGAGGATTGCACGTTGGCAGGACCAGGACCGGGGCTTTGCCAGAAGGATGAGTGAGAAAGCTGAGCCACATTTCTTCTGTTTAGGGGCAGCTGAAGCACGCTGCCTCCATGCTATTTCTCTCCTCTTCCCTTCAGGAGGGAGCGTGGCTGTCTGCAGCCCTTTCTACGCTGCTGCCGCTCGGGTGCTGGCAGAGGGTGGCACCGTGGTGAACCCTGGCACGGGGGCAGTGGGCACGGCGGGGCCGGGACCTGGCACCTGCTGCAGCCCGGGGCACAGCCGGCGCGTTTGAGCCATGGGGAACAGAAAGGCAGACGGAAATTGGAGCTTCGAATGGGGAGTATGTCCCAAACAACAACACGCCGAGGCTAGGGGAGAAGGAAAACAGGAGGCTTAGCAGTTCAATGTGCCCTTTCTGAAAAAAAGCTTTTGAGGAAAGTTGGAAGCTTTCAGTCTGCACGGGCAGAGCAAAGCCTCTGACCCTCAGCCTTGCAGGTTGTACTTTTTTTTCCTGTAAAATTTCATGGTACGATCTCAGAAGGAAGAAAAACACTGCAAAAAGGATAAAAAAAAAAAAACTGGGAACCACCACCAAACACGGAGAAAACAACAAGTTACCACGGCACGCATGCCCCCGACCAGGGATGGCAGTTCGCCTTCCTGGCTGTGCTCCCATCAAACCATCACTGCTCCAACCTCGAGCAGGAGGATCCTGTCCAGCCCCCAGGGATGCAGGGTCCTGTCTGGAGCACTTCACAGGGGGAAATGGAGAGGGAGTAGCCGGGCTGTGCTTGGCAGGGTGGATTTGCCCAGCTCCCTGTTCCTCCTGGCACAAAATAAAAAGTAACCTCGTACACGAATCCCATGCAGAAGTGCTGTGCACAAAGCGCTCTGCCTCTCACCAGCCTTGCGCTGGGGCTGCGCATCCCCGGCTCACGATGTTGTCCCAGGCACGCAGCGTGTGCTGAGGATCACAGGGCACCGAGAGCTCCGGGCCTGGCAGCACGGCCATGACACGAGGCTGCCGCCAGCAAGGGGACGTGGTGAAAAACCCCAGAGCTCTGGGCAGGCTCTGGGAAAAGCAGCTGAAATGCAAGCCTGGGGAGGCTGCCGAGCAGGGCCAAGCCATTCCTTGCATGCCCAGACTGTGCGCTCCGTCCCTTTCCCACGCGCCAGCAGGTTTGCTCTGCAGCCCCGGAACTGCCCCTTCTCCCAGGTCCTTCCTGCCCATCTCCACCAGCTGGAGCAGGTCGGGCAGAAAACTCCCCCTGGCAGTGAGCACAGACCTGGGCACAGATGGCACCCGCGCACCCCCCGGTGCCTGCCCGTCCCTTGAAGGTGACCACGACCCGTCATCCTGCAGCCGCCAGTGCTGTCAGGTCCCGTCTCTGGCGTGACGTTCCAGCTCATTAATTTTCCCCATTAGACGCTCCTGAGGGAGCTGGGGAGCTTGGGTGCGATTTTTCTTCCTGGTTTTCAGCCCCTGAGCACATGTGAGAAGAAACACGCGCAGCCCCCCCTCGTTACTTCCCTCATCGCCCGCGTTAGGATTTGACCTCCTTGCTTTCTGCCCCGATTTTTAAATAATGTTGAAAATTTGTCACTGGACCTCTGTCATTCTTCAGCCGTGATCCACTTTAAAAGGACGATTCGCAGAGCCAAAGAAAACATTGTGCATGGGACCCGAACAAGAAATACCAGACCTGCTTTCCCTGGCCTTAAAAGCAAGGCGTGTTGTAGACCATACGTCCTGTCTGACAGGGCCGCTCCAAAAGCAGCCTTGGGAGAGAAATGTCCCGGGAAATACCCCGAAAAATTAATTCGTGCATGCTGCCGCCTCCAGAATAAATGAGATAACATTTTTAGCTCTAATTGGGTAAACGGAAACTCTTGTTTCCACAGGGAACTTTGGCTCTGTGTAACAAGCCATTAATCAGGGGGGAGCAGGGAGCCCTGGGGCAGCGCGGCCCCCCCCACCGAGACGCGTCCTTGTGCCCCGAAGCTGTGAGGCCGCCCGCTGCCGGCCCTTGTGGGGTGCAGCCCTGCTGCGGGGTGCAGCCCTTCCCCGCTGCTGGCTTTGCTTGCAGCCTGCCCTGCCCCGCTGTGTGGCCATGGGCAGGTAATCGTCTCCTTGCCCTATTTCTCAGTGGTTTAAATAGAGATGGATTCGCATCCCCAGCACCACCAACAAACTGGCTTCTTCTTCATTTTGCATTTAGAAAGGCTGTGGGGCACACTGCTGCACTGCTCTGCCTGTCCTCGCCCATCACCCAGACTGTGTGAGCACCCTGGGGGATGCAGATGGGCTCCCCGCCCACCATGCTACCACCCCCGTGCCCCACCTTGCCACCGTGCCATCATCACACCCTGCAGCACCCTCCAGCCCCTCGCCCTGCCCGCAGCACGAGGCAATAGCTGGAGCCTGACATCCCATCTGGAGCCGATCAGCGCTGGCTGGCCCGGAGATGTCGCTAATGGAAACCTCAATGTTTCATTTCAAGGGGCTTCTGTCACCTCCTCCCTCCAGAAGCGATAACCCGTTCGCAGGGACGTGCTGGGGCCAAGGGGAGACCCAGCCATCACTCCAAGCAGCAGCAGCTCCCTGAAGATGTCTGCCCAGACACAGAAATCCCCGAGAGGTTCTGAGCACTACCAGCCCTTCGCAGTCAGCAATCAGGGCAGGGGCTGGGCCCGGGGCTGCAGGGGACGAGCTGCAGTGCACGAAGCTGCTTGCAGTGCCCGGCTTCCCAGTGCAACTCCCCTTGCCCTCTCCTGCTCCCCCTCCAGGGCTGAATCTTGCTTTGTTGTGCACATGCACACATGTAATCCTGAAGGATCGAGGTCTCGGAGATTAAAAGGCACCATTATGGGAGTCAAACATAAATTCTCCTTTTATTAAGCAAAGTAAATGTCATCAGTGAAAAAAAGCAGAGGAGGATGGAGAGAAGAGGAGGATTTCATTCCAACTTCCCCTTACTTTCGTTCCTGCTCCTGGCCCTGGCTCGGAGCAGTTGTTTATTTTAAAGTCCAGTAGGGAAGGCTCATACCTTCCCTGCTTTCTGCAGGGATTTTCTGCACCATTACCATAAAGAACAGTGCGTACAGAGTCCGTGCCATTTGGCTTGGGTCTCACTGCTCACTGCCTTCAGAAGGGACCAGCACAGCCAAGCGGGGTGGAAGCCCCGTGCCAGGTGTCGGAGCCACCTTCCCCACGTCCTGGGGTGGCTGGTGCTGTCCCACCACTGATGACAGCGGGGAGGTGACAGCCTCCGGGTGAAGGCTGCGGTGACTGAATTCCTCCCAGCATCCCGGGATGGCCGGAGGGCAGCGGCAGACAGGTCCTGCCCATGAGCAAAGGAGAGCAGTGGGGTGAACAGGGACAGCCCCATGGGAATGCAGGGACGGCTTCAGCTCGGCTGCAGTGTTGATGGAGCTGAGGCTGTGGGCGAAGATTTTTGGTTCAAAGGCCAAAGCCCTATCAGTGGAGCCGAAATGTTAGCCTTAACCTGATGAGACAGGAGCGGATTTGTGCCACATGCCCGCCTCTCCTAATTGCCTGCTCTGCAGCCCCCAGAGCCCATCCATGGGTGCAGCCAGCCCGGGCAGCAAAGCCTGCAGCTCCCTGGGGCAGGCAGGGATGTGGGGCTGTGGAACTGCACGTTGCACACCTCACAGCAGAGGCCTGCCCAAGAGCAGCAGGGACAGAGGGGGTTTGGTGCTGGTGTTAGGCTGCGTTTTTCAGGGCACGAAGATGGGCGATGGAGAGCTCATGGGAAATGGTTTTCCTCCTTTCAGGTTTAACTCTTCTGTTGTGCTCTTGTCTGACGTGGTTTTGTTCACACGCGGCAGCAGAGAAATGGCTGAACAAAGGCTCTCCTTTTTTATGCTCCTTGTTATCTTTGTAGTCTGTGGAATGCAGCTGAGTTTAATGGATACAGTGGCCGGCACGCGTGTGCGTGCATGCATGGAAGGGGAGCGGGACCATGGCAAGCACCAAGCACCGCGCAGCGGTGAGCACTCACTGCTCCAGGTGGAATATTTGCTTAAGTGGGCTTCACAACATGGGGGGAGCACTCAAGACACATCTTAAGCAAACAACCACAGTGCACAGTAAATCTGCCGGGGCATGGGTTTACTGCAGGGCCAGGTGCTCCTCCCAAAGGAGGCTTCCATCCTCCTGCGGTTAACTCTGGTGTCCTGCAGCTGGGGAGAGGCAGGTTTGTTCAAGCACCAGCTCTGCTGGGTTTCCCCAAGCCCAGGTCTGCTGATCACCGCGTGCCCAGACACCCACAGGCAGTGCTGCATGGCGCAGCAGCTCTGCACCCCGCTCCCTGGGTGACGCTTCGCAGGGTCTGCACATTCCCATTCCTGGGCAGGGCCTGCAGCACTCATTGGTCACCCCAGCTGTGAGCCGCTGCCCTTCTTGTAAGGATCCACAGGTCCTGGTTGAGTCTTTAAGGAGCCACGGCAGCGTGGCTGGCAGAGTCCAGCACCTCATATCCCCAAGTGCTGCCTGTCCCAGCACCTGCAGTGCCAGCCCCCACAGGTCCTGCCGAGGCCCTGGTGCAAGCCTTGCCCATCACTGAGGAGCATGCAGTAGATAAATGACGTGCCACGCGGACGCCCTCTTCCCTGACCCCTGAGTAAATCAGCTTCTTCCCTGTATCATGACATCCGATCTCTGCTGCTGTGGTCTGCACTCCAGGAGTGATGCAGCCAACCCTTCTGGGGCTCCAGCCACCGCACAGGCAGTGCCCCAGCCCCTGCTCCCCCAGCCCAGCTGTCACATCGGCACAGCCCCCAAAACCGATGCTCACCACACCCCTCAGCTCTGGGGCTGGGTCCGCGAGTGCAGGCACAGTCGCCTGCCCCCTCAGCCCTTCTCCAGCAGGAGAGGAAAGCCATCGTGTCCCGTGATGGCAGACCACGCAAGCATCGTGCCCCTGCAGAGGCTCTTTCTGTGCCAAGCTGGGGCGCAGCTCAGAGGAGCACAGCAGAGGAGCACGTCCTCAGCCCTTCAGCCCCTTGCAGCATTGTTGCCCTTCCAATGCCAAGCTCCCTCAGTGCCCACCTACCTCGCTCTGTCCCCCCAGCTTCTCCCTCACACACGCCCAGCTTCCTCCTGTTATCTTTGTCAGCAAAGAGAAACTGATACAGTCCATTAGCTCAGCCCCCTCCCCTGATGTCCCCCCACTGACAGGGAACATGACACTGCACCGCCAAGCACAGATGTGAGCTCTCCATCCTGACAAGCGCGTGTTGAGAAAGCATTTTTGACCAAGATCCGTATCCAGGGCTAGTGTCAGACAGCGGAGGTGGAATAAAAGGACCTCTTGGCTGGAGACGCTGGAGATAAGCAACAACAGGAAGCCTGCAAGTGAAAAAAGATGCTAGCCTGAGAAATTTTAGAGGGGAGAGCAGCGACACAAAATAATTGCTGAAAGAATGCAGCTTGATTGCAGACAGCGGGGAGAGTCTCAAATCCTGCATGGAATGAAAGACTGGGATGATAGCTTAAGGGGAAGAAAAGTTATCAGGCTGGCAGGAGTGATTTATTCAATGGAGGGGATTAAGAGTCCAAGAGCTAATGCGCAGGATGTCTCACGGGGGGCAGAAGGCTGCAGGAGGGGGTGCAGGCGGGAGGCATGCGGGTGCGTGGAGGTGCCGGGTGCTGCCGAAGGTGCCGGGTGCTGGTGGCCATGCCGAGCCCTCGTTCCCCATGCCCGTCACGTGGGCAGGGTGCAGGGCACTGCCAGGTCTCGTGAACTGAGGTTCTTAGGTGTGGTGGGGGCCAGATGGCTTCACCCCAACCTCCCCCCTCTCTTCCACATGTCAATAGAGACCAGGAGCCCTGTCCCGGGGATGGAGGTTGCTCTTCCCAGCCTCACACTCCGAGGCCGTGTTGGGACTGCGGTGGTGTCACCACGCATCCAGCACGGGGCTGGAGACTGCAGGGCCGAGCATCCCGCCCACATCCCCCCGCTCCCCCACCTCCCCACAGGCTGCCTTGTCCCCGCTCACCCCGGGGTGGTGGAGCGCTGCCAGCCCGGCCCCGCGTCCCCGCTTTGTTCATTTCGTGCTTCCCCTGCTCAGCCCTGCTCTCCTCCCAGGTACCTTGCCAGAGAGGGAGGGAATCCCGTCAGTCGCTAACAAAAATACTGTGCAAATCATATTAAAATAAAAGGCTCTTGTAATTTTTAGCGTTTATTGAAGTGGTTTCTCTTTATTTCTTTTTCTTTTGGCTCCTCGAGCATTTTGGAGCACAGCTGCCAAAAATGAAATGTCTGACCAGCCCCTGATGCTTCTGTTGGCCTCCTTCCCTCCCTTCCTGTTCTGCACTTCTCTCACATCGCCTCCTGCTCATCCTTCCCGAGAGCCCCACAAACCCCAGATCTCCCCACCTGCTGCTTCACCCCATTGCTCCTCGGGGCTGGGCTCGTTGGCCCACGCACTCCAGCACGATGCTGTCCCTGCTCCCCGCACAGCCTTGTGGGGTGCAGGGTTACATGGGGACAGGGGGCAGCGGCAGGGTGCCACCCTGCCCGGCTCGTTCCCACCTGGCTGTCAGCCCGTGACGGATGCGCGTGCACCGGTCTGCGCCGGTGGAATTAGCGCTGAGTGCTAGGGCTCCTGGCATGTTTAATCCGCTAATGGCATTAATTCCCTATCAAATTAAATTGTGCAAATATGTTGCTGGTTTGGTTTGGGGAGGAGGGGGTTGTGCCTCTCCCTCCCCCATCCTTTTATCCCAGGAAAGACACTGGTGCATTTGTTAGCAGGGAGAGAAAGAAAACCCTACAAAGAATTGCAGCATTTATGCAGATATTCAAAAAAAAAATGGCAGATTATTTTTCAGAAAAGCAGAAGGGCACTCCCCTTTTCCCTGCAGACAAGACCCGTGCCCCGCCGCGGGTCCCAGCGTGCGGGCAGACAAAGGGCTGCCTCGCAGCAGGGCCGGGCGCGGGCAGCGGGCGCCCAGGAGCCCCCCGAGCTGTGCCCAGCCCTGCTCGCATTTCAAAGCTGTTGTTTTGAATCCCATGTCCCTTTTTTCTCATTCATATATGCACTGAAAGCAAAGTTATGACAAAAATCCAGCACGAAGCTGAAAGCAAGGGCTTGAGTTGCATTTTGGCACAGACGGGGCTCATCCCTTCTGCGGGAGGCTCCTTGCCAGAAGACGTCTTGGAGTGGAAGGAATTCTAGAAATCAGGATTCTGCATATTATGGGGTTTTATTTGTCTCATTCAGGGAGGTGAGAGGAAGCAGCAAGGGGCTGAGTGTAAAAAAATCTGGTCTGGGATTTACCTGCGACTGACGCAGGTGAAAAGTGTGGGATGATGGATTCTTCCCGGTGAAGGAAGAGACAAAGGGGAGTCTCTTCCCTGTCTGACACTTTGTTGGTAGCATATTTTCAGGCAAGGGGAGGTTAAGTAAAAAATCTGGTCTGGATCAGCGTGCTTGTATCTCGTCAGCTGGACTCTGCGATGCCAGCTGACGTGGAGACAACTTGCAATGAGCACCTGGAGAGGATGCGTGGCTGGGGCCTCACCCTGCTTCTGGTCTGCTGGCTGGATGCACCGCAGGAGATCATGGCCTGCATCTGCCCAGCTGCCTGCGAGAGGGCTGTGTCCGTTTCTGCTGCCTTAGACTCCTCTTCCATACCTTCTTCTCAAGATGAGTGCGAGCTGAATGCTCCCATAACCTCTCACCAGGGTTTTTGGATGCCATGCCCCTGCCCCGCTGTGTCCCAGGAGATGTCCTGGGGAGCAGAAGTTCACACCCTTGATTCTTATGAATTTCCAGGAAATGGCTATGGAGAGCTGAATTTGAATTCAGACACGTGTGCCTGCATCACTCAGCCAGCTGGGAAGGAGAGGCATACCATGTTCCTCGGCTGTCTGATTAAAGCTAACCAATCCTAATCAGATTTTCAAACACCGAGCCCTTACAGGAAGCATGGGCAAGCGCATCATGATGATTTGTTAATATTGTTCAAAGACACAGAGCCCTTAATTGATGTATTCAGGAAAACCACACAGAATGCAGGTTGCAGATGGAAAACCAGGTAGAACACAGCGACTTCACCACCAATGAATTCCTGGTCACGGCCTCCCCAGAGTGCTGGTGCCTCTGCCAAGCAGACCTGACGCGGGTCCACCTTTCCTTCAGCGGTGTTAGGGTGCTGCTCCCCTTGCCCATCCTTCCTGGCATCCCGGTGCCATAGCAGGGATGCGTGCACACCCTTGGCCTCCTGAAATCCCACGTCCAAGAGCCCGATACAGCTCCAGGAGAGCAGCTCACCTCCCACCCATGCAGCTCCAAGTGCAGCAGCAGCAGCAGCAGCTCCGAGAACATTGGAGCTCTGGGGCTCGTTACCTGCTCCTGCCCTGGGGACCAGCAGAAACCAAAGCCTAAGTGCAGCATATGCCACGGCTGCTCTGGGTGGTTGGTAAAGGGCCATTCTGAAAACATGGAGGCACGGGGATCGGGTTGTCCCTGCAGACAGAGGCGGGGTGTTGAGGTGGCAGGGAGGTGACAGATGGCGAGCGTCCTGCACAGCCTCGGCTCCCATCCCGAGGCGACCCGGGGGGTGCCGCAGTTCAGAGGCAGAACCTGGGGACATCGGGCTGGGCGTGCAGGAGGGGCAGATGCTCCCAGAGCCCCTCTGGCTATCACCTTCCTGCCACATGCTGGGGGAGAACCCACCACCACCAAATTCTCCCCAAAGCCCTTTTGTTCCAGGACAGCCGCACGCTGTTTCCAAAGGCCCAGGGGAAGGTCAGGAGAGCACATCGCAGCTGCAGCATTTACTTGATAGTGTTCCCGTGAGGATTTTGCTCACAGCTCTTTGCTAAGGCCACAGCTTGCACCACGCAAGTGGCAACAGCAGACCTAAGGTGCTGGTTTGCAAAGCAGTGACAGTAACCCCCATCGGTTACCCTGAGTCTGCAGACTGCTGGAGCTCTGCAGGAATCCACCATCACACCTGGCCAGAGCCTCCCACACCACAGCAAACTGCCCGTGGAACTGACCCCGCTGGGCGACGTGAGGATCAGCGTTATGTGAGCTGAAACTGACAGAACCCAGTGGAGAGGCCTGAAACAGCCAAAGCTGAACAAGAAACAGGATAGCCTCCAAAACCAGATCCCAGGCACGTCCCTAATCGGGCAGCCCCAGTAATTGCCCTTCGTCGTGTCTATTCCTTCCTTTCTGGAGAGGAAAAGGATTTCCATATGTGTACAGCTGGGAGAGGTCAAAGGAGCGGTGCCTGCTCAGCTTGGGGCAGCTCAGCAAGGAGAGGAAGGTGCAGGGAAAGGCCAGAGTCTGGGGAGGAAACTGCCGGCATCCTTTGTCCCTGCAGAGCTGTTCTGGGGAAGGAACACTGGCAAAGAGACTTTTCCAGGACAGGCTTCTGAAAAACAAGTACCTGCCATGACCTGTGCAGCCAACCCCAGCCGTGCAGCAAACAACAGATCAAGAAAACACAACCAGAAGGAGCTGATCTGGCTCACAGAGGATGAAGGCTTTGGGAAATCTATTTCTATTAAACTGCCGAGGGATCTGGGCAGGAGGGGGAGAGCAGGAGCCGGCGTTCAGCGACACTGCGCTGCGAGTGTATCCTGCATGGTTCAGTTGCCGGCTGTGATTAAAGTCCCAAGTCCCTTCCTGAAGACTTAATTTGGGTTCAGACAACTGCCTTTGCCCTTAGCTTGCTTGGCAGGGGGCAGGCGAGAGTCTGAGGCAACGGGAACCCCAGGGTGCGCAGCACGAGGAGCCAGGTGGGAAACGTCCCAAGGGCGAGTTTGCTTTCTCTCCCTGCAGGAGCAGAATGATGCCATGCGACAGGCTCGGCTCACCTGGCAGAGCAGACACTTCACGTTCAGCCGGCAGACAGAGACCCCGGTGTCTCCTGAGGTCAGCGGTGGAACAGACTGAGGGTGGCTCTCGGGCCTGGGCAGGAGCAGAGGACTTGCTCCACAACATGCCGAGGCAGCGGCCTTTTGCACAGAGGCTTTCTGCTGCGGCTTTTTTACACACTCAGCAGTGGTGGAATTGGAAGCGAGCATGTGAATGCAGAAGGTAAAATGACATGAGGGCCGGGGTTCGGCCTTTTTTGAGTCAACGTGGCTGAGTCCATGGAGTAAAAGACAATTTAATTACTGTTGTAATAAATAGGATTGTAGAGGCATATTACAGGCATTCATTTCACCCAGTGACATCTTTGCTAAGTATGCTGTGCTTCAGCTGTGCTCGTTTGCAGAATAAACTAACAGCTACCATGGGCACTGCGTGGCCGGCGTACGGTCTCCAAAACTATTTTGCAGGAAACTTTCCTTGCATTTTCCCTTCCCGCTCACCACCAGAGGAGACCATCTCTGTAAAACATTCATGAGCAGCTTTAAAATAATAAAAAATTAAACAACCTTTGCTAGAAGGTATGAAATATTTACCATGCTGCTGTAAGCTAATTGCATACGGAAACTACAAAGCACCAGCGCTACGGGCTGAGCGGCACTGCCAGTGCCCGGTGCCCGGTGCTGGACAGGAGCCGTGGTGGGACGAGATGCGGGACAGGATGCCAGCAGAGCTGCAGCTCCCCCTCACCTCCTCCCAGAGGGCTGGCGTAGACCGGGGCAGCGGGGAGGCTCGTCTCAGCTCCTGCAGCCCAGCCCTGGAGGTGCCAGCGGGAGCCAGCTCCAGCCGCCGGCATGCTCAGCAAACACTCGTCGTGCTGGGGCCTTGCAGGCCCTCATCATACTTTGTCACTTCTCCTTCTCATCCCTGTTGCAACCCTGAAGTGCACTAATGGAAAATAGCAGAGCCGGCGGAGCTAGTCGGAGCAAATGATAGATGTGACAAATTAAGCCCGCGTTTCTGTTCACTTTAATCATTGCAATTTCCTCCAGTTTTTCTTGTTGTTTGGAAGTATTTAAACATCTTTGGGAGGGAGACTTTTCTTTTCTTTGGCCTGATTGCAAACAGCTCCCCGCGGGTGCTCGGCGCTCCAGCTGTGCTCTTGCTGGAGTGACGACGCAGCGGATCCGTCACCTGGGGCTGCCCCCCGCCCCGGGCTGCCTGCGAGCAGAGTGCTCCGGGGGTGGGTGCTCGGCGGGTGCAGGTCCCACCGCCAGCTCACAGCACTCGGAGCAGAGGCCGGAACACTCTCCCTGAGACAGGCAAAGCACAACACACAGATATCTGTGAGAACCAGGTACTACAGGAGAGGGATGTGTCCAGGGATAAGGAATTAGCCTTTCCCACCACCTCTTTTCCCCAGAACACCATGCTCCCACCCACCAGGTGCCCATCCATCCAGCCCCCCCTTACAGCCCAGCCTCATCTCCTGCCCCAGCTCCAGGGGACGACAGCAGCCCTGCATTGCGCTGCCTCCACCCGCCAGGACAAACCCCTCCTCCGGGCAGGGAAAGGTCACTTTGCTCCCCTACGCCGCAGCTGGGATCCAAGAGAGCAGAACCACCGAGGAAGAAAGAAATAAACAACGGGCGCAGAAAGTATCAGTTCTCTCCTTTATTACAGGATTTATCTTCCTAATATCCGGGGAGCGTTGCTTGGCAACTCCGTCTCTCCGACCTCTGCCATCTCCCCCCAGCACAGCCCAAATGAGCTTGAGCCGCATGGAGCCTCCTCCAGCACAATCACGGCTGATTTACGTGGCTGGGGAGCGCCCCAGCAGCACGCTGCTCGGCTCTCCAGCCCCAGCCCTTTCTCCTGCCCAGCAGAGCAGCCAGGATGGGCCTGGCCCCACAGTGCTCCTGGAGGGGTGTGGGTATGGGATGGAGGCAGCTCCGCACCCATAAGATGGACTTCTCCAAGCACTGCCCCACCCTGGGATTTCAAGAAAGAGAAAACAATCAGCAAAAAGAACTTGCGCACTCAGAATCCCTGTCCAAGGCAAGTAGCACAGCCTGAGCATACAGGTGCAAACATCATCCCAGTAACTGCAAAATCAACATGGTGGTGCAACTGGTGAGGCTCAGCCAGGGGAGAGAGAAAGATGAAAGCAAAAGGGTTCTGGCCTGTGGCTGCTTTCCTAGACAACAGCTTCCCAGACCAGCCCACTGATTTTTACTAACCCATCTGGGCGCACCTCATGTGCTGCAAGGCGACCAGCAGCCAGAGAGGCTGCGCTTCAGCCCCGTGTTAACAAGAGAGCAGCCCTGTGCGAGCTCCAAGGCTTTGCACTCAACAAGCCGCATGGCTCTACCTTCCCCTCCCTCCATGCCAGCGCCCAGCAAGGTGCAGAGCAGAGGCCTCCCTCCCCTCCCTCCCCTCCCTCCCCTCACACCCTGCTGCATGGCCGGGAGAGGAGGAGAGGACAAACAGACAGAGGAGCGGGCGTGGTGCTCCGTGGAGAACAAGGAGCTTGCACAGATGCTATGGTGACGAGCATTGTGTACAGCCTGAATAGGGCAGAACAGAAAAACTTCAACAGTATCGCAGCCAGGATCACTGAGGCTCCGGGAAAGCTGAACCGGCTGCGGGCACTTGTAAATTTGAGGGTGGGCTGCTATTGTGAAGCAGAGAGCTGGCGGGAGAGGTAGAGGCAGGGAGTGCTCGAGTGATGGAGAGAATTCAGGTGAAAAAAGGTTAAGTGCAGCCAGATATTTAAGTGAGACAGAGTCGCCCATGAGAGCAACGCAAACAGTTCATTGCAAGGAAACCTGATCCAAGGCCATTCACAGCACAAGCCCGGAGACAGACAAGTGCCCCCTCCCCTTACGCTCCATGAGATCTGGCAAGGACAGTGCTGGCTCAGAGTTCATAAATTCTTCAGCAGAAAATACTTAGATACTTAATCAAGGGCTTCTCTGTTACTCCAGAACAAGTTTACATTATTAGAGGGGGAAAAAAAAAAAACAACCTCAACCAAACAAAAAGGGTCCTAAATAAAGAGATAAAGTAGTATGACAGGACAGCAATAATAGCTTTCAGGTGTATGTTCTGCATAAGATTTCCAGGCAGTTGGTTTAGTTAATGGATTCCCTTAATCTTTCAGCTGTCAGCGTGCAATCTATAGTCTACTGTTTCTTCCACACCGTATTTATGTGGACAAATTCAAACTTGTATAAACAGACAGGAGTAGCTATTGTTGTGCAAGAGCAGAACACAATGGGAGCTTGTCACCGATCCATCACAGCTGTCGGGGAGCAGTGCCTGGAGATCTGGGAGCTCGGGGCCACGAGCACAGTGGAGCCTGGAAGGACACGGAGGTGCTGGGAGTGTGGGAACAGGGGCAGGGCAAGGCGGAGGAGGCTTGGGAATGGGCAGCACAGGGGGAGGGAACGGGGAGCTGAGAGGGAGGAAGGCACGGCCTGGTGATGTAGGAAGGAAACTCAGAGCGCTAACCTACGGTGGCTGTGGCCCCACGTAGTGGTGGGGGAAGAGTCAGCCCACTGGAGAAGTCACAGAGCCAGCCACGGGGCTGAGATGGAAATGCAAATGGGATGACAGTGGTGGGGGTGGCACAGCCCCAGAGAGATGGTGTTCGAGGACCCCAACAGGCAAACTGTGGCCAAAGAGGAGGAGAAATGGGGAAACGGGGGGATTTGTGATAGGAACGGGGAGATTGGTCTGAAGGGAGAAGGGACAGGTCTGCAGGAAGAAGGGTAGAGGGAGGTGAGCGTGGGAGGTGGCACAGCCCCGCATTGGGGTCACAGCCAAGGCCATCAGCTGCCCACGGCTGGGAAAGCGTCGCCTGGTGCCAGGGGAGGTGACAAAGCTGAGCCAACAAGGGCTGATGGGGAGAAGGAGCAGGACAGGAGCGATACAGCACCTGGGTGAGGAGGTGAAAGCTGTGGAGCAAAATCCCAGCAACCCACAGGGGAACGGCAGGAGGGAAAGGCAGGATACCCAGCCACCACCAGCTCCGCAGGGGTGCAAGAAGGGAGCAGCAGGCGTTGCCCGGCTGCCACAGGTGTCTGCAGTGCTCAGGACAGGGCAGGTGACAAGGGACAGAGCTCTGCCACCTCTGTGGGCACATGGCTACGGGCTGGGGGCTGCGTGTGCTGCAGAACTGGGTTCACCCTGCAGTGAACTGCTGGGCTGCTGCTGCCGCTCCCCTGCCCTTACCGGCCAGGCTCTGGACTCCTGCGGTGAGGTTGAAACATTGTTGCAAAAAGAATTGTATCGGACAGTGTAACAATGTTGCAAGGTGTGACAATGTAACAGAAACTAGCAATGTTGTATCCTCTTTCCCCGAAGCAATGGGAGTGGGGGCTGCTGGGGACCCGGTCTCAGACCCAGAGGTCTCGGCTCCCCCGGGCTCGTGGGGGCCCCGGCAGCTGCCGGAGGCCGAGGGCAGCGCGGGGAGGCGGGGGCCAGGCCCGGCTCTCTGCAGCCTCTGCTGCTCCTGGTGCCTGAGCCAGGGGAGGAGCCGCGCGGGGGAGGCTGCCTTTCCCTTTGGGAGCTCTGGTCTCAGGCACGCGGCTCCCACCGTGCCCTCCCCACTTGCCTCCCCCACCGCTCGCTGGGCTCCTGCAGGAGCTCACAGCCTCCTCCAGCAGCCAGGGGAGTGCCAGCAGTCACTGCCACCGATGTGCGTTTCCCACTTGGGGGAGTGGGTCAGGGTAGCAGCTGCTGTGCCTTCCCCAAGCGTTTGGCACCGGAGAGACCAGCAGCACCCCCTGCCCCAGCGCTCCCCGCCCTAGAACTGGGGCGAACGGGAGGGACGAGCGGGGGTGGCAGCCCTCAGCTCCCTGCCAGCTGCAGTGATTTGAATATATATTGAAAAATTTCCCAGCGCATTAAATACACAGGGGAGCGGTGGGGAGAGGGTGTGGGAGGGCTGGGAGGGGCTGCAGGGACAGGTGGCACTTGCCTTTTGCCACTGACACTTCTTCAGCAGGACAACTGCCCCCGAGAGGCTGCATCTCCCGGGGCAGCATGGAGCAGCCCCAGAGGGAGGCAGTGTGTGGAGGCAGGGGATGCGCGGGTGGAGGCTGCAGGTGCAGCGTGGAGGAGAAGGGAAGGCTCGTGCAACAGAGGCTCGGGGGGCCCTAATGGTTTATTAACAGGGAAGGGGTCAGGGAGCCGTCACCGGGCCCTGGGGCAATTATGCCACGTATCCAGTCCTGGATCTTCCGGACACAACTCATCTCTCTCCAGGGTAATGCAGGCTGCCTTCTGCACCTGATCCCCACATTAACACTGTCACAAGCTGATGATATTATCAAGTGAAGCATAGCCTCTGGGGGGGGGAGCAGCTTTTAACCCTTCCCATGCTGGCCGTGCAGGGAGGATGAGCCCTGGACCATGTCGAACAACAGGTGGAAAGGGGCTTTTTGGGGGTTTGGCTGAGCTGTCAGAGAGAAATGCCTGGAGGAAGAAAGGCGGGGGGGTGGTGGGGGGGGGGAGTGTGAAGAGAAAGGCAAGGCACAGACCATGATGGATGCAAGCTGGTGTCAAGGGTGAATGCCTCAGCAGCACTGGTGGCTGTGTACATCCTCACAGAGTTTTCCCAGAGGACTGGATTAAGCAAGCCATTGCTCCCTAAATGGACCATCCTCAGGAAAGTCGTGCCTGCTGGCACACCTCCTCCCTGCCGGCACTAAGCGGATACACGGAGCCACCTCACCGGTGCAGCCACACCTTCACGGAGCACCAGAGCAGCACGGCCATGCCCTGGGTCCTGCGGTAACCCCCAGCTCTCAGCAGGATTCTGTTTGCTACATTTGGGGTCAGAGCAGAGCAAAAGGCCCCTGCAAGCAACAGCCCTGCCTTGCTCTCCTGTCCTTCCCTACAGATTCTTCACCTCTGTCCTCCCCAGTGCCACCTCCACCCCACAAGATACAGCCCCTGGGTCCTGTCCTCCACAGGTCTGTGACCACGCAGCTCACGTGGCCCCTTCCCTGCCTCCCCCAGCACTTCCATCCTGGAGCCTGGGGCAAAAACAGGAGCGTGTGACTGCAGCAGGGTGGCTGAGACGCTGCAGGTCCCTCTCCTGAGCCAGGCCCCACCACACCCCCGGTGCTGCCTCTGGCACCCTCCCACTGCACCTCCCCGGGGAGCCTGCCCGCTCCCTGCATTGCCTGCGGCGGTTTGCATTGCACTGTTAACATCTCCAGGGTATGAAAAGCAGGAGGAGAAGCGCCCATCTCGGGAAGCGGAGCAGCTGATTTAATTCAGCCTTCCCACCGGAATCGGTGTTTTATTTGAGGTCGGAACAGGTAACTACGGCACAAAATTAAAGCGGGCGCCGGAGCGCGTGCCAGGGCCGTGCAGGAGGCAGCCGGCGATGCAGGCTGTTCATTCTTATTCATTACCAGCTCCGGAGGCAGCGTCTCCAAATCCCTCTAAATTCCTGTTCTCTCTCTCCTTGATTTCCCTCTTGTCCCGCATGCTGAAGTCTGCAAACAACTCACTTAGATCCGCTCCTCCGCTGCCCGTTAAGGGTTTAACACTTTGCTGCATTCCCAGTAGTGACGCAGGCTGTGTTACAGCTGCTTAAATGTTCATTTTTTATTGATTCCGCATACCCACACAAAAATACGCACGCAAACACGCAGGTATATATTAACATCTGAATATCGATACCTAGCCAGTGGTTGCTGCAGGCAGGGTACTAGAGGATGGCTGCTGCTGCTCCCAGGGAAAAGGGGCACCCTTGCCAGTGGGAAGATAGAGGCCAAAAATGCAGGAGCAGTTTCATGAGAAATAGCTTTTCCTTGGGGTGCATGCAAGGTAAAGCTTGAAGCTGAGGAGACGACCGAGCAGTTTCTCTTGAAAAACGCCCTGTGCTGAGCGGTTTACCCCTGCCTTTACAGGCTGTGCAAGACCACAGAGCGCTCATGTGCTCGGGCTGCGGCCATGCGCTGCCTGGAGAGTGTGCAATCTGCGAGTGATGGTTTGAAGCCTCTCAGGGATTCAAGGTGGAGGTGGTCCCCAGGGTGGGGGTCCCCAGCACTGTGCTGCCATGTGTGGTAGATATAGGGTCTGGTCTAGTGGGAGCTCCATGGCAGCACGCCCATCTGCCTCTCGGCACCTGCTCAGCAGCCTCTGGCGGCTCAGGGAACCCCGTCCTGGGCACCGCTCCAGGCAGGACCAAATCTGTTCACCAGGTTGTATAGGAGCAAACTGGGGTTTCTTTAAAAGCCTACAGTTTGGCGAAGTTTGGGTGGATTTTGGCTCACTTGGCAAGATGCACCTCCAGATGCTCTCTGTCCCTCAGAGGGGAAGACATTTGGCCAGGCCTTTGTCACTTTGTCACCATTGTTGTTCTCATTGGTATAAGTACGAGAAAAACAAAGATGTCACCCTCTCAACTCGTTTCCTTCAGAATCCCAGTTAACTGTTTTTCCATGGAACTTTCCAAAAATAAGAACAGCTGGAAGCAAGCTGCAGCCCAGAATATATCACGCTGGATAGTGGAACTGTGGCAAGCACTGCTTAAGGCCTCTAAAAGCAGAGCCACGGAGCGGGAGTTGGAAAGCCAGCGTAGCTGTAGGACGCGCTGCATGCATTCCCTTTGGCACACATAAAAAGCAGGCGGTCATAAAACAGCTCCCTGTGTTTGTCTGAATTATTTTAATAATGTAGAGGGACAAAAAGCCCTGGGTGATTGCTGAGTACTTGGCTGTTGTACACCTACTTGGCGTAGGTGGGATGGGACAGGGGGCTGCAGCCGCACGCTGGGCAGGGACTAGGACATCCCTGACAGGGAGTGGGATGTCCCCAGCAGGGGCTGCCTCGTGGATTAGCGGAGTTGTTGGGCTCCGTGTCGCGGTCACGGCAGAGAAGCAGAACTGAGAAGCCAAATGGTTTTGCTAATCCGCTTGCTTTGATTTAGCAGTCCCAACCATTTGCAAACACAGCTTTAATCTCCGTTGCTGATTTTTAGCACGAAGGGCCTGAGCTTGACTAAAGACACCAGGAAGTGAGGATGCTCAAATAAAAATCCTACAGCAAAAATGCTGGGAGGAAGACCCTCCTCTGTGCAAGCTGGGGGCTGGTGCAGGCTCACCTGCTCGTGTCAGCCAGAGCTGCTCCTGCACAGCTGCCACAGTTCTGCCCTCACACAGGGTGAGGATGGAGGAGCCCCACGCAGAAAGCAGTGCCTGGCCCCACGGGCAAAGCACTGTGCCCCAACAGCAGGGAGCGTGGGGGTCGTGCTGGGTCATGAAGGATGTCCTGCCGTTAATTAGCTGATGGAGCTGGCTCATTAGATCATGGAGCGGGGCAGGGCCCCGATTGCCACACAGGCTGTTTTGCAGCACGGCTGATAGCTGGGGGGGGCAGAAGGAGCAGAGCACGGCCCCTGGCTGAAGGACCCTGACAAGAGGAAGGTAAGGGTTCTTCTCACCCTGCTCTGCTCCTCTCAGTCTCATCCTCCGCATCGCAAAAGCATTAGCACAGGGTAATTATTAAAGATCAAAAAATGACATTTGCAAAGGTTGCGCAGGCAATGAAGCCAGAAATACATTTCTGGAGAGGCTCTGCCTCTGTGCCCGGGTCTCGAGGAGAGCTGTGAAGGACTGGTGGAACAGTTTGACTGTGCTTCAGAGCTGGTGTTACTGCAATTCATTAAAACTTGACCCACTTTTATTTCCATATTGGCGTATCACAACTTTTTTTTTTTTTTTTTTTTTTTTTTTTTTTTCAAAGAGAATAATTGAGTACATCCAGCAAAAACACACCAAATGTTTTGTTTGAGCCAAATCTGTGTTTTTCTGGGGAAAAAAAAAAAAAAAA
>VXAV01012200.1:0-10242 GCA_013399715.1 Alectura lathami | reverse complement strand
AACTATAGAGGAAAAAAAAAAAAAAAAAAAATCCACAGGTCCCAGAGATTCAGTTATAATGTCCTGCACATTAGGGTGATACTGGCCACCTTGGGCTGACACCACAGTTTGCTTTGTGCTGCCTTTTCTGCCCAGTGAAGACTGGGGTGAAGTTGATGGGAAATGAAGCTGTCAGCCTGCGCTGGAAGAGTAAGAGGCTGTTGGTGGAGCCACTGGCAGAGCGGTCCTTGAACAAAGAGGCTGAGGACAGTGCCTGAACTTCTACATCTGCATCTATGAAGACAGATGGGAAATGATCATAGCTTGGTCATCCACTTCTGAGACCATAAATATTGCTGAGCATTTGGGTAAAAAAAATGTTTAAATTGCAGTTTAAGGGCTTTAATCACATAAAACAGAGATGGCTGAAGTGTTTGTGTAAGGAGATGTGTTAAATGCCCTTTGCAATCCTGGCCTGGCTGTGCACCAGGATGGTGCACAAAAAGGGCTGAGATTAATTTTATTTTGAGGGGTAGAAATAGAGGGGGAACCTTCTGTGATGTGAAACTGCTGCTCGTTTCATGGTTTTGCTTAATTCATTTTTTATAAACAGACTTTTAATTCAATTTGTCTGAGTCTTGTTTCTCCCCCCACTTCCCCTCTGCCATACCAGCCCGTTTGTGTTTGTGCTACAGGCAACACGCGTGTCAGGTTCTAGCCAAGCATGTATTAAAGCTGCAATCTGCTGAAAGCCAGGTTTTAAGATGGAAACAAATAATTAGAAACACACAAATTAGTGCATGTCTGACAACAGGTTGAGCTCTGCATGAATTTAAACCAAGCTGGTAATAGCGAGATGTGAGTGATTAAAACCGGAGGCTGCAGCTGAAATGTCAGCTTTAGCAGGTCAGGTGGAAAAGGTGTTGGGAAGGAGCAAACCTGGGCAGGTTTCACAAAGGCTGCACGCCCAGAACGGAGACAAAGCAGTAGCACTGTGGGGACTTTGTGTGAGGCGCTGCATTTCCAGACCCAGCGCCTCAGCTGCACTTGTTCAAGGTGCCCATGTGAGTGCTGCCAGCGACGAGACATCCACGAGTTCTCCGGGCAGTGGTGGGGCACCACTAGTCCACCCAGCCCCCACCAACGCAGAAGTGCTTTCGGTGGCTTCCTGCCTTTGGCACTGGCTGGTTTTCACACATCTAGGCTCAGATGGTGGGGGATCCCAGCCCTCCCGCAGCCCTGGTCTGGGTGATGGACAGCAGCTCCCCTGGGTGGCTTTCCAGCCACAGCTGGCAGCAAATTGGTTGAACAGCCTTGTTGCTGGGTGCCTTTTTCTCTTGTGTGTGAGAGAGAGAGCAAGCAAGGCATAACAGCAGCATAGCTTGTTCTCCTGCACCCACTGTGATGAAAATTGCCTTAGAGACAGTTGCTCTGCTGTACTTTTTTAGGAGCACTAGTAGGAAAGCTGCTCAGAGCGGAGGAAATCCACCCAATGCAGTGCCAGCACTGTCCCTTCCTCAGGCTCTCTTGGTGGGGATTAGATCTAGGGATGTTTCTGTGCTTGTTAAGGAGAGGGAAGGAGCCTCTGAAGAGGAACCCCGTCTGCGTCAGTCTCTAAGGGAACTCTTTAGCTTTTGGCTGAGCCTCTGCTGCACACCCAGGGTTTGGGCAGGGGCTCATGTCCCAGATTTGTGCCTGAATCGTACGGGAGCCCTTCCCTCTGTCAGCAGATCTTCGCTACTGCAAATGGCCCCATTTTAGTCAAAATTAGTTTTTTTCCTACTTCTAGACACCATTTTATCTCAAAAAAGTTTATCTTGAAAACATTTGCCATTGGATTGGTATGCTAGAGAAATGATGTCCCATGAGCCGGAGAGAAGTTAGCGCTATGTGTTGCCAATGTACCTTCCTCACCATCAAGTCTGAAAGAAGGCTTTTAACGCTCCCAGACCCCCCAATTTCCAAAACACCACAGATGCTGCTGAGAAGGGACTTTGAAAGGAGTATGTCTCCATGAAACCTGTTTTCCAAGAGAAAGAAAATAATGGTCCATTGGAGACCTGGAGTTAGCGGGGACCGCTGAGCACCACCGTACTACAGGGGCTGGCAGGTGTTGCAGACATTCTGTTCTTCTTCCCAGACACTCCAGCTTCTGTTTTTTACCAGTGCAGTCCTTTTGGCCCTTCTCCCACACCAGCTTGTCCCTGCTTTTAGAATGAGCCTTCATCTGAAAGGATGGTGGCTGGGCCAGCGAGGAGTGTTGCGTGGTAGGGAGCTAGGGCTGCTCACGCCCTGTTGGTATTGAAATGCCCAGACACAGGTCAGTTTTGACCAAAAATATCTCTTCTTTTCTCAGTTTGTTGCGAGGCTTGCTTCTCTCATCTTTCCCTGTGCTCTTTGGTCCTTGCAGCAACACAGGACAAGGACCAAGCCTCCAGCCTCTGTCCAGGAGCTGCGTGCAGCCTCTGCCGATGGAAGAAATCAGCATTGACTTTTGCATAACTGCTGCCTGCTGTCCATGTGTGACATTTCAGAGTGACCGTAGGTGCTGGGGACGTGATGATGGGGGTGCTGGGCAAAGCGGATGGACCCTATCCTTGCTGGCAAGGTAGCAGGCTGAGCCATGGGCTGTCCTGGTTGATTCACATGATGGCGTCTCACCAGGATCCAAGGACAGGAGGCCTGACTCCTGACCTGGCTGAGAGCTGCACCATGGTTTGGGCATTCCTGGGACAGCCTACGGTGGTGGCTGAGCTGGAGAAGGGTGAAGCATCTGCTTTTTGGGGTGGTATGTCCATCACATCACTGCCACAGGATGTGACATGGGGGACTCTGTGGGCATTAGTTAGTTAGCAGTGCTGAAGAGGGGCTCCTGTGTGTCCCCTCCAAGCACCCCCAGCCTTGTGGCTGTTCCTCCTGCTGCATCCAGAGTGCTCGCCTGCTGGCGGCCATGGTGCTGACCCCAAAGGCTCAGCTTTCAGCACTCAGAAGCATGAGGTTAGCAGCACAAGCTTCCAACAGAGTTTCTTCTGAAAATAAAATGTTGGAGGGGTGGGAAAGGGTAATTCCAAGCCTTTAAGTCTTTACTCTCTTTACTACTTTATCTGCTGCTGTTACAACGGGTTGGAAGCCTTGTGTTTTTTTTTTCTCAGTTGGTTGGCTGGTTGGTTTTAATGTGAAAATAAAGATTTTTGGGGGCAGGTAGCTTGGCCACTGAGGCTGACAGCACTGGGCTGTGCCTGTCTGTGGCTGCCAGATGCCTTGGTATGACGTCTGGCAGCTTTAAAGACAGGCAGCTGAGAAGGACACTTTAATCTTTACCCTGAGCTAAAAAAACAAGTAGAATGGAGAAAAATGTACAAAGTAGGCCATGACAACAGAGTTTGTGAACATCTGAGATCCGCTCCTAATTAATAGCAGTTCCCATCCCAGAAATCATACCATTCAGCAGAAGTTAATCATCTTTGCTCATACATACAATGCACTTCAAGAGGGAATGAGTCACCCTCATTGAAATGTCTAATGTTATGAAATCCAGTGTGACTGATGTAATAAACCCAGCTAAGCTCTCCAAATTGGCTGGGAGCACCAGCAGCAGTGCTCAGCCTGTGTGTGAGTTGACTTCACTGAATTTTTCTTGTTTGTACTGTGGCCTTTAGTAACTAAAACAAACTCACGGGGCATGGCCCAAGAAAGGGTTGGGTGGACCTGTGACGTGGAAAGGGGTGACAGACTGACAGGCAGAGGGCAAGAGTGGTGGCACCACCAAGCCTAGAGGTCCTCCTGGCCTGGAGATGCCTGTTCCCACCTTTGGGACAGAATGGTAGCACTCAAATCCCATCGCTCTACATGCCTAAGCATTCACAGGCCCAGGGATTTATTCTCCATTTCCTGGTTCAAAGAGGAATGTAGACTGAATTCAGAGTTAAGACTCTGCCTTGGTATCTGCTATTCCCTCTTAAATTAAATATTATTACCTGCAAACATTTCCTTTAAGCCGTTTGCTTGGCATACTTTGTTTAAATGTCATGGTATGAATTACCAAAAGTAATTTAAATATTTAAAGTCAGATGCTGCAGATCTAATTTTATTTCGAAATCCTGAGCCAGACTTGCAGCTGATGCAGCTGATAGCAGCTCTGCCTGGCACCCCTGGTTCCTCTCCCAGTTCTTTAATTATTTGCATTTCCAATGCCTTGCACCCAACAAGTCTGGGCTCTGAGATTTCTTTTTCAGTGCAGTGTTGCTTTGGCAATTGCTTTTACTTGACCTGAATATCCATGGTTTCCAAGGAAATAATGTTCCCTCTGGGAAATGACACCACTACCCAAGCCAGTCTTTCCCAAGCTTTCACAAGAAAAGTGCTGGCTCTGTGGAAGTCATAATTTCTCCAGCTTCTGGCAGCAGCCTACTCTGACGAGCCATGCTCCCACCAGGTTTCAATTCCACATCCCTGTGGCCACCTGTCTTGCAGGGCTTTACGCTCACGCCTCTAAATTCCATCTCAGATGAGGCTCCTAACGTGAGGTCCAAGCTGCCTTATAACCATGCTGCAGGCAACTCCCCAGAGCATTTATCCTTCCTGATGCCCTTCCTGCTCCTCTCCATCCAAAGATGAGTCTTGCTTCTGTTCCCCAGGATGTGTTTGCTTCAAAGCTGCCTGGTCACCTCTTTCTCTGCCTGCTCTTGCCTTGCTGTTCAAACCAGGAGTGAAGGAATTGTGACATACAGGCACAACACATGTGCAGCAATGGCATGATCTTCTTGCAGGATCTCACTCTCCTTGGGGCCTGTGTGTCCCTAGGACATACCTCTCCCTCCTTGTGGCAGTGGTCAGCATGGTGTGTAGGCAGGGTGGAGGAGGGACCATGCATCTCCTCTGGGATGGAAAGTTTGCTGCACTGTCACAGCTTGTCACCTGCTCTGTAGGGCCAGAGAAGCCCCCTTTCAAAAACTCATACCTCATTTTATGATATTACTGATCATAAAACCAAGGCAAGGGGAAGCTGGGGTCCGCTGTGTGATTCTCAGATGGGAAACATATATTTCAAAGCCCATCTCTTTCTCCTGGGCCCATCCCTTGGTCTAATAAATGATGTGAGCTCTCCCTGCCCCCTGTGGGCCTTGGGCCATCCCAGCTATAGCAACTACATGTGAAAACAGGGCTATGGTGGGAGATTTCCCCCAAATCCTCTTTGGCCACCAAAGCCAGTCCCTCCAAGCCATGCCAGAGCAAGTTCCAGAGCCCTCAGTAACCCTCCAGAGAAGCTGTCAGCAGGCACAACAATGCACACGGTGTCTCAGGCAAGACGCAACAAGTGCCTCTGACAATGACTGCTTGTGCATTGTTTCCTCCTGCCAATACCACCAAGTGTCTTGTCTGCTTTGTTTGCCAGCACAGTAGACTGGACCAATGCTGCAGCAAAATTTCCAGGCTGTCGTGACATAGCTGCACTGAGGGGCTTGTGAGAAATATGGGGAAACACTGGCCTCTTCGTTCCTAGCCTACAGCACGAGAGAGGGATGAGGCCAGAGAGACGAGGGCAGGGACTGCAGCCAGAACACCTTTGTTGAGGCTCAGCAGCTGGGTAGGCACAAGAGAGGTCCAGAGGGCAGGTCTCCTTCTCCAGAGCATGCTCATGGCTGCCTCCCAGGGTTCTGGCTGCTGTCCTGGTCAAGAGAGGTTGTTCTGTGCTTGGCTTCCCTACGGGGGTGTTATCTCCGTACAGTTCCAGACTGCTGGCATGGTTAAAGCCGGCTTAGATGTGCCCATGTGGCTGAATGTGAGAGCACCCCTTTCATACCTGTGCGCATTGGAGGAGGGTGTGAAAGCTGGGGACAGGTACTGTGGGATGATTGAGTTCAGCATCCTGAGAGCAGGGTAAGGCAAAACCAACCCTGGATCAGAGGATCACAGCTCTGGACTTCAGAAAAGCAGACTTTTGCCTCTTCATGGACCTGCTTGGAAGAATACCATGGGATATAGCCCTGGAGGCAAGAGAGGTCCGGGAGAGCTGGTTGATGTTCAAGGACCACCTCCTCTGAGGTCAAGTACGGCCATTCCCTATGTGCAGAACATCCAGCA
The DNA here is from genome assembly GCA_013399715.1 of Alectura lathami. Lineage (NCBI taxonomy): Eukaryota > Metazoa > Chordata > Aves > Galliformes > Megapodiidae > Alectura > Alectura lathami. Next base: position 4,179 of record VXAV01012200.1, on the reverse strand, counting down.
CAGGTGTCAGATCTGTGTGGGTGGACAAGGAGCTCCTAACTACATTCAGACAGAAAGAAAGCATCAAAGAGGTGGAAGCAGGGACAGGTGACCTGAGAGGAACATAGAGAGACAGTTCAAGGATGTGGGGATGGAGCTGGGGAAGCCAAAGCTCATCTGGAATTGAATGTGGTGGTAGACCTAAAGAGAAAGAAGGAACGTCTTCTTTGCCTTAGTCCTTACTGGGAAGACCAGCTTTTGGGAATCCTAAGACCAGAGAAGAGGTCTAGAGCAAGGAAAAGCGACCCTTTAGTGGAGAAGGATCAGGTCAGGGAGCATTTAAACAAATTGGACACACACATGTTGACGGGCCCTGATGGGATTCATTTATGGGAACCGGTGGACCTGAACGCTGTCACTGAGATGCCGCTTTCGGTTATCTGTGAAATTATTGTGACGATTGGAGGGGGAAGGGGGCTTCCTGAGGACTAGAAGAAAGCAAACGTCACTCCAGTCATCAAGAAGGAGGATCCGGGGAACTGTAGCAGGGTTGGCCTCACCTTGATGCTTGGGAAGGTGATGGAGCAAATAATCTCTGAAGCCATTTTCAGCTATATTAAGGGCAAGAAGGTGACTGGGAGTAGTCAGCCTTGATTTACGAAGAGGAAGTCAGGCCTGGCCAACATGACAGCTTTCTGCAATGCAATAACCAGGCTGATTGACAATGACTTCAGCCAGGCTTTTGATGCTGCCTCCCATAAAATCTTCACAGGCATGCTGATGCAGTGCAGTGAGGTGAATTGAAAATGGGCTGAATGGTCATACTCAGAGGGTTGGGACTAGCAGCACAAAGTCCCGCTGGAGGCCAGTGATGTGCTCTAGGGCTTGGTTCCAGGGCCAAGATTGTTAAAGCTCTTTATTAATGACACAAGTGATGGGAATTGCACCAGCTTTTAGATGGTATGAAATCAGAAGGAGCAGCTGATCCACTGATGGTTGTGCTGCCGTTCAGATGACCTCAAGAGGGTGAGAAATGAGCAAAGAGGAACTTCATGAAGTGTAACAAAGGGAAGTGCAATGCCCCGACCTGGGGAAGAACACCCCAGGTCCTGCACCAGTACATGACCTGGGGGCCCTTGTGGTCAACAAATTGACCATGAGCCAACAATGCACTCTCATGGCATTAGGAAGAGCATTGCAAGCAGGTCAACGGAGAAGAAGGAAGATGGTGTTGATTCTTCCTTTGTCACTGAGCACTAATATGGCTGCAGAATCTCTGTGGAGGGGAGATCCTTGCCATATGGTGGTGGAAGCAGTGTTGTTGCACAACTTCAGATGTGAGGGCTGCATGGACAGGAGAGGGCAGGTGCAGGCTTAGGGCCTGCTAAGGAAATGGCAATGAACCTGCCAAACCAGAGCAAATTGCTAATGGCGGCCTGTTGATGCTGGTGGAAGCTGGACTTGCACCTTGTGAGTGTTACAGGTATTCCTTGCCAATGCTTAGGTCCAGCCGCATGAGAGTAGCGAGTGGCTTTAACCGTCTTCTAAGGATGGGAAAGGGGGAAGAGACCTGCCCAGGACCACACAATTGGGCCACTGGTAAGGGTTGAGACTTCTGAGTCCTGGCCTGGTTTCCTCTCTGCTGGGTCATACATGTGGATCCAGGAGCTCTGAGTGTGCCCAAGTGGGTCAAAGAGGCTGGGTGACAGGCTGGGTTTGTCCAGAGAATATTGGTATTTTGCTAAGTGCATTGAGGAAGGGAGAAGGAGGGAAGCATTCCCAAGAGATATTTTGTATTCAAAATATTATTTTTTTCCTGAAAACTAATTTTATGGGCAAAAATACCTAGGTTTAGCTGAGCGTTGGCATTAATGACACTGGGTGGAAAACAAAGAAGTCATTTTCCAGTGCTCTGACAGGGGAACCAGCATGTTGCTCATAAAATGCTTCATGGAAGTGGCTTCTTGGGTTCTGTTCAGTTTTATTTTATTCACAATGAGGAGAAACCAAATCAGGAACTAAAGCATTTTCATGGATGTCTTGCGAAGCATTTCAATGAGAAAGCACCGCTACCACCACACAGGTGGTGAGCCCCCGAGGGAGGGCAGAAGGCTGTTCCTGCCCACCAGTAGGCACCAAAAACCATCCAGACCAGAACAACTATCTTGTTGAAACAAAAAGCTGTGAAAAATAGTTCACTTTAAAGCCACACACGGTGAGAAGCAGCAGCACCATGCAAGCTCCTTCCCCAGTATCTGCATCAGATAAGGATTTCATTGGAGCAATTTGGGGTTTTGTCCAAAGGCAGGAGTGCAGCGCACCAGCACGTTCCTGGTGCAGTTCCGAACTCGTTGCAGCGTACATCCCCAATAGCTCTGCTGAAGCCATTGGGGCTCTCTTGGCTCCAACCCAGTGGGGCTGTCAGCATCACAGAGAGGTGCTGATGGGGTCTGCATTTCAGAGGAGCACATCCAGTGTCTCCAACTCAGGCAATGCGCAGGAGCAGGCTGAGGAGCTGTAGCTGCCCAGCTCTGCAGGGGAAGAAGTCCCTTCCCGGTATTTGGTCGCATTGCTTGAAATCAGACCCAGCAACGGGGCGAGAAGAAGGGAGAGCCCAAGTGCTGCTCAGCCAGGGTCTGGCGAAGTCAGGGTTTTCCCATCCAGCTGCTCCCCTTGCTTCAAGCCAGCATCTCAGCAGCAGCTTGAGAGGGATGAGCAAACAAATCTCACCCTATAGCTAGGGATGAGGGGAAGTTGAGGGAGCAAAGCCAGGAGCCCAGGCTCATTTACAGAAGTGCCTGGAGAGCAGTGGAGCGACTTGCACAATTGTTTCCGGTTAAGAGCCTGCACCAGGAAGCTTGCCACTTACCTCCTCAAAAAAGAAATATTTCTCTGCAGGAAATTGCTACTTGCAAACAGCCTGACTGCCTGGGAGAAATCACCAAGGAACTGACGTGTGGAGGGCAGGCAGCCAAGTATGCTGAGCCTGCAGAGCTGGGAGGTGGTAGGGATGCAGATGGGTGAGAGGGGAGGCACTTGGATGGCATCAGGGGGTCCTTGGGTTTTTCCTCTCGGCTTGCTTGTTTTTGAAGGAGGACAGCCTTTTCTTCTCATACGAAAGGAGGAATGATTAGAAATGGGGCACGTAGGTATAGACTAAATTACCCGCTGTGCATTCTGTGCTCAGTACATGCATGAGAAAAGCTTCAGAGTATGTTATGGACTTTTTGTATTCCCTAAATAGCCTTGCACCACTTAAAAACCACATGTTGGTGATGCCTCATGCTCCATGAGAAGCTCCGTGAGGATTTCTCCTCATAGCCATTCTTCCCCAGCCTCCAGCTGCCCACCTTCACTGAGGCAGTGGGTAGAAAGACCCAGCCAGGGCTGGAGCCTGCTGCAGGCTTTGCTCTGCAGCAGGACTGCATGAAGAATGGACAAATTAACCCTCCTCATCAACACCTGGCTAAGAAGCTGGTGCCATCGGAGGAATTTTGGCTTTTTTGATGATGGGGCAGTTTATTCAGCACCTGGCCTGCTGGTGCCAGATGGGACCCACCTATCCCCAAGGGGGCAAAGGATTCCAGCAAAGGAGGTGGTGGGGCTAGTTGAGAGGGCTTTAAACTAGATTCGAAGGGGGAAGGGGTTAAAACCAAGTGCATCAGAGATCAGCCTAGGAGTGGGGTGCCAGGGTCTGAGGGGAAACAGCCCAGCTGAAGTGCCTCTATACGAATGCACGCAGCATGGGAAATAAGCAGGAGGAGCTGGAAGCTCTGGTGCACTTGGAGAACTACGATCTTGTTGCTCTCACAGAAACATGCTGGGATGATTCCCATGACTGGAACACCACCATAGAGGGCTACAAGCTTTTTAGAAGGGATAGACAAGGTAAGAGGGGTGGGGGAGTTGCCCTCTATGTTAAGAAGTGCATAGACTGTGAGGAGCTGCCCCTGAGTGACAGTCAGGAAATGATTGAGAGCCTGTGGGTGAAAATGAAGGATGGGACCAATAAAAGGGGGCTGGTGGTCGGGGTCTACTACAGGCCACCTGATCAAGGGGAGCCTGTTGATGAGGCCTTCTTGCTTCAGTTGAAGGAGGCATCGCAGGCACTGGCTCTCATCCTCATGGGAGATTTCAACCACGCAGATATTTGCTGGGGCAACAACACAGCAAGCTGCAACCCATCCAGGAGGCTGCTGG
>VXAV01012199.1:97073-111800 GCA_013399715.1 Alectura lathami | reverse complement strand
GATATTGAGAACCTGTGCAGGGTAATATACATGCAACATGGGACCACACAAGCCAATACTCCTCACACTTCAAAATTAGGCAGGTTCCCTGTCTGAAGCATTGACCTGCTAGTATTTTTCTGGTTAACGGAGAAAAGTTTCCTTCTTGAGAGCATATCCTCTGGTCCTACAGCCAAAGTGTGCAGCTGAGATCTCTTGAACTCACTGTACTATTGCAATCCACAATAAGAAGCTTGGGAAATCAGTTCCAAATTTGGATTTCTGTGTTGTTGTAGAGAGGTCTGAAAAGTACAATGTACCCTGGAGTCAGAGTTTTATCTGATCTGGAGGTTTTCATGGTCAGAAAGCAGAAAGATGAAAGGAAGAAGCAAGAGTTCATCTTTTCATTGACAGTAGATGGTTAATTTGGTTTACCTGATTTTAGGCAACTGTAATGGCAATATGAGCATTTTCCTGGGAAAACTGGGATAAAAATAACAGAAAAAAACACCTTTGTTTCACATATTTAGTTGTACTTTTGATTGCAGTTAAAGGAACATATGCATGGACCTTGACAATAATTTCATACCTTGAAACGACTGAATTTAATTTTTGTCTGAAGAATTAGAGCAGTACTTCATGCTTTTATTTTCAACAAGGAAGATGACTCTATCCCTATTAGAGATACAGTTATGCCAAGCCTGTTGAAGATTGTCCAATTTTTAGTTTTAGAGTAAACCTTATTCTATGCTGTCTGTCCTCAGGATTTCTAATAGGGTAGGCAACAGTACCTTCATTTTCTATTTCTTGGTGAGCAAGTTAGTGTTTGTTTTTGAAGCTTTCTGAATCACTTAAAGGATCAAAGTAGTGTCCAGTGTTACTGTATGCACACTTAAATCTGGTCTTCTTTGCATGGAAAAATAACTGATTCTTTTGATACTCCTGAGGATGTCTCTGTATGAAAAATAGACCATAACCAATCCTTGAAGTTACCAAGATTGCATATGGGGAGAGGAAAAAAAGACAATCTTATTTAGTGTTAGCTTTTAGCTGACTAGCTAAGAGATGAGTCAAAGTGAACTTCTGAATACTTGGATGCTTCACTTGATGTGTTTTCTGTATCATACTATTAAGCTGCAGAGGCAAATATTTCCCTGTTGCCCAAACCCATGAAAACTGCCTGTCTTTATGACAGACAGGAGTTGGAAATTCTTTCAGCTGCAGCACCAGGGGAGCAGGCCAAGATGGTGGTGGAAACGGGGAGGTATAGTTAGTATGGAAATCTTCTTCCTTTCCTGTGGAGGAAGACTGAAATGACTTGGGACTTTGCTTCTCTTTACCTGCCTTTTTGAGGAGTGGTGTAAAACCACAAAATGTCTAGGTAGTTACAATAAAGCCAAATTGTCTTGGTTAATCCCCATGAACAAAAGTGACACTGTACTTGTTGATTGTTGTAAACGATGCTTAAATACATGGATCCAAGAAAAACTTGGTTGGAATTAGCAGTGTTTATCTAAAAAGCAATGAAACATGATGTTTATATTTGACATAAGCAAGGAATCCTGCATAAATAGTAGTATAATTTTTACGGTCACCGATGTCTTCTATAAATTAAAAAAATTATGAAATCTCTGTTAAGAAGTGCTTAATTCAGTTGAGAGGCAGGACTTCTAACTGATGCAGAAACTCAAAGTTCCCATGGCAGTTTGTGTAAAACTGACACAAATACAACAAACAGAAAAGAAGGTTTTAAATGCGTAGACAAGTACTAACAATCACTAATGGAGAACAAAACAGTATAGCTGATAGATCTTCAGCACTCGGGAAGTTTTCTCTATAACATCAGAGTGACAAACTGAACTCCCAGAATGACGATGTGCTAGGGAGAAAAGNGTGGCTTAATTAGAAAGGATCACATTCTGTACTTTTTACACACTAATAACCATTTTACTCCACAAGCAGATGTCAGTATGACTGCATGGGAATAAAGCTTCAGGCAATGAGCAGAACCAACGAGCAGCACAGTGGTCCCTGTCATTCGCTCCGTGATCCCTTTAAATAAAATGATTAATTTACAGGGAATGCATTTGTGTCACCCTGTTTCCTGTTAAAATCATGTATAATAGAGTTATAGAATCATGGAATGATCTGAGTTGGAAGGGACCTTAATGACCATCCAGTTCGAACTCCCCTGCCGTGGGCAGGGACACCTTCCACTAAATGAGGTTGCTCAATTAGACTGTCCTTCTGTTTCAGCCTCAACACATCAAGAATGAACTTGTTAACCTGAATATTCAATTAATATTTTTCTACTCAAAATTGCTTTCTATAGCATGAAAAGTCATTTTAAAAGTAATGGACATGGGATATACTAGGCATGGGCCCATGGCTCAAATGGCAGACAGGCCATGTTTGACCATCATCCTTTGTTCAGTCTACATTTTTACTTCCATCTCACCGCAAGAATGAGCTGAAATTGTGCCATCACCACAGATTTTGTCTCCTAAGCATCTTGAATTGCAAACGTTAAAAAATGTTTAACCAGTCCTGTGAAAACTCAGTTTGTGTTGGAGTCTACTCCTATTTCCAAATGTTATCTGAGAGCTTGGTACTGTATATTATATCTTCAGAGAAATCACCAGAGAAGTCAACCAGCAGACATTTAAAACTGCTTTGTAGTGCCATTTATGTGGTTGAAAATGGGATTGAGCAAGGAGAGACATTGTATTTTTAAGTGTCAAAAATTAAGAGCAACCATTTTTCTTCGATCTTAAAAGTGAATTCACAGGATAAAGAAATGAGAAATTGTCTTCTCTGTCCTCAAAATGAAATAGATAAGCTCAGATTTTCAAAGACTCAAAGAATAGCTGTGTCTCCAAATGTCACTGTTAGGTGATGAAAGTTGGATATTTACTTTCTGTATATATTTCAGAAGACTTCTCCCTAAATGATTTCCTTGACCTTGTCCAGATCCAAGAATCAAGGCCAGAGCTGTTGGAGACTTTATTTATGTCAACACCCTACTGCTAGTGTAGATGAAGTTTATTGAGATAAACTAATCCAAAGCAGAAAGGAGGAGGAGAGATGTGACACTAAATTGGTAGGTAAAGGCTAAGTTGCAGTTATACAACTTGGTGGGGTTCTTTCTAGGGAAGGCATTCTCTAGAGAAATGTCCTGGCACGCTGATATCCCCTGCATGCCAAAACATACCCTATTTCTCCACACCCTTTACATCCCTTAAAAGCATAAAACTAAAAATTTTTAAATGTCCCGTACAAAAGAAAAAGAAAAAATGAACAATCTCTGAGAAGTTTTAGATCCCAAAGGGATTTTCACAGTCTCCAGTCTCTTAGCTTCAGAAACTCCAGAAAAGAGCTGTTCCTTTCAACACACAAATTCTCATAAAGTACTGACATGCCCACTAAGACCTTGTATATGTTTTCCAAACTCTATTTTAGATGCAAGTTTTTATTCAGAATCCCAATGTTTTTATTCTGCTGTAGACTGATGATGCTGAGACATTTTATTCTTATTGATTTACTGATTTGTTTTTCAGTGTTCTTTCTAATGATAGATTAAGGAAGAACCTCACGTATATGACGAGAGTGTCACCTCTGGTGATGAGCAGTGTCCCTCAGGGGTCTGTACTGGGACTGATACCCTTCAATATCTTCATCAGTGACGTTGACAGCAGGATCAAGTGCACCCTCAGCAAGTTTGCCAATTACACCAAGCTGTGTGGTGCAGTTGACACACCTGAGGGACGGGATGCCATCCAGAGAGACCTAGACAGGCTCAAGTGGTGGGCCCAGGAGACCCTCATGAGGTTCAATAAAGACAAGTGTAAAGTCTTGCACTTGGGTCTCTGCAACCCCCGCTGTCAATACAAGCTGGTGGAGGAAAGGATTGAGCAGATCCCTGCTGAAATGGACTTCGAAGTAGGGGTACACGGCAAGCTGGACATGAGGTAGCAGGGTGCCCTCGCAGCCCAGAAAGCCCACCTCATTCTGGGCTGCATCCAAATCAGTGTGGCCAGCAGGGCAAGGGAGGTGATCCTGCCCCTCTGCTCTGCGCTGGTGAGACCCCACCTGGAGTGCTGCGTCCAGATGTGGAGTCCTCAGGACAGGAGGGACATAGAGCTGTTGGAGCGTGTCCAGAGGAGGTCACAAAAATGATCCAAGGGATGGAACACCTCCCCTGTGAGGACAGGCTGAGAGAGCTGGGGCTGTTCAGTCTGGAGAAGAGAAGGCTCCAGGGAGACTTGGTAGCGCCCTTTCAGTATCTAAAGGGTGGCTACAAGAAAGAAAAGACACACTCTTTAACAGGGCCTATTGCCATAGGACAAGGGGAAACAGTTTCAAACTAAAAGATAACTAAAAAACTAAAAGATATAAGGAAAACATTTTTTAGGGCGAGGGTGGTGAAACACTGGCACAGGTTGCCCAGGAGGTGGTAGATCCCTTGTCCCTGGACACCTTCAAGGTCAGTCTGGACAGGGCTCTGGGCAACCTGATCTAGCTGTAGATGTCCCTGCTCACTGCAGGGGAGTTGGATTAGATGAGTTTTTAATGTCCCTTCCAACTCAAGCAGTTCTATGATTCTCTATATATCTGATTTATTTATCATTGCAATTTGTTCAGGGATATAATAAAGTATTTACCTTTGCATCAGTCAGAAGATACAAGCAGTCTCTAGCCTGGCAAACCTACAATATAGTAGGGAAACGATAAAGAGAAGGAAAAGACTCTGGAAAGGCAGAGCATTTTTGTGCTGCAGTGTAACTTTTGTCCAAATCACAGCCCTTGGAAAACATTCTAAAAACATACTGACAGATTAAAAGCAAGCATAGAGAGAACTGAATCCTTCCCTGGACACAAACTTGAGTCAATAGTCAAGCCTTGCACTGTAACTGGATGACCGGTAAGTTTTGGCCCTGACAAATTTTGACTCGAGTGAATTCCAGGAGAAGGGAACGCTGCTATCAGTCCTATGCTTCCCAGCTGCACGTAGCTCACTGCACACTGAGGAACCCTGAGTAACCATTCCTCTGGTGCCTAAATAGGGCAAAGTGGTTTTGCAGATAGCTAAGCTATAAAGAACCTGAAGAGCTACAGATCAAATCCAACAACTCAGCTGCCATCAAATATAATTATTTTACATACTAGCACCAGAGATCTTTATCATATTCGCTTAGATACAATGATATTTTTGCATTACTAATTACATTGAGCCTGCAAGGACACTTTTTTAAATATCTCTACTCAAACACCAGCCTCAAGCATTGAAAATCTCGCCTTCTCGTGGAAGGAAATCAGGCACATGAGGAAATGTAGAAATCTTCCCCTGATGACCAGGAGACTTAGTAACTGGCAATGTTTTTTCTTCTTTGGTACTGAGCCAAACTGGTTTTGAGACACTGATGCTGATTTAGACAGGGGCTGGGAGGTGAGACTGATGTGTGACCCACATCTGACATATTACTGAAAAAAATTTGACACTTTATGTTACTGATAGTAGAAGTGTGCTTGTGTTTGGACAGCACAGGCTTGGAAATGTACTACAGTCAAGTTTGTTGATGGTCTGCAGTGGACAATAGAGGCTTTTTCCTTTAGCTGGACTGGATTTACACGAGATTGTGTAGAAGAAACACAAAGATAATTGCAAAATGTTTTAAAGAGGTGAGCTTATGTTTGCAGATAAAATAGTTACCCACTAAAGTCATAACAGAAAGGTTGATTTATATGACTCTGGAAGTGTGCAGTGGTTGGCCTTTGACCTGGTGTCACTTCATCACTAGTGCCTCCTGTACTGTTCCCGCCATGGCCTAGACAAATGGACACGTTGAGGCATGTTTGTAGAAGTGATCAAAGTGGACTGCAAGCTGAGCTGCCTGTTGTCTACTGGTAGACAGCATTTGGATTAGTTATGTGTGCTGTCTGGGATTCTTGCTGTCTCATAACTTACTCTGTGGGTAATGAGATGATTTCAGTAGGAGGGGAAGCCAAATCAGAGAACAGGGTGCGGCCTTCCATATCCAGCATTAAAAACGTTAAGTTGGCAAGTATGTGCCCATATTCTATTTCTGTATAACTATTTCAGGAAGGAATCAAAAAGAGTGGTCACATAGACATTTCCCTGCTCTTAATTGCTCTTACTGGGTCAAGGTCATATCAGAATCAGGGTCAGGTTGTATCCCAGAGTGCCTTCCCTGTTGTTTTGTCCTATACAAGCAGTTTGATTCAAGATTCCCTTCTGGCTAGAAGTTGAAAATAAATTAAAAATTAGTTATCTGTTATTGCTGCTCAGTCTGTGGTATTTCTGAAGAGCATCCTGCCAGCACTTTGTCCAAATTCTTTGGACATAAAACTTTGTAGGAAAATTCTGTCAATATTCTCAGGCTGTGTGTATTTGTTCAGTAGGGCTGATAAGCTGACAAGCAATTCAGTACATGCTAATGCTTGTTTTTTATTATTCAGGTTTCATTAGTGAGTGTATAATGTTTGTTATGTTACATATATTTATTCTTTTGTATTTAATGAGAGTAGGTAACAGTTCTCTTTTCAATGTTAGGACTGCAAACAAGCCAGAGAAAACAGTAGATGTCAGATGTCATAAGTGACTTATTGGGACTGTTCTTGTAACGAAGTTCACGCCTGTGGAAAATTAAGTTTGAAACATTCCCAGTTCCCTTTAACATTCCCTGTTAAACTTTAGATATTAAATGGAGTTGCTATGTTCTGAAGAGTGAAAGCTCAAATAGAAGTTTATACTTATCTCCTCAGGTCTTCAGATTTACTTTTTTTAACTTGTGTGTGTTGTTTTGTTCTGTTTTGTTTTGTCTTTTTCTATTCACATATATCTTTTTGCTTATAAAACTTCTGTATTTTGCCTTCCATTATGTACTTGTGTACGAAGCAGTCAGTAGGGAACAGGAGAATCAGGTAATTTAGTTTCAGAATTAAACAAAAGTGTTCTTCTCTAATAACAACTGGAGAGAAGAAATAGCGCTACTAGGACAGTGCTTATACTGCACTGCATTTGCAAGACGTGTTTAGAGTATGACTTTGGCAGAGATCTGATATATATATATAGACATTGTGACAGGATAGTCAGCCTTGATTTATGGAGGTCTCTGAGCTGAATACATATATTAGTGGTTTGTTGTTGTTTTTTTTTCTAATACACATCTGTAGTCAGATGACCATGAGAGAATTTAGGTTTGTTTGCTTAAGTGCTTCCAGCACTTTCTCTTACAAGACTAGAGAACTCAAACTATGTGCACATTAAAAGTTCAAAATAAAGTTCACAAATTGACAGTCTTTCATTGTAGTCTTGTTTTTAAGATCAAATTATTCTCTTAATACTTGGAGTTGAGTATATTGGTTGAGTTTTTCATAGCACTACATATGCATGTCTTGGTGTTCTCTGCAGGCTCTATTTAGATTCTCTTTATTATATGTAACTTAAACTACAATGGACATTGAACACAAATGCTACCATATGTATATTTCATTTCACATCCCAAAAGAAGGAACCAGAGCACTGTGTAGCCAGGGCCTCCAGCCTTCTTTCCCTACTGCTTTCCCATATCCCTCCCTAATTTGTCCATGAGGCAATGAGTAGTGATGATTGCAAGTGGGCCATTACCTCTTACAACATGACCATGCCAGCATGGCAGGAATTTGTGTCACTGTTCCCTGAAGGGTGTGGAAAGCCAAATCTGCTGGCCTCTGCCTGCCTTGCAGTCCCAATGCAGGGCGAGCTCTGCTCAACATCAGCAGAAACACAGCCTGCAGAAGCACATCCCCGGGTCCCCAGATCACTCTTTCCTTTGCATACAATCAGCACAACATAAAGTCCAGATGAATTTTTGTCCCATCTGTCTACTCTAAAAGGAATATTGGCATTTCCAAGCAAGCAGAAGCTACTTTGTTTTTAAATACCAGCAAGACTGCTTGTAACGCAGATGCTTTTATCGAATACAGCTGGCACAGTGTTTCTTCAATGTTCTTTTGGAACCAGTTGCAATGAGAATTTGCAAGTACTCTCTCCTGTAGTAAAGCTATGATAGGGGATCTTATTAATGTTAAATAAAAGCTCTTCTATACAGAGTCTATGGAGCAACACTAGAGCTGTCCTTTGAACATGCTTTCTGCTTTTACACTTTGCACCAGTTTGATTAAGTTTCAAGACTGTCTTGTACACCACACCAAGTCAGCAAAGCTATTCTCTTCGTGCCAAAAGCTAGGGCACTGCTGTTCCCAGGTTAATATGCTTTGTTTCTAAAGAAAGCTAATTTGCCTGGACAAATTGTCACTGCAACATCTCTGGCTGTGAGTCTAGCTAGAGCTAGCTCAGTCTTGAGGCATGGCATGGCATGGTCTGGTGGTAGCATGTCCTTACACCCCTATGCAATTGTAGATACTACAATACTTACATTTTACAAACCTGAACTCAAAACATACAGAGCGACTAAAAAAAAAAAAAAAAAAAAAAAAAGAATTGGAGGGGCTAAGAAATAATTTAAGAAATCCAGATTCTGTGAAAGGATCTGGCAATGTTGAGATAGCAGTAAAACATGTATAGGACATTTACTACCTCTCAGAGCTAGCTCTGAGCCATTCCTACCATGGTAACAATGATATCCATTTCGGGTGTCAGCCTTCTACCTGTCTCTAAGAGCAGGCTTTTTGACAGACCCAGACTGGGCTTACCCTTTTTCAAGGCAGTAGCATTCTGACTTGCCATATCTAATATAATTACCACAGTCAAAATATTTGCCTGGCAAGTGGGAAGCCAGGATTTCAATCCCTTACAGCTGTACAGATGTGCAAGTCCAGCTGTCTACGTTCATTACTTGGCACTGGACGACACCCTCTGTGCAAAGAGTTTCCAGCACCGGGAGCAAGATGTTCTCTCCAGATTGTAACTGTAGCTTCAGGCACATTAGTGCAAAATGCAGAATTAAAACCACACTACTGCATTTTGAAAGAATTTACTTCTACCTGAAGATACAGACACAAAATTGTCATCCATTGTACCAGGCTGTCTGTGTAAAGGTTTTTACAGATGTCACTGTTCAACCGGGTAATTAAAAATAACCTATTATTTATTTCAAATTATATCACTGTCCAAGATCTATTTAACAAAGAGATGAAACCTTTCCATGGAGTCACATCAAGATACTACTTGCCAATCAGAAAATGTATTTGATTTCATTCCTTCTAAAATAAGTCTATTATAGGAAATTTTGTTAGTCATAATGGAGTTTAGGCATTTCAGAACAGTGCACTAGATTGATCCCAGGCGGCACAGATAAATGATCTGACTGATGGTGGCAAGAATCCTGTTAACCGATATTAATTTTGTGAAATAGATGAAAAAATGTAAGGTGAGTCCAAAAGCACATGAATTATTTAGGTGAATGAAGTGCAAATGTTATGCCACATAGTCTGAGAGCTAGAGAATATGAGGTAAATCGAAGAGCCATCCAGAAGAGAAAAAGGAGACAGAGGTTATTTTAAGGAAAAAACAAACAAACAAACAAACAAACAACAAAAAAAAACCAAACCACCAGAATCTTTCATTCCAATACAAGAAGATAAATAAGCAATCTAAAATTAGCTTAGATTTTGTGGCTGCATATGACGTTTAGAGTTCATATGCAATGCTGGAGAACATTGCTGATTGCTGTAGGGTATTCCTGAGTCCATAAATGTTAGGGACATCCCATCACTCTTATTCAGTCTGTGAAAAGTCCAAATGCTTGCTCATCCTGAGGATCCCATAAACCATTTAAGAAAGAAAGTCTGCCCAAAAACAGTTGAGCTGCTAGCAAGTGGAAGTCACTCTGAAAACGTCCTAGAGAAAAAAGTGGGCATTTCAGGAACTTACACCTTTTTTACATGATGCCTTTGTCTAGATGATCAAAAAAGCGTGATATTTGCAGCCAGATACTTTATTTTCCCTTCTTACTTGACCCTGAACCTCTTGATATACAGTAAACAGTGCTGGACAAGGACTACCTGCTCAGAAGACATCAAGTGTTTAACAAAGCTTATCACATCTTGGCTTCCTACAAGATTTAGAGCTCACGTGGGTGATTTTGTTTTACACTGCAGCATCTATAAAAAAGCAGCAAATTTGTTGATACCTTGAAAGAAAGTAGGACTTATTTCAGAAAAGAAATTACCTAGCAGAAAATTTAAAATTTAACACTGTTAATCCAGGCTCTGATACAAACCTTTTGCTGTTTGAGAAATTAGCACATTTATATTCTTGGTTATTCTTAAAACCCTTTTATTGTGGACTAATTAATCAACTCTCAAAGATTCTGAATGTTGCTTACCAGACGCAGTATTACGTACCTCAATTAGCACACGGAGTAAAATTCCAAAAGTGTGTATTTTAGCATGTAATATAAATTGACTGCTTAAAATGCAGCAAAATAAGTAAAAAGAAATTTGGAAGCCACAATAATTTGATGAGAGGAGGATTAGAGAAGAATTTTGGAAAACGTAAGAAAGAAAGAAGAACAAGGTAAACCATGAAGAAGGTATGAATGGTGGGATTTTTTCTTTTTCCTTCAGTTTCCAGTGGTCTTATGTGAAAGCTCCTTAAAGTTTATTTACTTCCTTATTTCACATTTGGTATTAATGCTGGTTCTTGTTTACTAAAGATTTTAACAAGCACTTCAGCATTGGGCAAGTTCTTCTTCCTGATCAAATAAAAGGGATCAAAAGTTTGTTAAAGAGTGATTCACAGAAGAAAAAGAGTAGGTAAGGTGGAAGATATGATCCTCAGCTTCCCATTTTCTCCATAACCTTGCATTATCCAGACAGTGAACATACAAATACACTGCCAACTGTATATTCAATTACAACAAACAAAAAAGTCCTGTGAAGTGACAAGCCAGAAAAACAAGTACAAAGTAATCAGTCTAAAAGCAATATAGTTATCTAATCATTACAACATTTTAATTTACCATTACCTATTACAATGTTTTTTTATGATGATTGTTTGTAGGAAAAATCTCTCTTTGTAGGGCAGCATCTTTGCCCCCATGGTTGAAATCAGGAAACAGAATGTTTCTGCCCTTTGCTATGGGATTGAAAAAAAAAGGAGATTTGTT
This sequence comes from Alectura lathami, assembly GCA_013399715.1. Taxonomy (NCBI): domain Eukaryota; kingdom Metazoa; phylum Chordata; class Aves; order Galliformes; family Megapodiidae; genus Alectura; species Alectura lathami. The sequence goes on along the minus strand of VXAV01012199.1, from coordinate 100,689 downwards.
ATCATCAACACAACTCCTGCTACTCTACCACAAAATGTTCTTGAAACAAACAAAAAAAAAAATCTGTTTAATATGCCTGCTACAGGAAGCTTTTATCATCACAGTTCTTTCATTTCTGTGGCTGAAAGACACATATTTCAAATGGAAAGCCTTTTTGGCTTCTATTTTCCTTTCTACTTTGTCATGTGTAAAATCAACAGAACTGAGCTTGCTGTTACATTTATGTGTTGTTGTTTTCTTAATAATTGCTACTGTCAAAATTGTCAGAAATTTTATTTGCACCTTTTTGCAGCCTGATCATTTGTTTGCTGTTTAGAAAGACAAGAGCAGTATTTGAAAGCATTGCTTTCAATCCTTTCTGCTTGATTTTTCAGTGTAGCTGGTAGGCAGAATGGTTAGGTAGGCATCCAGACCCAGCCTGGATGACTGCCTTGTCCACCTCGTAGAAACCCGAAGTGGAAACAGCTCTTTTACAGATCCAGACGATATGTGAAGATACAGGAGGAACATTGTATGTTCTACGGTAGAAGAATCAGATAACGTGTTCCTAATCTGTTCAAATCTGTTCAAAGCACAGTAATATTCTTTTGTGAAATATATTTCAAATTTTCACAGTTCACCAGAAGAGGAAAACAATTGTTGTTGATAATGTTTATTTCCTATTGAACAACTAAAGTCGTAGTATATGACTTAAAGCAGATTCACTGCTAAAACTTTATAAATCTTTCTTTTAGGTAAGATGTAATTATGTCAGCCTAGGATCGAGAACATAGTGGAGTAATTATCTCATTGGCTTGAAACTGAACGTCCCGCCACAGTTCATAACACATTCTGAGTGGGACCTGAGCCAGGTGATCTGTGCAGTGTGTCAAGGCACGGGTGGACAGGCTGCTCTGCCTGGGAGGGCAAGCAGGAAGGCGAGGGGATGGTGAGACAGGCAAGACCCCCTCCAACAACGCATAACAAGATTGCCAGAGAAGGGCTGGATGCAGAGCCAGGGTCAGCAGCAGCCCCCTGATCATAGACCAAGAGTTGACCATGATGAGGTAGACCCCAAGTCCTGACAAAGAGGAAGAAGATTTGCAGGGGCTATTGATGCACACAGGACCCTGACAGCTGTTTTGGAAGTTGGAAATCTTGTGGCTCAACTGCTATTGGGGAGGCCAGAGAAAAAATCATGGCTGTGTTTTAAGTTAGATTAATTCTGAGTCCTCTGAAAATCCTGTCTTGAAAGTCTGTCCATCACTAGCTCTCTTCTTTATAAGGACAGATTTTAAAAGGAGGGGGATAAAGTATGTATAAGGCCAAATAGACAAGTCTTTTCTCAAACTTTAATTAACTGGGTGGGATTAGAACATAGAAACTGTTATTAACCCATCCAACACTCACTGAAACATGATCGGACACTGAGACAATGTTGCTTTATGGATCATGGAAAAAGGCATGAAGTCACACACCCAAGGGAAAAATACATTATTTTGCCATTGCTTTTCATCAGCTGTTCCATAAAATACGTCATCATGGATTCAGTAAATCGGCAGTTGTTCCAGAAAGTCTGTGATAGAGTTCGAGGAATGGCAGCAGTTTATGCAGATAAACTTCTCTATCTTTAAAGTGTTTCCCTATGACCTGATCTAGTGCTTCTTGACCTTAGCAGTGACTGACAGTTCTGAAGAGTTTATAATTTGATGTATTATTTAATTTATTGTTTAAGGGCTTAGTGTAGGAAACCTTGACTGCTATGTATTGGGCACACAAATGTAATGAGAACACTTAGGGATCTTGTTTGCCTGAAAAACATGAGACTTCTGTTTTTTTGGAATTCGAATGCATGCATGCATGTGAATACACACGTACACAGAGCTCCTTTCATTGTCACCTTCTAACACTGCTCAATTCTAGTATTTCTGGGTTTTATACAGTTAAAATTCTTCAGAATATACATTAAACTGTGTGTCTTCCAGGCATAATACTACACTCAGATAACTCAAGCACCTTCGTGTTTTAGAAGTGGTCTTCAGCACATGCAGGGGAGATTATTTAAAATATCTTGCCTACAAGCTTTTCATAATTTCCACTTGAAAATAATCTGCCGTGCTGAGGAACACATAATAACTTGTACTGTATGATACAGCTCAGGAATTCAGATCAGCTGGGGACAGATGTCTGGTGATTGAGAAAAATGCCATGCAAAAGTAACTATGTAGTCTTATCACAATCACACAAATGCTGGAAAATGGCAGTAGGCTGAAGTTCAACGGTCCTACTGATAATGTTTTCAATTAATAAATCATTACTTAAATAGAAAGCTACTTTCTCCCTTCCCACCCCCCCCCACCTTATTTATTTATTTATTTATTTATTTATTTATTTATTGTACTAATAGAGCTTTTTCATTTCACTGTTTGTTCTTTCATTTATTTACCAATGACATTCTGATTGATATGATAATGCAGAAATAGCCCAGTCAGGTGGCCATAAAATCATTTTCTTCAAGGGTAGATCAGTGACAAAGCCTGGGAATTTTAGTTCCTGATGACTGAAAGCTATTCATGAGTGGGAACTGATTCATATTACAAAGTATTTTAGAAGAAATATGTGAAAATAAAAGCTGTACTTTTTGTTGCAAAGTATCACTAGGGAATACAATGGAAGAGTTACTACCAATACAGCTAGAAAAACAAAACGGGCCACACTGAAATTTAAAATTATATACATCTGAAGAATACATACTTTCAGGCAAGAAATTATATGGCTTAGCAGCATGTTTTCATCTCCAATGCATATAGTCAGTCAGTGTTGAAGAATACTTATTTCTTTTTGTCATGTTCTTTCTCAAGGTAATGAAGTGAGAGTACATAACAAACACAGGCACGGGAGCTAGGCTGAAGTTATAGTAATGCTTCTTTACAAAATGCTCTGAGATAGTCAGAAAGAGGAAATTTAAGAAAAGCAGAGCATTTTTTGATAGGATGATTTGCAAAACATCCATTGTACAATGCATGTCTGTAAACACCCCCTGCAAAGTAAATCTGTTTGAAAACATGACTTCAGAATTAAACAGAGTAACATTCTTCAGAGCAGTGGTTTAAAAAGGGTTTATTGTAATCTCAAAGGTATGGAGAATGTCTCATTTTAAAATACTTGCTTCTTTAAAGTGCATTCATAAAGAACAGTTGACAAATACGGAAATAAAGGGGATTAAAAAAAATTGAAACTATCTGCCTCTCTTTGCTGCATCCCTGATGCAAAGAGATGTTCAGGTTTTCAGGATCCCCCTTGAAAGTGATGGCAATAGCACCCAGAGTACTTTCTTCGGAGGGCTGATGGCTGTTTCTTTCAGCATGTTACTTGTGAGAAGCAGGGATCCTGTATCTTGATACTACATATGGAATTGGTTAGAAGGCTTCTTTGCACGAGAAAGCCATTACCTTGGCAAATGTGCTGGGGTTTAGGGTATGGCCTCTAGAGCCAAGCTACTAGAAGAGCTGAACTATCCTGGACTAGCAAGAGGCTCATGTTCTACATAAAGCAACACTCCGCACAAGAGCTGGACTGGTCATAAGTGCATCAGTGAAATCCCAGACTAAAAATTCTGTGATCTTAGAATGACCCT
>VXAV01012199.1:53617-95980 GCA_013399715.1 Alectura lathami | reverse complement strand
CCCTACCAAGAAGGCAACTGGACACTTCTCCCCCTCTCTCTTACTCCCGGCAAACCTCCACCCATCTAGGAACAGGTCTTCCAAGTGACTGATCAGACAGCAGTCAAAAATGATGTAACAATTATTTAATTTTCTTTCTAAGGAAAACTTGAAAAAGTATTTTCTTTTCTAAAGACTTTAAGGAGGTCTCCTCAGAGTTATGGACCCCTTCTACCTGGTAATCTGTTGAATCTGCACGCAGTTCTCCTCAGTATTCACGTTTATCTAAAGCATGCACAGATATTTTACAAAAATATATGGTAATCTATATTTTATTTTCAGCACTGAACCTTCTCTCTTTGATGCCCTCATAGAATTCCTTTTGGCTTCAGTAAAACGGAGAGTGTAGTCCTTGGGGGAATCATGTGTCCTCTCAGGTTTTGCAGTTGTTCTCAAGAGGGCAGAAGGAAGAGGGCACTTAGACCTATTGTTTGTCTTTATTCATTATCCCAAAAGAAAATTTCCCTCTGTTTGTATGTGCCTTCCTTTGTGGAAAAAGACCAGGTCAGAGCTCCAGCTCTTCCTTCCATGGGTCTCTAACCACATGGGATTTAAATTAACTGCAAAGTTTCTAATGAAAGCCTTGTTTGGAAAGAGATCCAAAGACACAAATTTACTGTTGTCAGTAATGACTCCAGTACAACAGAGTAAAACCACAGACCCCCACTGCTAAAATGACAGGCTTTATTTCTGTGACACTGGTTTACAAACTCAGCTGAGTTGTTCCACCTTCTAAACTCACAGAAAGAAAAACAAGTCCCTCATTTCCCCTGCGTGCAAAATTAGGACTCTACATAGTTAAAAAAAAAAAAAAAAATCTGCAAAACCCACAAACCACAGTTAGTAGCAATGAATTACTGACCCAGAAAATACTTGCAGAGCTGACAGTGGTTTTACTGTTAACAAGCACTTATTAGCAATTCTAGCCATCTAAATTATGATAATCTCTATGCTTCATCTAACAATCATGTTTCTCTACAACAGCGATGATTCTTCAAGTCAATATATACTTATCTGTATGCATACAAGTGGGCTCAGTAAAAGCCATTATACTATGCCTAAAGATAACCCTGCAAGCAGTCAAGTATTTGATTTTAAATTACAGTTCTAGTAGTCCAACACAGACATAGAGGGTATTCTTCTGTTGTAGACAAGCCCTATTGACTCATCAGAGATACAGTTTGTTACCCACCATGTTTAGGTGTAAATCTGAAGATATCTATTTTCAAAATTACTCTTTCAGAATGCAACAAGAGTGTTGGTAAAATAAGTTTCCACTGTGGCAGGGAGATGACTAGAGTTTTACCGTATTGTCAGATGGCAGCCCACACTGCTTCTAAGAACTGTCCTATTTATGCTCATCAGAGGTGAGAGTAGTACTTCCACCTTTCAGCTGATAAAACAAAGTTCAGAGGTTCACATTAAGCATATTTATTATGACTGTGATAAGTGAGGTAAAATGACATTTAGAGAAGTGAAGCAATTTATACACAGACAAATTGATCAGCTGATTATCTCTTTTCTGACACTTGATTTACCACAATAAAAGTGATCAACTCTGTCTTGTGTAAATGGTCATATCTTTCACTATTCAAAATCTAGGTATACCTAGACTTCCGAGACGTACCACAATTACTAGAGAAAATCGCTTTGGGAATATTTTTATGTCTTCTAAAAGATATTCCAACATTTTAAGGAAGTAGAATCTTTTGCACTCATGTTTCAAACAAATAACAACCTTGGTTCCGTCTCATTACTGTCTCTTTTACAAACTGAAGTGTCTGTTGAAGATATTTATCTGTAGCTGTTTGATTCTCATAGAGGCAAACAAAGGTATGAAAAGAGGGCTGAGAGATTTTGAAAGGTCATCCTTCTCGCCTGGAGGCAGGATCAGCTGTTTCTAAATTATTATTGACATAGTCATGAAACATCACTGATTATGTTCTTACAGTCATTGACTAAGGGAAGTTTGGCAGACGCTTCAGATAACTTATTGCAGTACCTAATTATTTTTGTTGTTAGAGAATGTCTTTGTGTCTTAGATGTACTAGCCTGCAATTTAAGCCCATTATTTTTTGCTCTGTCCTCAGCAGACATTATTACTTCCCCTTTTGCAACAGCCTTTTACATATTTGAAGGCTGTTATCATGTCTCCCCAGAGTCTTTCTTCTCTTTAAGAATAAACAAATACTGTTCTTTCCTTACAGGTCATGTTCTCTAGACCTCTGATCTGTTTGTAACTCTCCTCTGCACTCTCTCCACTTGATCTGCCTTTCCCTTGGGAAACAGTTGAGAACTTGTCTGCAGCCCATAAAGCAAAAGGATTGTTTCCTCTGTGTCAGATACAAAACTTCTGTTTGTATGTGTCAGTAAGTTTGGAGTTTTTTTCTCAGAAATGTAGCCTTTCTTTGTGCACAGTTTATGTTCACCTTTTATCCCCAATTCCTCCTTTGTAAACCTGCTGCCTAAGCACTCATTTCCCAGCTGTTTCTACTGAAACATAATATTTCAAAATTTATTCACATAAATCCATTTGTAAAGAACATTTTGATTTTCAATCAGGTTTCTCAAAATAATTGAAGTAATGGCTAGTACCAACTCCCATTTGAACCCTTCTGAAATCCTATCTCAAACATAACTATGTAATGTGACAGTAAATCCATTAAAACTGCACGCTGGACTTTCTAATTAACACCAGCACTCTCTTAACAAGTACTGAATCTAAGCTTTTTACTAATGTAGCCTGGGCAGAGAGAAGAAGCCCTTTCCAATTTAATGCAGTACACACCTCTGTTTCTCAAAGGCTCTTATTCTGTCACAGATACAAATTAGTTTTGATGATTCTTTAACCATGATTATAAATTTCTGTGCTATCTTTGGGATGTTTGCAACTGATCAGTTTTTTATTTTAGTATTTTTAAAAGAATTCAAGTTAGGCTTACCAGTTACCACCCTCCTGAATATGTTTTTTCAAAACTAGCCATTCATCTGCTGTTTTCCATCTACTTGAACCTCGCCCAGCAATAAATCGTTCCCTGAGTGCTCTGTGATGATTTCACCCCTACCCAACCCAATTCAAACATATTGTCCATGTAAACAGCCTTCTCTATTCCTGATCTAGCCAGACTTCATCACTCTTTGTCACTCATTTTTATTTTATATAAGCTCCATTAGCCTTCTTACTGAAGGCATGTACATTGGATTTCTCTGTTAGAGAAATCTAATATTTCACTGTTAGAATCACAGAACAATCTGCGTTGGAAAAATCTTCAAGTTCATTAAGTACTACAGAATCACACAGAATCACAGAATCATAGGGGTTTGAAGGGCCCTCTGGAGATCATCTGCTCCAACCCCACTAAAGAATATTCCCTACGGTAGGTTGCACAGGAAATCATCCAGGTGGGTTTTGAATAACTCCAGAGAAGGAGCTCCACAACCTCTCTGAGCAGATCGTTCCAGTGCTCTGTTACCCTCACAGTAAAGAAGCTCTTCCTCATGTTCAGATGGAACTTCCTGTGTTCCAGTTTGTGCCCATTGCTCCTTGTTCTGCCACTGGGGAACACCAAAAAGAGCTCAATCCACTTGACATCTGCCCTTTAAACTATGTATTAAAACACATCCTTTGTAATTTGACATACTTTTTGCTTATGTATTCTTTATCCTGAACTTGAGATATCAAGATGGCCTCCTGCTGTTCTTCCTGTATTTTCTTTATGATCAGGAGACTTCAGAATTTAATTCTTAATTCTGTCAAGAAAATACTGATCTCTCATTTATCCCTGGATGTCTCAAGATAGAACTGGTTTTCTTTATATAATTAGCATGCATGGAGTTGATCTCTCCTAGCATTTGCTTTGCTTCTCCCATGCTGGGGAGATTTAGACAGAGTGATAGCAAGCCTATTTGCTTTTCCTTTTTCTCTGTCTGCATTTCCCCACCCTAAGATTTTTCCAGTCCCCGGTCTCTTTTGCTATGTTACTCTCATCCTACAGTAGTGATTGATGTGTCTTGAACTTATTTGCATTACTCTTGCACCTGCTGTCACTCAGTCCTGTCTTTAACTCTGCAATTCATCCTGTTCACCTGAGCAGGCTAATTCTGAAATTACAGGTACAATGAACAATTCAGGTGGGAAAGGAGCCACAGAATCTCTAATCCAACGTGCCTTTCAGAGCAGAGTCAATTTCAAAGTCAGCATTGGTCCCTTCAGGGCCTTGTGCTGACATTAGAAAGTCTCCAGAGATGGAGATTCTGCAGCTTCTGAGGGCAGTGTGTTCCAGGGCTGAAATACTCTCATTGTGAAACATTTTTTTCCTTATATCTAGTTGGAAATTCCGTTGTGACTATTGCCTCTTGCCCTTTCTCTACACAAATGTCAACATATTAAACAGCATTCAGTCTTACTGTGTGCTGAGGGCTGCTGAACCTGTAAGGATAAGTAGAATCCAAGCATGATCTACGTGAACTAATGACCATTTCTTTCTACTTTGTACTTGAGGTAGTTTCAATCAACCCATTACTTCCGAATGAGGTGAAAAATGAGGGTGTGTGATGTGGTGATAATTCTGGCTTGTGTAAATACTGCTTTGAAAGTGCAGGGGCAGGGGGGAAATGTAGCCTTTCATGGTAAAAGCAAACATATGCAATTTTCCAGCTCCAGGTTTCCCCAAAACTCTAGGCAGATGTAACAGCAAAGAATACAAAAGCATAAAAAAGAAAAATATATGGACATGTAATCAGTCAATACTTTATGCAGGTTGGATAATTTCTCTTGGTATCTTATTTCCAAAGTTTGCAAGGAACAGAAATGAAATTTAGAGAGTAGGAAAAAAACATGAACACAGTGTGCTGGAAAGCAACATACTATACTATCTTTTCCTGCTAAGAAATTCTCTCTATTTATGAGGCAGTTTTCAAATGTTCCTATTTGCCTCTCTACACATTTGAATAGCAAGTACTAATCATTAAGACTACTATTTTTCTTAGTTCTGAAATAACAATATGTTAAGAGGATAGACGTCTTTTCTGTTGAGTGGTGGTATACTAAAGATGGTAGTTGTCACCGGGTAGAAGATAGTTATAGTGATGAGGGTGAACCTCAGTGACACTGCTTAGAAATGCTATCCCTTCTGTCCATCCACTGAAGGATATGACTGACCTGCAGTAAAGTGGTTTGTGGCTTTCAGTCAATTTACTAGCTAGCAGGTTAAAATACCACACAAAAATAATAACTAGAAGTTGACAAGTCATTGTCATTCAGCAAAATCCGGGGAGCTGCAGAGCGGTATTGATGAGCTTCTTGTGAAAGGTCTTTGTACAGGGGGTGAAGGAACTATCAATCTGCTTACTTCACATAAATCCCTTCCTAATGAGAAAGAAGCATACGTAGATGATGGTGCACATGTTGATAAAATGCTAACAAAACATCTTTCTTGACTTCGTATCCCTGCACAATATTCCTTCTGCTCACACCCTCAGAAAATATAATGTGATTTATGTTCTTTCCTCTCATCTTAGTAGTAATTTTAAGCCTTTTCTTTTTTTTTTTCAAATTTCTGCATAAGTCAAATCTTAATGGCAGAATACCAACCAATGACCATATGGCTTGGCCAGTCTCCTGCTGGCTGAATGCTAATCCAGATATAAATCACAATATTTCACGTATCCTTGGGTTGTTCTGTTCAGTCCTGTTTTCTGGTAACTCAGGCACAAAACTCTATAGATAGCAGAACTTACATACGTGTGTGTACATATATATATAGCTGCTCTCAGAGGATAATACTCACAGGGGCCACTACTTGTTGCTTACGAGCATATTGAATGCATTTTCTGTGCTGGAGCATCAGAAAACCTGTGAGCATTAAGGAAGCAATGTTTTCTCAGAGTCTATTGTTTAATCCATACCCCTCACTGTGGAAAAAATAAGTAAATTAGGGCTGCTAAAATCAAGATCACAAGAGTGTCCTGGATCAAGTTTAGCCTAATCCTGGCTTTGCTTATTTGGGAGAAGTATTATCAACTTTCATCATTACTAGTGCTTATCTTTTTGAGTCTTTGGAGTATATGGTGTGTGTGTTGTGGCTTTTAGACATAAGGTATTGGTGAGCAGCACATACTGTCAGGAATTTATATTTACTGTAAATCTTAGTTACATTTTTGAAGGCCATGTATATGACGCACTGAGCTTCAAGGAGACAAATTCAAGGGTAAAAATAGCTGTGGAACTTCATTTAAATCATATCATCCAAGTTGTTATGCAACATAAGCTTATGAAAGGTGGCATTTCTGAGTATCTGGGGCCCTAACAGTGCACTAATTGATAACAAATAACCAAATCTTGAAATCTTGATTCAAATTGGTATAAAAACATCAATGTTTCCATGGAACACTTTTTGAAATATTACTGAAATCTACTGTTCAGTAAAACATACTGTTCTACTTAACTTTCTGTTTCAGAAACTTACTGTTTCAGTAAGATCAAAACATGTAATTTTGATTTTATTGCTGTTTCTGATTAGTCCAAGAGTGCATTCTGTCTTCTTTCATCAAACAATGACAACACTTAATTTTATCTTTTATAGTGAAAAAGTGTTTAAAACACATATAGAAGTATTCAGCAGAATTTTAAGGTGAAACAACATTATAGTACTTGTAATCACTTACTCATGGTGTGATCTTGCTTTTAAAATTTACCACAAATGCTTAGAAGGTAATTTTTCACTTAGCATGCTTGATTTGAACCCAGACTATCAAAATACTACCAAATTTCTAAGCACTATTGCCTAGAGTTCTGTCATCTATCCAAAGATATGTTCTAAAGTGTGTGTGAACACGTATATCTGCACACACAAATGATTCTTGTGGAAGTGTGGCACTAAGACTTATCCCTTTGAAAAAGCAAGGATATCTGCTTCATTTCTATAAGCCTTGTTACCAAGCCATTAAATTTGCTCTCTAGTTCAAACAATGTGTCAGACATTATGCCTTTCCTGCTGGAAATGGAAGACAGCTAGTTAGCTACTTTGGGAAAGACATTCCTTATGCATAAAGTGCATTTTCAACAGGAGACATTATTCACATTGCCCAAACATACTGAAAACGAGATTTCAGCATGTAGGTCTATTATTTATACTCTTTGTACTTCCATTTTCTGTGGCACAAATTAATCCCAAAACATGTCAGCATGTACTGTCCAGGATCAGAATAACTATGATATTCCTACTTCTGCCTCTCTCTGCATTGCTTCCTCAGGGTTTCTGAGGAATACAGATTGATGTGCACTGATACAATTCTCAAAGGATGATGGGGATAGAAATCACTCCTTACACACTAAGAATTACACAGAAACACAGATTATTTACATGAAAAATTGGAATCAAATTTCTGGTTTTTGTTAGGAAAGTCTTCACACTTGCTTGTCTCTTCATTTCTTGTAAAAGTATATCTTAGGAGACACTTTAAAGAGGTAAAAGGAATGTCAAAAATAAATGGCAAAAGAATGCCAAAAATAAAATAACAATAAATGAATAAATAAAACAAAATAAAATAAAATAAAACAAACAGCTCCAGAAAGGCAGCAAAAAAAACTGTTGGACAAAAAGAGAAAAGACATTTGCTAGAAAAGATAACAAAAAGCAAGCTGCAAAGCTCAGAAAGGTTTAAAGGAAAAGTGAAGACTCCTTTAGCAAGCAGTAATTTGTGCAGACAGAAGACTCATGGAGGTCTGCTTCAGCCAAAGATAAATGTAGGAAAGAAGGAAATAAATTGACAAAAACTTGCCAAAATGTTGCTCAACTTCTTGTAATTTGGGGACTTGACTTTCAAAATATCAGGTCAGTTGAACAACATTTTTTTTCTTCCAAGAACCATAGAAAGGAACCACAGCAAAAAAACAATGAATAGAGCCTAATGCTAGAATTTGGATACAAATCAGGATGTGGTGAGGCCTGTTTATCGGTCCTGGATGTCTGATGTTCTCCTATTACATTAGGATCTCCTATTACATTAAGGATATGGTTGAAGCAGCTACCATGTAAGGATTGTGTAATGGCTTGTATGAAATGACCTTCAGTTCTCCATCCCATTCCTGTAAGTCCTAGTTCAAAAACTGCCTTTGTCCCATTTGGCACGTGGTAGAACCAGACTGAGGTGGCATTTCTGGCATCAGTCTTCTTCTATCGCAATATGTGGGCAAGCTTCTTTTGAGAAGGATATTACCCGCAGCATAGTTTGATACTTTCTGAACTCCATGAACATATCAAAAGAGGTGTAAGGAAATGACTGGTGAGACATCTGTTGGAAAGTTTAAAGAAGCTTCAGCAGTTCCCACGAGTCACTTGCTTTCACTGCTTGATCAGAGAATGTAGCGGTAATACGATTAAGAGGCCAGGCATAAACTCTCCTTCTAATTCTGAGTCTACATATAAAGCAAAGAAGATAGATGGCTTAAAAATCTAAAAATCTTAAAAATCACTGGTTTGCAATGTTCATCCTTTTCTATCAAGGTAGCTTCCGAATTAGGCACACTAAGTGAAAAGTAATGCTGTTTTCAGAGATCACGTTTTGTTGGGAATAATTCCTTTCCTATTGAACATTGAGACTGTTAGCTTAATTAGCAGTATTGTTAACAAAAGAACATTCCTGTTTTATGCAAAATGCTTCCTGCCTCTTCACTAAAAATCTTAAGAGCTTCTGAAAGCAAATCCAAAGTAATGTGCCCAAACTTGTTTGCTGACTTAGAAAAGAAATAGAATAAAGGACAGAGCTCAAGTTTGCAAAAAACTTTGAACTTTGATGCTGATTGATGTAGAAGAACATTGTTTCTATGGCAAACATACAGCTGGTTATGCCTTTGAGTTCATACAACAGATTTACATGTGGAGTTTATCAACTTCCACTGCAAAGTTTCTGTCTAGATACTTGCAATGCTGTTAGCCCTGTACAGTGTGAGAGTTTCATCATGCAAATAAATTTACCCCTGTAAATCCACCCTGACAAGAAGACTTAGTACTATTCCTGTTTTACAAATACTATAGATCATGTGATCTAGCCAAAAATCACAGCTTAACATATATCAATAATTTTACTTCTCCACAACTCAAAAAATTTTACTTGGAAGACACTGCAATATCACTAAGTACTTCTTGAAAAAAGACTATAATTTGCCTTAGAAGCCATACAGTGTATGCTAAAGCCCAAAGAAGTGCAAAGTGAGGCCATTGTATCTGATAAACAATGAGTTTTCTGCACCAGAGGCTGATCCACTTCAGATCTATATCTCTCAGCTGATCTGTACTGGAGCAGACTGCAGCTTTACTTATTAAAAAAAAATAAAAGTTTATAATTTAGAGGATATCAGTCAGAATGGCAACAGATATAGCCAAATGCAATATGGTTAGTAAACACTTTTTTTGGAGTCTGGCTGTTTCTCAGTGTTTTCCTGAGGAGTGGGAAGACCCAAATGCACGACTTGCACGTCCTGTGCTTGACAAAATCCCAGAGCAAGGGGGACACCAGCTTTTACCTGGGCAATAGTTGAAAGTCTGAGCAGCTCAGTTCATAAGGAGGAGTTTGCCTCGGTAAATGAGGACTGGGTTAAGGACCAGTTAAGCAATCCAGACATCCACAAATCCATGGGTCCTGATGGGATGCACCCGCGGGTGCTGAGGGAGATGGCACAAGTCATTGCTAGGCCGCTCTCCATCATCTTTGGTAAGTGATGGAGGACGGGAGAGGTGCCTGAGGACTGGAAGAAAGCAAATGTCACCCCAATCTTCAAAAAAGGGCAAGAAGGAGGACCCTGGTAACTACAGACCGGTCAGCCTCACCTCTGTCCCTGGGAAGGTGATGGAACAACTTATCCTTGGCACTGTCTCTAGGCATATCAAGGATAAGAGGGTCCTTAGAGGCAGCCAACATGGCTTCACCAAGGGGAAGTCATGCTTAACCAACCTGATAGCCTTTTATGAGGACATTACCAGGTGGTTAGATGATGGTAAAGCAGTGGATGTGGTCTATCTTGATTTCAGCAAAGCATTCGACACCGTCTCCCACAGTATCCTTGCGGCTAAACTGAGGAAGTGTGGTCTGGATGATCGGGTAGTGAGATGGATTGTGAACTGGCTGGAGGAAAGAAGCCAGAGAGTTGTGGTGAATGGGATGGAGTCTAGTTGGAGGCCTGTATCTAGTGGGGTCCCCCAGGGTTCGGTACTGGGACCGGTGCTGTTCAATATATTCATCAACGACTTGGATGAGGGGATAGAGTGCACCCTCAGCAAGTTTGCTGATGATACAAAACTGGCAGGAGTGGCTGACACGCCAGAAGGGTGCGCTGCCATCCAGCGAGACCTAGACAGGCTGGAGAGTTGGGCAGGGAGAAATTTAATGAAATTTAACAAGGGCAAGTGTAGAGTCTTGCATCTGGGCAGGAATAACCCCAGGAAGCAGTATAAGTTGGGTACTGACCTGTTGGAGAGCAGCGTAGGGGAAAGGGACCTGGGGGTCCTGGTGGACAGCAGGATGACCATGAGCCAGCACTGTGCCCTCGTGGCCAAGAAGGCCAATGGCATCCTGGGGTGTATTAGAAGGGGTGTGGTTAGTAGGTCGAGAGAGGTTCTCCTCCCCCTCTACTCTGCCCTGGTGAGACCGCATCTGGAGTATTGTGTCCAGTTCTGGGCCCCTCAGTTCAAGAAGGACAGGGAACTGCTGGAGAGGGTCCAGCGCAGAGCCACCAAGATGATGAAGGGTGTGGAGCATCTCCCTTATGAGGAAAGGCTGAGAGAGCTGGGTCTCTTCAGCTTAGAGGAGACTGAGGGGTGACCTAATTAATGTTTCTAAATACGTAAAGGGTGGGTGTCAGGAGGATGGAGCCAGGCTCTTCACTGTGACATCCAGTGACAGGACAAGGGGCAATGGGTGCAAGCTGGAACATAGGAGGTTCCGCTTAAATATGGGGAGAAATTTCTTCACAGTGAGGGTGACCGAGCACTGGAACAGGCTGCCCAGAGAGGTTGTGGAGTCTCCTTCTCTGGAGACATTCAAAACTCACCTGGATGCATTCCTGTGCAATCTGATCTAGGTGTTCCTGCTTCGGTAGGGGGATTGGACTAGATGATCTTTTGAGGTCCCTTCTAATCTCTAACATTCTGTGATTCTGTGATTCTGTTCATGACACTTCACTTCTAATGAAAAGTATGTATCTCTATCTATCTATCCATCTATCTGTCCCAAGTATTTTCAGGCCTTCCTGTCTCCTATGTGAAACTAAAATTAAAACCAGATCTATCAAAAGCCTGAACAACCCAGTAGGTCTGTGTCTTCACTGGTAATTTTGTAGATGTCATAGAAATTTCAGGTTATGGATTGCTTTCTGTATTTGAATGACAATGTCTCACTTTGCTGTGTTAAACAACAGGGCTTCAATAATGCTTGAGAAGCTATTGCTTTTCTCATATTTCGGGATTCATGAAGTTCCCACCACTTACAAATTTCCTTGTTAAAGTCAAGCAGCAGTTCGTGAAACCCTAGTGAATTAGGGTTATTCTCTAAACAGCCAATTTTCTAAGCATTATATTGAGAAAAAATTTGCATGAGGAAAAATGAGATTAGATTACTGATTTGTTAATAATGAATAAGAATCAAGTTAATGCCATGAATGTGGATTCATAAAATGAGTCCTTTTTGGAGGCCTGACTGTACTGTATGAGCAAGCTGAATGTCAACTGAGATGTAACTGCATTGATGCTATATGCTAGAGATTTTCTAATGCATGTGGTCTGAGCCATGCACTACTAAAAAACACTACTAAACCTAAGAAATCTTTGAGTAGGGAGATGCTTCAAGTGAGGCTATAGAGACCCATATGTTAATTCTAACATTACTCCAGTTGTATGCCAATGGTGTTAAGAATATTTGGAAATAATGGAATATAAGGCTGGAAAGGGTCTTGAGAGATCATTACTTCCAAGCAAAATTCAAGGTCCCCACACCACTCCCTCCAGCTACTGCCCTACTTGCCCTTGATATGGGTGTCCTCCTCTACCTGGCAAAAATTCTGAGCTTGTTATGGCACAGCCTGTTATGGCAGTGCAGGAGGTTCATGACCCTTTGTCTCATCTAAAGTCAATGTGGGAAACAGATTATTCCCCTCCTGCTGGCTTTTCCATATATGAAGACTGTTCAGTCCTCCAGTGTTTTCATTTCTAGACTGAGTACTATAATTTCTGTCAATCTCTGCGTGTATGTCATGTTTCTAAATATTTTTGTTTTCTAATCACTTTTCTGTTTCTCCTCCAGACTGTTCACTTCCTCCTGTCAGAAAAGAGGCGGAAGGAGGAGGGAGGAAAATCCCTACATTTCCCCAAGACAGACAAGATATCTGAGGTGAAGTTTTGCCAAGGCCAAATAAAATTACTTTGTGTGTCTTCCTCCTCACAGAGACATTGTTTGCCTTTTTAACAGTGTTGACACTGTTGAGTCACATCTGTATATGATCTTTTGTAAGGCCCAGATCCTTTCCTTCTAAACTTCTTCCTAGACCACCGTACTCCACCTTAGACTGGTATAGTTGATTGTCCTTGACAAAAGACGTCTTACACTAAGTTGTTTGCTTCTGTTTTTCTTTTTTCAGGACACGTTTCTCTAATTTGCCAAGATCATTTTGCATTCTAATCCTGTCTTCAAATGCACTGGATATCCCTCCCAGATGTACACGTGACCGATTAGCTCTGGGCCTTACGAGATCTTGATAACAACAGAATAATTTATAAGGCAAAACAGAGTGTTATATTCATTGGGTATTATTTTTCTCATTTATAAAAATAAATTAAATACATGTGGTACACTAGCATGAACTGCATGATCTCTGCCCATATTACTAAACATCAGCACATGATACCTGCATCCAAACCCTTTGTGGGACTGACATTGTATTACCTAATGAATAGTATCTCGTGATCATATGAGAGGGCAATCTTCAGCCCAGCCCAGAACTGTTCCAGAACAATGTAATTGTCTGGGTAATCAAGTTCCACTGCCTGGGAACCTCCCCTGGTTTTCTGTTTAATGTTCTAGTATTGACTTTGCCACAGTGTTAGCAGTAAGGCACATCTAACCGAAGCAAGTTTCAGGCATCTGAAACCTGATGGCATGGTCCCTGCTGTGTGCAGGCTGTAAGCACAGACAGTCATGTTTG
Source organism: Alectura lathami (assembly GCA_013399715.1). Taxonomy (NCBI): domain Eukaryota; kingdom Metazoa; phylum Chordata; class Aves; order Galliformes; family Megapodiidae; genus Alectura; species Alectura lathami. The sequence continues at coordinate 82,746 of VXAV01012199.1, read as the reverse complement.
AAGAAGAGTGTCATTAAGATATGGAGTGTTCCCATTTGGCAGTGTAAATCAGATGCCTACCTACCTGTCTTTTGTTGTAAAGCAGTAAATTACCATTTAGGCTTAATCTGAACCAAATCTTTTCTGTGTGAGTGGTTTAAAAATAGGCAAAGAACAGCAGAAAATTATAATGAGGACTCCTCCAGCTGAATGACTCGCTGATCCCAAATACAGCACCTACACACCATGTTGTTGATATGCATATACAGTGTTTTAGTCACTCAGAAGTGTCTATAGAAAGAAAAAGCTGAACTCTCAGGGACAATGAGAAAGACTAGTCTGTGCTCCAGTGTATCTGGTTGGGTATGTTTTTCCTACAAGAAGTACTACTTATTTCTGAAAGATTACATTACTTTTTGTCAGCTGAAGGACAGTATAATGTTTCTTCTTTCCCTTGTGCCCAATCATTCATCAATGTATTAAATGCAGTACAAGATTGGGCATGAACTTCTGTCACTGCATTTGGCACCAACAGAGCAGTTCCGTAATCTCCAATGCTGCCATTTATTGGTTTGTTAGAGACAGAGGACTGCTCTGTTTATCCAGGTTCTTGTACTGGAGCCTATCCTGGAACATTCCAGCTCATGCAAGTACACATAGGCAGACTCAACATGTCAGCATTGATAAAAGTATTTATGTGCTATGCAAAAGTCTTTAGCATCTGCCTGCTGCTGTAGTGCCCAGGGCCAAATGATAGATTCAGAAAATAATATTAATCAACCATGAGACCCTGAATATGCATAAAGAGTACAGCTTTTGAGAACCACCAAGAACCATGTCAGGACTGGGAAGTTTTTCCCTTAGCCTTACCTAGCGTGGGCATGTAATACAATAAACGTTACAGGTAGGTAAGATAGGTTAAGCACAGAGCACAACAGGGCAGGAGTTTCTGCTACAACCAGGAGTCTATGTGGAACTTCACAACTGTCTTTGCTTTGCTTATCTTGTGAAGAACAGAATTCTGGAAAGATACAGCTCTGAAAAAAGCTTAGATGTTACAGAGGACAGACAGATCCCCATGATCTCAGCTGAACCCACACATGTGAACTCTCCAGATCTGTCAGGGAGTGCTGATAGGTTCAGCTTCTTTTGCACATTTTATTTAGTAGGCATTTGTAAATTTCTCACTTGCATATTTTGCAGCACTTTTCAGTGATGTCTGCTTAGATAATATTTTATTCCTATTCAACACAGTCTTTCTTTCTAGACAACTAGCTGAAGAGTTGTGCTGCTGAGGGATCTTCTACTCACAGGAAAGATAACCAGGCCTACAGAGTACAGAATACCCAACTATGTGCTACTGCTCATCTGTCCTCACATGTTTTCAACTCTAAATATTTTCTCTTTAGAATAATGCCACTGTGATAATCATTCTTTCTGGTTTTGGCTCAATCCAAATTTCTAGATAGAAAAGGGAGAGAGTTTAGCAGGACAGATTGAAAGAGCCCACTTCTTTCACAGTTCTATAATGGGGAGAATAAAGTTTTCAAGTCGGTAGCAGTGCAGTTCCACCCAGGCTGTGGGAGAATGGGGATCTACCTCTCTGTGCCCAGGTTATTGCCTGGAACTGGACTGACATTCACTTCTTTCTCCAACATATGTAATTCTGTGCTGAAAGTCAGGATAATGAAGCTTACAAAAAGTAGAAAGAAATCAAAACAATGTAAGGCAGCACAAGTATCCACACAAAACCCATGGGATGTGCAGTAGGACAACCACATCTTCAGGGGGCATCCAGCCCTGCTGAGATGTCCGTACTTAGACTGTCCACACTAAGAAGTCAAGCTTCACATGGACTATTTTTGAAGAATCTGGTATCTTGCCTGGAGTTTGTTTAGGCTGCTCTGCAGCATGTTTTGCTCTAGGTAGTGAAATCATTGACTTGTTAGCATTTCCTGTTGGTTCCCTTGGGCTATGGATAGTTTTCAACAGATGTTACCACTTGGAAAGTATTGGTACCTACATGATGTACAGGAAGTCCTTCCAACAATCACACGAAATGTAGCTAATGATGTATACTCACGTACCTCACACATACCCATACAGAAGGACAGCGCATTCTTAGAAGTCAGAAACACTGACTGGGATCAAGACTTGTTTTACACGTGCCTTCCCTGAATGATAGGAAACTGGGAAGCAGATCTGAAAACTTGAGTGAATATATGTATTTGCTAATTACTAGTTAATAAACTGTTTTTCATCTGAGTCTGTTTTCAAGGCTGGTAAAGAAAGGTGTTCATTTTGTAATAGAGTGGGCCACATTTTCCAGTGGGCTTGTTTTCTGTTGAAAAATTTTGGAGAACAGTGTCTACTTGCTAATTCATGCCAACAAGCTGAATGGCCAGTTTCCCTGTCCAATTTCTCATAAGCCACAAGCCACAATTACCCACAAGCATACTGGATTATTTACTGTTTAGGGAGTCAAAAAGCATGGAGCAGGCAACAAATTCTTTTTTATTCTCTCAGAAACACTCTACTGCTGTTTTTGTTTGAAGTTTCTATTTTTATATTTCTATCTGAAGACATTTTCCAAGCTGTGTTTTAGTTTCTTTCCCAAGGGAAAACTGTGTTTTCTGTCCATCTCTGTTATTTACCTGCAAAATAATCAAGAGACAGGAACATATTGGGTGAGACTTACATAGAGAAAAGTGTGACTCAGGTTCTAAAGGAAATAAGCAAATACTAAAATAAAAGTTATAGTGGGGCTTTTTTCTGTCTTCCTTGCTGGTGCTTATACATGAATACTGTTGCAGAGGCTGGTTTGGAATCCATTTCAAAATTAAATATTTTGTTGAGATTTTTTTTTCTCCCAAAGAAGAGTTAGTTCAGGAAACTATATGTAAGTCAATAAATATATCTTTAACACAGTATATTTTGAACACAATACGCACTTTACAAAAGAGAATAGAATGTTCAAGTTAAGATGTTAAGAAAGGTCTGTTTTCCTGGGCCAGATTGAACATCATGTAAGATTCTGAAACCATGCATTAAACCTTTGGTTTAAACTGAAGGAAAAGAAAGAAATGTACAGGAAGTGGAAGGAGGGTTGTGTAGCCTGGGAAGAATACAGGGGTTTTGTCCAGATATGTAGAGATAGGATCAGGAAAGCCAAGGCACAGATGGAGCTGAACTTGAAAAGGAATGTGAAAAATAACAAGAAGGGGTTCTAAAGGTACATAGGAAGGAAAAGACTGACCAAGGAGAGTGTTCCCCCTCTGATAAATGAGAAGGGAAAACTGGCTTCCTCAGACATGAAAAAAGCTGAGGTAGTCAACAAGTGCTTTCCCTCAGTCTTCACTGATGGCCAGGCTTCCCATGTCTATCAGGACCCTGAACGTCTTGGTGAGGGTGAGAGGAGCGGATTCCCTCCTACTGTAACAACGGAATGAGTCCGAGACTGCCTCGTGACACTGAATGTATATAAGTCTATGGGGCCAGATGATATGTATCCAGGGTTCTGAGAGAGCTGGCTGATGTGTTTGCTGAGCTGCTGTCCATCATATCTGAAAAATCATGGCTGTCAGGTGAAGTCGCTGGTGACTGGAAAAAGGGAAACATCACTCCCATTTTTAAGAAAGGGAGAAAGGAAGACCCGGGGAACTACAGGCCGGTGAGCCTCACATCTGTGCCTGGGAAGATCATGGAGCGGATCCTCCTGGATGAGATGCTAAGGCACATGCGAGATGAGGAGGTGATCCGAGACAGCCAGCATGGCTTCACCAAGGGCAGGTCGTGCCTGACCAATCTGGTGGCCTTCTGTGATGGAGTGACGGCATCGATGGACCAAGGGAGGGTGACAGATGTCATCTACCTGGACTTGTGCAAGGTCTTCGACATGATCCCGTACCATATCCTTCTCTCTAAATTGGAGAGGTATGGATTTGATGGGTAGACTGTTCAATGGATAAAGAATGGGTTGTCTGCTTGCAGCCAAAGGGTTGTAGTAAATATCTCTTTGTCCAGGTGAAGGCCGGTCACAAGTGGTGTCCCTCAAGGGTCCATCTTGGGACCATCTTGGGATGATGGAACCGAGTGCACCCTCAGCAAGTCTGCAGATAACAACAAGCTGAGTGGTGCAGTCAATACACCAGAAGGAAGGGATGCCATCCAGAGGGACCTGGACAGGCTGGAAAAGTGGGTCCACAAGAACCTAATGTGGTTCAACAGGGCCAAGTGCAAGGTGTTGTACTTGTGTTGAGGCAATCCCAGGTACGTGTAGAGACTGGGAGAAGAACTCCCTGAGAGCAGCCCTGCAGAGAAGGGCTTCGGGGTCCTGGAGGGCAAGAAGCTGGACATGAGCCAGGAGGGTGTGCGCCTGTAGCCTNTGTATTGTAGGCCTGGGACCTCATCACAAGAAAGATGTGTAGCTCTTGGAACGGGTCCAGAGGAGAGCCACGAAGATGATCAGAGGGCTGGAGCACCTCTCCTGTCACAAAAGGTTGAGGGAGCTGGGATTGTTAAGCTTGGAAAAGAGAAGGCTCTGGAGAGACCTCATTGCGGCCTTCCAATACTTGAAAGGAGCTTACAGGCAGGAGGCGGACCGACTTTTTACACGGGTGGATAATGGTAGGACAAGGGGGAATGGGCTGAAACTGAAAGAGGGAAGGTTTAGGTTGGACATGAGGAAGAAATTCTTCCCTGAGAGAGTGGTGAGGTGCTGGCACAGGCTGCCCAGAGAAGCTGTGGCTGCCCCATCCCTGGCTGTGTTCAAGGCCAGGCTGGATGGGTTCCTGGGCAGTTTGATCTGGTGAGCTAGTGGCTGGCAGCCCTGTCCACGGCAGGGGGGTTGGAACCAGATGATCTTTGAGATCCTTTTCAACCCTGGCCATACTATGATTCTATGATCCTATGATTTAATTAATTGTGTTTCTAAATCTGTCTTAGCTGCTGCTTTAATGCAGTCACTACTACAGCATCAACCATGTGCACATATGAACTCATTGGCAGTTTCATTCATTTCTCAGGTAAAGTTGCATTTTTTATTGTTATTTTCAGAACAACAACAACAAAAAAATCCAAACAGACAGAAGTTTCAGTACATTCTTGGGGAGAATTGTGAATGATACCTGAGGCATGAAAAGTTTACTTTAATCTGGAATGTTAGTTTTGGTAGACTGATTGGATACTGCTGGTTTTCTGTTCTAACCCCCTAGAGCTACTTGAATACACAACAAGGGGAAGAGAAATCTCAACACTGTAGCTGTAGATACCATAGCAAATAAAATGCAATGTTCAGGAACATGTTTTAGTTGTCCTTTGTAGTCAGCAATGATTGAGTATAACAATGTATAGAACAGGAACAAGGAACTAATTAAACATAGATTAGCCTTGGATGAGCTTTTATGAATCTGCACTTTAACTAGGTATTTGTTGAATCAAATAAAAACAAACAAAAAATGTATATGCGTTGCTTTCTTAATGCCCGGTCTCATCATGTGTATATGGATAGTATGACCATGGAATTTATTTGCAAGCCTCTGAAGATGCTTGCAAACTAACACAAAATACAAAAGTATGTGCAAATGGAAAATGTTAAATCAATGACTCAGGATAAAGAAGACTCTAGTTTTTCCACCTGGTAGCAGCTAAAATTGTTCTGGTTTGTACTGGGGTAAATTTTCACTTCTGATTGGCAAGATATATGCTGAGAGCATTACAGGCAAGTGGGTAGACAGAAATCATCCAAATTTTGAAAGACATCACCCTGTGGTGTTTAAACAGAGAGAGAGAGAGGAAGATGATTCCTTCATGCAGGGATGTACGAAAACTTGGGCTGTACCTGTAGGTAGTGTATTCTATATGTTTGTGTTTGTAATGGTGCTGCTGTGATGCCTTGCAAGTCTGTGTTGGTTTCCTTTGATTCTCAATGTTAGAATAGTTACCAGACTTTTCTTATTTGCTAAGTTTTACCCAGGTCCAAATGGCAAGTATTGCTGAATTTGGTTTCGTTTTTGCTTGTTTCCACTTTGTCTATCATATAGGAAATGGCCTCTGCTACAGGTTTATCAGGGCAGGTTCCGTCTGGCTGTTCTCAACTGTTGCAATGGTTCAGAATTTTGAAAGAATTTTCTCTCCTAATTTTTTTAGTGGACTGAAAAATATTTTGAGTCTAGGGAGGTAGTAGAAATATGCCATCTATTCTCTAATATTACACTGAGTGTTTTGTGGCTTGTTATCTACAGGAGTTGAGTGAGATGGATTTTCAGTGACCCTTCTCAGCACTTGCATGGTTATCTGTAGTTGCAAGTTCTATAGTTGGTGGCTCTGGTGGCACTTTCTGCTGTGCAGGCCAGAGTAGAGTGATAAGCTCCCATCATATTGGCAAAGACACAGGTCAAAGAGGAGGACTGCTTTGTGCACACAGGCATTCAGTCCATCCCCACTGAGATTTTGCATCTGCTAGTCTGGACAGGAATGCCCTTTTGCGTGGAGGCTGAACCCAGAACTTCTGGGATGCATACTGTCAGTGTCTTGTTGCCAGTGACAAACTAGTGCACCCACTAAACTCCATATACTTTCCTGCCTCAGTAAATTAAAAAAGACATGGATTTAGCCCCAGCAACTGTCAGTTAGGGAGAAGTGATTTGATATTTACAAAAAATTATGTTTCTTTGTTGGCAATTTTGTGTTGAAAAACATTTTTTCAGGCCTATGTTAATATACTAACAAAAATTTTGGAGCCAGACAAATGTGTATGAGTCTAGACTGCCAGCGCAGTTTTCCCTTTACATCTATCTCATTTCTGCATAGATGCTGCTCAACTAGGAACCATGTGTGCATGTACATGCGCATTTATACTGCAGCACATTTATACTTCCATCCACATATGTTTCAAATCTAACATGCTCCATCTGCATTCAAAGTAGCAGTGTGCAACCCTACAGCTTCAGAGGGTTTTGTTTGGACTGGAGAGGAAAAAGTAAAAGTATTATCCCCCTTGGGAGCAACAAGCGGAGAGAAAGGCAAAGGATGGGCCAGCTTGACAATATATTTTTAGATAAACCAATTGCTGCTGTACGCTTGCAGACGGTAATTAATCCTGTCCCTGGGACTTGAACTTGCTGCCTTCTGGAAGAGCTAGGAAAAACATTACCCTTTGCAAGTAGACTGGAGAAGGTTATGGGTTTGCCATGTTATGTTATTTCATTCTTTACCTCTCCAGAACAGATTGTGGGCCCTGAAAAATAAAATAGAAATGTGGATTAGGATAACTAAAGAGCTATAAATCATTATGTTATGCCAGGTATCTTGTTTCAGTTTGGCTTAGCAGTAAACTGAGGGTGGGTGAGGGCATTTATTTCAAAGGCTGGGGAATAGGAACGGACAAACTTCTGTCTTCTCATCAGGGTAGGTGGGGCGTGTGGCAGTGTATTCTGCATGAAAAGGCTCAGAAAGTTGCTGCAGATAAGCCTGCATAGCAAAAAGTATTACCAATATGTTTTATATGGATCTTTAATTGTTTGCACATGGAACCAGAATAAGAAAATTGCTTTTGCATCAGAACCTGTGAAAAACTACTTCTCATCAGCCTTTTTATATTGATGTATTCTAATGTTTTGATAATTCTAAGGTTTTGATCATTGCAACAGCTAACATACTTTTTTTTTTTTTTTTTTTTTTCCCCCCTTATTCTGTTGCATCCCTTTTATTTAGTGTTATAAAATGCTTCACTGATGTTTGGCCAAGGCAATCCTCAAACTCAGTGGCCCACGTCACCACGTGTGTGTCTGTAGCAGCTGGTCTAATGCAGTGAGTATACTGCTCGAATATGACATGGTTCCACATTGCATTTTAAGTTTACAGTACCTCTATGTTGTTTCTACATGGTGTATATTTTCTCTTTTATTGCTATTTCAAGAATTAGGAATGGAGTTGTGTGTACAAACAATCTTCGTACAACTCTTTGTTGCAGGGATTTGATCAGAGGGGAGTATTAACCTCTAATGAATCTGTTAAGTTTATTAGCCTATTGTGACACTAATTCATAGCTAATTGTTTATCTCCTAGCTGATAGTTTGAAACAAATTAGTCAGCCAAAATTCTATCCTATGCTTTTAATATAATCTTTCCTTGATGCCTTTCTAATATGCATTTATAATGAATGTACTGAATGTCATTTTGCAAGCAATCCATTTATTTCAATACTTTTTAAACTGAAAGAAGTTTACATTTGTTAAAATATATTAAAATCCTTAAAAGTAAATTTTGTATGACAACTGTGATTTTGTTAGTTTGTCTAAATACTAAAAGCATTAAACTGAAAATACTTACCGGTTCTTCTCACAGCCTGTGAAGTACAATGAATCACACATTTCCCTCAAAGAGATTGTCCACCTGCATGTCCCCAGCTGCGGCCAGCTGAAGGGAGAGACTTGCCAGATAAGAACAGGCTGATCAGTATAACAAATGCCTCCAAAGAAAGCCTCTCAAATTAATTCAGGAAGATTATTTGCATAAAAAATGCACCTGAATTCACTCTGTGTCTTGTGTGTTACTGTGGGTTAGATCTATTTGACTGGACTGCTTTCTGAAGAGATTTCTAATCCCTGTGCTGTTATTCATCAGTTAAGAATGGCTCAAGGCTATTTTCTCCAAAGCCTGGAAAGCTCGTTTCCACATGTCTATGTATCATTACGATTTGGGTACACTGGTTGAATTCCAAAATTCCTAGTATCTATACACCTGATACTTTAATACTTGTAAGCGGTAGTTTTCCATAATGAGAGAAGAAGAGTGGAGTTTGTCCACTGTTGTCTACAGGAAAAGAAACATAAAATAATGGGATAGTTTCTTCTCACCATGGAATTCAATTACTTTTATAGTCATCACTATATATAAAAAAAAAAAAAACAATAAAAAACAATAAAAATAATTTTTGTCTTCAAAATATTCAAAATCAAATTATTTCCAGTAAAACTTGCAAGGTTCGTATGTGGTTATATTTTGTGTATCTCAGCCTCAGCACTATAAAATTTGGAGTAAATCTTATGAAAATTTATGTTTGAGCATTTCACAGAATCACAGGATCACAGAATCACAGAATGGTAGGAGATGGAAGGGATCTCAGGAGATCCTCTAGTCCAACCCTACTGCTATNTTCCAAAGAAAAAAAAAAAAAAAATGCAAGCAATGAAAAATGTGGAATGGCTTTATTATGCATCACTCCCTAAAGATAAATATTGCTTGAGTTCTTTGCAATTCTTTTGGCAAGTTGTTCGAAACAATAACAAATGCATACCTGTAATTTTCCACTTTATTTTTTCCCATTCTTTCCAAGAATGCTTATCTTTAACTATATGAGAAATATTAAATTGACTGCAAGCTGACGGAGTAAACTTCTCTTGAAAATGTCGGACTATACTACAAAGAAATATGACACTTTAGTTACTACAATGTCTTGCTGGGTTAGTGAAGACGACAGATCATTGAGAAAACAATAATCTCAATGTACATGAACATCAGTTAACAAGTTTCTGTACTGTAGCCGTAACACGCTATCGACTTACACATGAAGCAGTACAGAGCTGATCTGAAAGAATTTGGTTTCTAGACTCATTAGAAGGAAATACTTCCATAAGATGCTGAGAACAAAGATGAAGCCACCTTCACTAATGTAACATTTTAAACCTGAGAGGAAGACAGAAGTATGGATGGAAAATACAGTGAGGTGAAGTGTATGCACAGTGTTAGTGGGTAGCATATATTTTTAAGCCATAAAATGATCTGGGTGAAGTATACATGTGTCTGCCATCTGGTATGTGTTACCTGACTAGCTTTGTTTAAAGAAACTCTACAAGCCCTGTGTTAAGCCAAGTCCCTCCCTGTTAGTAAGATCTGTAGCTCATAAAAAGGCAGTCTATATGCTGCCAGCCCAAGTGCTCTGAGAAATGTCCTCCAGAATGTCAACTGTTGCTGCCCTCATGCTACTGCCACTCTCACAGGGAAAATCTTTCCACATTTGCCTGGGCATACCTGTGTCAAGTTGTCATCTGCTTGCATTGTGGTCAAGTTGCCAGGGATGCCATCCCAGAACTTGTGCCCTCATCCCTGCCCACTGAATCTTCTCTTTGATTTCATTATCTGTATCTGAGAACAGTTATTAACAGTAACATTAATTCTAACCTGAGGCTTCAACTTGACTGTAAATGTGATCTGTACTCGTGGTTCAAATTGATATAAAACAATACTATATCAAAACTAATACTCCCTTCTTCTACTTACCTCGCATCATATCGGTTTTATGAACTCAGAATGAAATCCCGAGGCCAAAGAGGATGTGTTTCTCTATACTACTGATAATAATTTGCTTCTTGAGTCAATGTCCATATTCAAAATTGAGCCATCTTTCCCACCTCTGGACATGATTGTCTACTGCAAGAAGAGTTGCACACAGATATATTCCTTCAAGTCCTTATTTAAAGTTTTCATATGCTGCCTTTCATGCACAAAAAAGCAAGTTCTGTAACAGCATTCTGAGCAACAAGTTATGCTCTAAGAGAAGTTATTAGTATTTATAACAGCTTGTGTTTTCTTCAGAACCTTTGGCTGTTGGGAGAAGAAAGAGTTGAGAGGTTACATTTTTCTTCATTTCTCCCACTCTGGCAAGTAGATACAGCATATAATTTATGATTCATCCAAATATGGAGCTAGAGCTTTCCTATAACCATCCTCTCTTGAGGGAGGTTTGGGATAGCCCACAGTTATTTTTGTCAATGCCTCTACTCTTTAAAATTCTGTTTTTTTTAAAGTGCTGGAAATGAAGGCTTTCAAAATACTAATAGCCAAACCGAACTTGTGAACAGTAAGCATCAAAGCTTGATACAAGCATGACATAACATGAAGGAAGAGGTGGAATTAAAATCTTGACATTTCAGTTCTCCCCATAAAAACCTTTTATTAGTGTAAAACAGCTAGAAGAATTGGTATTTAGCAGCTCTGGGGAGATAAAACACTTCTGAATTCAGGACAATTCACTGTGCAAAACTAAAACGTATTATCTGAATCTTTGGCACACAGATGTATATTCCTCCACCTCACTCAGTAGTGCTGACCTGGGAATTTCATGGATACATGCATATGGATAGGAAACATAGCACTAACTTTCCCGGGATCTGAATCCAGTCCACAAAACTTAGACTGCTTTTTTAAAAGAATACCCAGATAAGATGAAATCACATCCTTCCTTATTTACCTGAAACTGAAAAATAGCTCTTTTCAAAGTGTTATCCAAAATAAACTTTCCTTTGATTCTAATCCACTAGAACAACATGGTCATTCATACTCTGTGCTGTCAGTATACCATTTTCATGTTCTGTTTTACTAAACAATTTATATAATTAAACTAAATAATACCTTAAGGCTTGAATACACAATCTGTGAGCAGGTCTGAACTAGAAAATTTGTTCTAGTATCTCTTCTTTTCATAAGCAGTAATCTTAGAGTGTCCTCATATGCCACTAAGCAAGCTGCTTGCTCATCTGGCTTGCCTGCCTAACAGCTGGGGAACTTTGCTGCTGCTTCGCTTTTTTTGAGTAGGCCCCTAAAGATTTTTTTTTCACCCATCCCTGATTAGTAACCAGGACAATGTCTCTGGTCAGGTGAGTCTCCTGTAAGCCTTTTTCCCCTGTGTTCCCATCACCAGCAACCGTTTAAAGTAACTCCTAAGCAATTTATTTAAATAAAACTTTATTTTTTTTTCTTCCTGATGATTGCCATCTGAGTCTTGGATTAACATTATCATATATTTACAGGTTTTGCAAAAATATCCTTTCTCTTGTTCTGACACCTCCAATCTGGAGGAGATGAGTGACTGCCATACAGCATTCCCTTTGATCATAGTTTTGGTCTTGGAAGAAATAAATCTTACAGATCTGAAAAGAGCTGCTTGAGGTGACATCTTTTGTAACAGCACTCTCTTGCACATGCAAATGCAATAAAGCCATGTAAAATATGCTCAGGCATGAATGTACAACATATCTTCTATTTCACAGTTATTGCTTATGCTTGTACTATTACCCCATAGCAGCTGCAATGTAACTTACTCCTCTTTTGTGACATTTAGGGTCATACTGAAGGCATATGTACAGCCTATGTATGAAATCAGCCTCTCTGCTATTGACTTCTGTGATCCCTTCCATGTAATACCTCTTGATGATCTAATCTAAATCTCTTTTATGAGGTCATCATTAATTCTTCAAGACTTGCATTTTTTTCCTCCTAGTTTTTCCCTTAGTTCTGGCATTGATGTGCTTCATTGAATATGTTTTGTATGTGTTTTGCACAGCCAGAATTCTTTAACCATCTTGTCTCTCTCCTAATCAGAAGTGTGCTGTCCTCTTACATTGCCTTATAGGCTTCAAGTCAGTCCAGGTTGACTGCAGTGTTGTGTGAATTAGTCCTGCCTCTGGCATACCTTGGTTCCATGATACACTGCACACGTCTTTTGCCTAGCCTCAGAGTTCTTTACTGAATGGGTGGCTCATGGCAGCTTTCCATACGGCTTGCACTAACACATCGTTGTCATAAGAGCTGGGATTTTAGGTCTTCTTTTGTTGTTCTCATTCTTTTGCCTAGTGTGAGAACTCTGAGCTGGTGAAAAAGCTGTCATTCTCCATTCTGCATTACTAACACTTGTTCTAAAGATGATGCTGAGCTGGTGTCATCACAGAGTTGAGTAAGGGGACTGCAGTTGCTCTGTATCACCTGTTAATGTTACCCAAAACTCAGATCTTGGCTCACCAAAAAAACACAGCAACTTCCAGGTGATGTCAGCAGAAGGTAGGAGATAAGGAGGCACAAAATGGATGTTGAAGATGCAACAGGGCAGTTCTGTTTACCAGTTGTCCAAGAACACAATGCATTCTTACGTTGTACAAAAGCTAAACAGACAATTCAAGAAATAGTGTGCACTTAATCAATACTAACGACATCCCCCTTAATCCAGTTTCAGACATCTGCTTCTCTGCTTGCAGGGATAAAAATTTTCTCCTGAGGTATTAATCACTGAACAAAAGCAGCTTCTGGAGCTATCACATTCGTTACTGACTTATTTGTCTACCGTCAAAGGCAAGAGAGGGGATGGAGATGGCCTTTCTCTGGTCCCAGAGGCTGAGTGCAAATCATTAAAGTTTAAACTCTTGCTGAAACAGACAAATTCTGAACATACATATCATGTAGCTCAATAGATGCCTAAAAATGTCAGGATTAAAATGAACATGAGTATTTTTGCACCAAAAAAAAAAAAAAAAGTAGTACTATAAACTGTTCATAAGGAAATTAATTTTGAACAGTCAGCTTCATTTAATACAAAGCTTTCCAAATCAACTCATATCATCACCCATTCATAAGGAATTTGGCAGGCGTGTACCAATCCAACTGGTATTTTTTTATAAAGCTGAGCAAAATAACTAATACATTCTGATAGTCTAGTCTTGGGCTAGCCAAAATCTGTAGAAATCTAGGGTTAAATCATCTTCTTCTCTTTCCCCACTTGTCCCAGAAAACTTCAGGGTGCTAAACTGAGATTTCAGCAAAATTTCACAGCCATAGCCCTAATCTGTGGTTTTACAGCCAATGCACTCAACATCGGTAGAGCCTCTGAGCATGTCCAGAATTGCCCTGCATCTTGACAGGGCTGAGGTGGCTGTGCCTAATCCCAGCCACATCCCAAACTTGGCTTTCTTCCTGCAGAGCTCCCTGAGGGCCCAAACCCAGGCAGCTTTCCCAGGCAGCAACTGATGTGCAATGGTAGTAGGATCAGGCTCCCTACAAAATGTATTGATGTCCTTTTTTTTTTTTCCTTTTTCCTCATACCTGTGAAAGTGGAAGTAATCATGATGTCCTCTTCTAATTATTCCTCATTAAGATAACAGTCTACTAATTAACAGATTTATATAGGAAGGGATGGAGGGCCCTAGATTCAACATCTCCTCAGGGTGTAGGTATTAAAATCTACATTTCTCAGGATGGCACAACAATTTTCATGAGAATCTTCTAGTGGAATGCAAATATAAACAACAACACTTCCAAAAGTATCAACTACAATTCCCAGGAAGCAATACTGAAAACATTGAGTCACTGAGATTGGCAGCTTTGGAGCTGGCCTAGCCAGAACCAGAGCAGCAGATCTCAAGGCACAAGAGGGTTTTGGGTGTTTCCCTTCCCACGGAAACACGAGGAGAGAGCAGTGATAGCAGCCACCAGCAGTGACAGTTCTCGAGAGAGAGGCTGACAAGGCGTTGGCGTTGCCAGGGCAACAGAGGCCGTGCACTAGCCTTTAGATAAGCCCCAGGGAGGGCAGCGAGGCATTGCTGCCTGCCGATCACAGGATAGTCAAAGAGTGTGCAGGCATCATCCGTGGTGTGGTGCAGCAGTCGGCAGAGTACCTCACATGCCACGGCACTGAAGCTCTACCAGCTCCAGAAGCGAGGAATGCACATTTCAAGTGACCCTCAAGGCAGTATTGTGTGCACTAGCTGCCGAACAAAGAACGCAGCTCTGGTGCAAACAGTGCATGGTCCACCCCACGGGTGATCAGTGCCTCCACCCAGACGGAGCTGCTGAAAGGAGAGGTAACTGTGCAGACACCAAGCTGTGGGGAATGCCTAGAACTTTCTCCTAGTCCAGAGGTGGGTGGCAAGCTTGCCTGTGGAAGGTGTGCCCAGTTGAGGACCTCCTGCAGCAGGGGGCTGAGCTGCAGAAGGTCAAAAAAAAACTGCGGAGTATCAGGGAGTCAGAAATGGAGTTTGATAACTGGACTTGAATGCAATCTGCACTGCATTCACAGCCTGAGGCTGAACAAACCCAGACTCCCCCACCAACACATCCAGGTGGAGGGAAAACCAGCAGGGGTCAGGAATAGCAAGTTGCCAGGATAAGAACGAGCAGGAGGAAGAAACCTACCTCTAAGCCTACTGCTAAGCCTGAGGTGCCTCTGCACAACCACTTCATGGTGCTGCAGACGGAGAGGGAAGAACAACATGTTACCTGAGGTAATTCCTCAGGTAAGAGTAAGGCAGCTGGACCAGGCCCCTGTCGTATAACAACTGCATCGAACAAGAAAAAGCAAAGGGTGATAGTAGTGAGTGACTCTCTTCTGAGAGGTACAGAGGCACCCAGCTGTCACCCTGACCTGCCATCTAGGGAGGTCTGCTGCCTGCCAGGGGCCTGCATCAAAGATATAACTGAGATGTTGCCTGGCCTTGTACATCCTAATGATTACTGCCCCTTGCTGCTGTTTCATGTGGGCACTGCTGCCACAGCAGTGAGCAATATGAAGAATATCAAGAGGGGCTACATGGTACTGGGAGCAGCAGTAAAGGACTCAGGATCACAGGTAATCTTCTCACCAGTCCTCCTGGTTAGAGGGACAAACTTGGTGGCCTTTTATGATGGAATAACAGAATCAGTGGATAAGGGAAAAGCAACTGGTGTCATCTACCTGACTTGTGCAAAGTGTTTGATAATGTTCTGCATGACATCCTGGTCACCGAATTGGAAAAGCCTGGGTTTGATGGATGGACCACTTGCTGGATTTGGAACTGGTTGGATCGTTGCACCCAGAGAGTTGTGGTCAACGGCTCAATGTCGAAATGGAAACCCTTGACGAGTGGCATTCTTCGGGGATCAGTACTGGGACCAGTGTTGTTTAACATCTTTGTTGGCAACATGGACAGTGGAATCGAGTGCACCCTCAGCAAGTTTGTGGACAACACCAAGCTGTGTGGTGCCGTTGACATGCTAGAGGGAAGGGATGCCATCCAGAGGGACCTGGGCAGGCTGGAGAGGTGGGCCCATGCCAACCTCATGAAGTTCAACAAGACCAAGTGTAAGGTCTTGAACCTGGGTCAGGGCAATCCCAAGCACAAATACCGGTTGGGCGGAGAGTGGCTGGAGAGCAGCTCTAAGGAGAAGAATTTGGGGGTGTCGGTTGATGAAAAACTCAACATGAGCTGACATCTTCTCTCATGTTCCTCCATTGTCTGATTGAGTTCCATATGGAGTAGTATTCTGTGAAACCCTGCAAATGAACTGCATCAGCATCCACCTTCTCAATTCCATTTTCTGCTCTCCTATTCTTGCTGTGTGGCCACTGAAAAACACAAATGATTTGATAAAATATGGTCAGAGCTGCTTATTGTCTTTTGAGCATGGTCCAGAAAAGGGAATGAAGCAATAAAGGAGGCTTGCCTTAGTTTATTGTCAGCACATCACTGAGGTCAGAGGGAGGGAGTTTTGTGCCGTAGGCAGGAGGAAGTGTTAAAATGACAGTGAAAAATGACATAGTCATTGTAAGTATTTTATGCAACATAAGACACACCTTTGTAGTTTACAGAAGTTATTTCTTGAACTTACAGCTCTATCAGCAAGTGAAGAAATAAATAAAGTTGGAAAAGATCTTCTAGTATTGAAACATTGTTAAAATTTGGACCTGGATTTCTCCAACAACTTGATCTTTTTAATCTTGGAATGTAACTGAAGTTTTGCCATTTATTTTGATAGACCTAGAATCTGGCCTTCAGAAATATAATGCTTGTCCTACTTGTTCCAGAGACTATCTATCATTTTGATCAACACTCAAAGCTGACGTTGCCCCAAGAGCCAAGAGAATGACGTGGCCCCAAGAGCTAGGACTGAGCCATAGTCCATCAAATATTTACAAATCATATCACATTAAATAAAAATAGAAAAACTGTGAAGGAAAATCATCTTTAAATTTATTTCCCCCTCTTTAATGGATATCTGAGGTCAATTTTTCTGAAGACCTGCATAAACATTACCCATGTTTTTTCCACTAAAAACAAGACCATTTCAAAATAGTTTTAAGATACTGCAGTGTGCAGCGTATGTGATATGCAAGGGTAAAGTGATGACTTACTCTGTAAGCATTATTTATTAACTTTAATTCCTACTATCTCATATCCTCCTGTCAGTTCACTCCTCCTCCTTTTATTATAGATGAATGAAAACTGACACTTTTGCATTCTTTTTAAGCTATCAAATACGTTAATTATTTACAGCAAAGTATTGCAATGAACGACAAAACATGTCCCTTAATTTTTCAGCTTCCTGTTGCTGAAGTTTCTTGGATTAGGTATTGTTTAAATTGGAAGACTTGAAATGATCTGAAAACAGGAGGAAAAAAATTAAAAGAGGAGAGTCAAGGCTAGGCAGCACACTTTTCTTCAGAGTTTTACAGGGCCATGTTTAAGGTAATCGGAGATAAATAACACTGATACTTGAAGCAATCATCTGAAATGCTCTCACAACTCCTGTATTATAGTGTTACATGTCCAAAAGTGCTTTCAAAAACTATATTGCTACTAGAATAAAAGCAATGTGGAAAATGGAAGGGATTATCTGTTGATATAGGTTGAAAATACAGCACTGATTTTAATGTGAAATCTGCATGGGAAAAATATGTCACTGCAAATATCTTTAGCTATAGTAACTGAAAAGCCAGGATTCAAGTATGGGTTGCAGACCTGAACCTTTGACTATTTTTTCTCTGAATGTAAGCCCTGGACCTAGAGACCAGGACACAATAAACCAACATATGCATCTCTATGGCCACTGAAAGCATCGGACAGCTCCAGGCCAGGCAAAGGGCCCTGCTCATCTGGAATCTCCAGCTGTGAATCTACTCGCAGTGCAGTATCTTTGCTCCAAAACCTGAAATGTGTCATTTAATAGTCATGGGTTCTTTAACATTTTATAATAGAGCACAGTCTGACAGTCTTTGCTTACAATGGGGAGGATTTGGCCTCGGCTCTGTTCTTGGTCTGTGAGAGCTGAAGCTCATCACCCATACACGTGCTTGGGGTATCGATCACTGCTCAGGCAGAAGTATTTCTTACCTCTCATTCTCCTTGAAGGTGTACTGCAGTGAGCCATGAAGTAATGGTTCAAAATGCCAGAGAAAGTGATGAGCCTGAAGGTGGCTGAGATCCTACAGCTCCTTGATTTGGAAGATCGGGGTGAGCATATATTGGATTGCATATTGTTTTGAAGGACTGCAGCAGTATTCTATCACTTCCATGTGTAATGGCTATTTTTTCAGTGATATTGCAGGGCAATGAAGTGGCTATAGCTCCTTCTACAAAGAGGACCAGCATCTCTTGCTGTGGGGGCAACTGAGATCTATCTGTAACCTGACTGTGACAAGTGAAGCTTGTCAAGGAAGCCTCCATGATTATCCAGGCCATGTATATATATCACTGCGCAGATGCATCATATGCACTTATCATACTAGGCGTATGGGAAATACAAGACAATCTCTTAAGAACCAGACTTATTCTGGTTCTACTATTCTGGAACTACTATTCAGCAGCTTTTTCAGTTCTGTGGAACAATCCAGATTCCTTTGTGACACCAAAGTAGGCTGAAAATTCTTTCTTCTGTTTATATTTATGTTTAGCCTAAAGAACCTCTTCAGTGTCTTTAAAATGGATGAAATAGAGCACAGAAAGTAGAAATACTTGGATCTGAAAGATATGAATCAATTCTTTGATTTAGGATGATTAGTTCTTCTCCATGTAGGATCCTGTCATGGTTTCCTTGCAAATTAAGTTAGCATCATGGTATGAAGATTAATGAAGATTGTACAATATCCCCTTTCAATTCTATGGCAAGTAGTGAAAGATGAGATTAATGACTATGTACTAGGTTCAACAAAGAAATTAAAAACAGACCTTCTGTATCTCTAATAGAGAAGCCAAGAATTGAATCCCGCAGCTTTAAAAATATAATTATGTGCAGATATAAAAAAAAGTATTTAATAGATTTTTTAAGATGGAAAATCTCTACCCTGAAGAGGATAAAAATTAAGGCGAAGAGAGTTTATTTTTGTATAAAATATTTTCATGTTGTTTCTTTTCATCCCAGGAGAGAACTTCTGTGCAAATTACCTCCTTTGTGGGTATCACTGGATACATATCTTCACTGGTTTGACAGTGATAATTCCATGAAACAAGGAGAGGTGGGGTCCTGATTTTGAAAAAAGTACCTTTACCTTTCCAAACTACTGTACTTTAGGAAGAGATTGTCCTTTCTGCTGTGCTCTTAGGAGCAAAGTTCCTGCACTCTGAAGCTTCACAGCTCAAGGACACGACATCCCTCTTGAATGTGTGTAGACAGTGGCACTGACCACAGACCACGTCTGCCCCTGAGCAGCATACACCAGTCTTAACCTGGCCTGAGTTATCTGTACTCAACTGCAAAGGGAGAAGGATGATTTCAGCTTTGTCTAAGAGCTTTCCAAAATTTAGTCCAGTCTTTTAGATAAGTCTAAGCCAAATCTCTTCTTTGAAGAATGCAGGTATCATAGTGAATCATTTTCAAAATGATGAAAATACCATTTTACTACCCTACTTTTCCTAGTTTCAGCAAGAGATGGGTATAGATGGGGTTGAAAACTCCCATGGAATCTGTCGTGACAATATTTTCAGGCCAGTTAAGTACAGGAAATACCAAAATATTTGGGGGATTGGGGATGATGAGATTAGCACATAATTTCCACTTATCAGTAGAATTCAGAGAATTTGGGAAAGACTTTGTTGAGCTTATTGGGGAAAATTAAATCTTTAAACCTCTGGAAATCCCACCGTAGGTTCCCATGAGCTGAACTGCCAGAACTCTTTGGCAGGAGAGAGTTATTATATGTCTGGGAAGAACATGTGAAAGTTTCCAACTTCCTTCGTAACAGTAAAGAAATCTTTCCCTGAACTAAGTGATTTGTCTGTAGGAAATAAAGTGGTTCAGTCTACAAGACTTTTTTTGCATTAGCTTTCTTATAGCAAAACTTCAGTAAACTTGTAAAATTTTTTGAGGAATAATTTGGAGAAGTCATAACTGTTCATTAAACTGCTCCACCTTAAAAATATATGTACCATTATGTAGCAAAGTTAGTGCTTACCTGAATAAAGTGAATTATAAAGAAGAAAAAACAAAAAGAAAAAGAAAAAAAAAAAAAGGCAGGGAGGGAGAGATTATATTTTTATCAGTAACCTCCAATGTACTTATAATTCTTCAGATTTCTGGAGGATTAGCACCTTAGTATGCTGTTCCATCTACTTGTTAGTTTCCATGTTTTTGAACAGTAGTTATCACCTACAAGAAAATTATGAAGTACCTCTTTTGTGATTTCATTTGTTTGTTTGTTTTGTTTTACCAGAAGAACTTCCTTAAATTCTTTACCAAAGTGAAGAACATGAATGACAGAGTTCGTCCCGTCCTGTGATCACTGCACAAATTCTGTTATGTTACAGAATCACACAGAATCACAGAAACATAGGGGTTGGAAGGGACCTCTGGAGATCATCTAGTCCAAATCCCCTGCACTAAAGCAGATTTCCTAGAACAGGTTGCACAGAAAATTGTCCATGAGGTTTTGAGTATCTCCAGAGAATGACACTCCACAACCTCTCTGGGCAGCTTGCTCCAGTGCTATATCACCCTCACAGTGAAGAAATTCTTTCTCATGTTCAGATGGAACTTCCTGTGTTCCAGTTTGTGCTGTTGCCCATTGTCCTGCCACTCGGCACCACCAAAAAGAGCCTGGCCCCATTCTCTCTGCACCCACCCTTCAGGCATTTATAAGCGTTGATCAGATCCCCTCTCTGCCTTCTCTTCTCCAGGCTGAACAGCCCCAGGTCTCTCAGCCTTTCTTCATAAGGCTTCAGGACCCCAATATTCTTTGTAGCCCTCTGATGAACCCTTTTCAGTAGTTCCCTGTCTGGAACTGGGGAGCCCAGCTCTGAACACAGGACTCCAGATGCGGCCTCATCAGAGCAGAGCAGAGGAAGAGGATCACTTCCCTCTCCCTGCTGGCCACGCTCTTTTTAATGCACCCTAGTATCCCATTGGCATTCTTGGCCACAAGGACACACTGCTGGCTGATGTCCAACCTGTTGTCCACCAGGACACCCAGGTCCTCCTCCACAGAGCTCCTTGCCAGCAGGTCAGCCCTTAACCTGAACTGATGAATGAAGTTGTTCCTCCCCAGGTGCAGGACTCTACACTTGCCCTTGTGGAACCTCTTCGGGTTCCTCCCCATCCAGCTCTCCGGCCTGTTCAGGCCTCTCTGAATGGCAGCACAGCCTTTGGGGGTGTCAGCCACTCCTCCCAGCTTTGTGTCACCAGCAAACTTGCTGAGGGTGTGCTCTATCCCTTCATCCAGGTCACTGATTAAGATGTTAAACAAGACTGGACCCAGTACAGAACTGTAAAGAACACCATTAGCTGCAAGTCTCAACTGGACTCTGTGCTGCTGATCACAACCCTCTGAGCTTGTCATGTGGCTGCATATTTGAGAAGAAAAAAAGTGTCATTTCTTTCTGACCATCTATGAGCCCTGTCAGTCAGGTCTCCAGGTCAAAACCACCAAAGCTTTAAACCCATGTTCTACAAGTGATCCTTGTCATGTTAGTCACGTCAGGTGGCACTTCACCTTGTGAAGACTTGGAGCCACCTGTGGACGTGTAGTGTTCAGAGTCATTGAACTCCTGCTCAGAAAAATGTTAGGAAATGAGGAGAGCATGGGCCAGCTGGCAAGTGCAGTACACATGTGCTCAGAGCAAAGAAATGCAGTGGTCCCAAACATTTCTTTGCGCAGGTGATTCATCTCTCTTGCACTCCTGGTTGTGTAAAGATTCTTTTCGAGATGTTAGTGGAACTGTTTGTGTCAGTAAGTGCTCACCACAGCAAGGAAGTGTTGCAAAATCTGTTCCCTCCTGGGGAAAGCAGAGAGGAAGGTGTTTGTGTGTGGGGAGCAGAGGGCAGGGAGGGGAAGGGAAGTCACTAGTGGCAAAATATATGAAGTTTTTCTCTGTTAAAACTTTTCCTTTTCCATTTATTATTGTTTATTATTTATTATTATTGTTACTATGCAATGTGTCTAAACATCTATGAGTTCTGTCTGACCTTTTTCCCTGTTGTTTTTTCTTGAAATCAGAAAAGATTCTGTGCCAGATTTTCAGAGGTGGCAATTAGGTATGGATCCCCTGAATGCTTTACACTAGCTAAAGATCTCTGCCCCTGAAAAATCAAGATTGTTCTCAATTTACACTAAAGTAAGTTTTTGTAGCTGATGGGATTCTCAGAGTGCTGTCAGTCAAGAACCAATGCTCCATGTGCTGTAGCAGAGCTGAGGCCTGATGGGCAAAGGGGATATTTCAACATTCACCAAAGCTGTGCTTGCTCCTTGTTCTGGCGGTGTTGTCAAGTGACTTCACCAGGCAAGCATCCCTCTCAAAAGACTGGGAGATTGTTATCCTAAAACTTGTGGTGTAGTAGTAAAATTCAGCCACCATAACTCAAAGTTAACAATTTAGTTACAGGATTTGAAGGACTCCGTAAATATAATGGAACAGATTGTTCAATTCTTGGTGAAGAAATTACTTAATAAATGTGAAGGTATCATGGTAAGAATCTAGGAATGCTGCAAAGCCAGAAAACTGTAATCTAGAATGAGGAAAGGTGGGGGAATAAATGTGAATGAAAGAGGGAACTTCCCAGAAAAAAGATAATAGGTTGATGGTCATAATATTTCTGATTTTGGTTCTAGAAGGGTGGCAAGAGAGGTAGCTTCTATATAAATTTCCCCAGACTGACCCTTGACCTTTTTGAATCTCTTCTCCCTGTAGAAGATATGTGCCAATTGTTCCTCTGGTGGCTATGTCCAGCCTCTGCGTGTGTTGGGTCTCAACAGCTGTTTTTTTGCTGCTGCTAGGTGGGCAACTCCATATCACTGGGATAGGGGTGAAAGTCTCTGTGTCATATAAAACAGCTGATTTTCAAATTAATTCATCTGTAGAAACAAGTAGCCGGATTACTTCCTTAATTGTTACCAGAATATTCAGTCTCTGGCATTCAGGATAGCTACATATTCTTTGTCTATGTCCTTTTCAACACATTTACAAGGCCCTCATTGGTTTTTACAGGAAAGTGATGACCTATTGTAAACAAACAAAAAGTATTTATGCTCTGATGTATATCTGAGCCTTTGGTTATATTGTATATCTGTGGACTATTGCATTTGACAATTTCTCAGTTGCTTAAAGGTTGATGTAAGAAAAAAGTATGAGACTAATAAATGCAGGAGGCAGGTAATTACCCACCCTATGTGCTGTGTAGAATTATTTTTTTCTGACTTCTGTGTAGAATTGGATTAAAAATCTTGGGAAAAATCCGTGAAAAACACCTGACTCTACACAGCTGATTACTCTGAGTGCTTAAATTACTGGAACTGACACTTTCATAGTAAAACTATGTGAAGTTACTTTTGGGACAGATTGCTAGAGAAGTTATGGCTTAGAAGTGTTCAAGACCAGTCTGGATGGGCTTTGAGCAACACGGTTTAGTGGGGCCCTGCCCATGGAAGGTGAGCTGTAATTAGATAGTCTTTAAGGTTAACTGTTAACCGTTACAACCCAAACTATTCTATGATTCTATGGTTTTATGGTAGCAAGAAATCTCACCTTAAAAGGTGGTGAAAGAGGAGGGGAAGCACGGGGAGGTACTGGGCTCTGCTCCTGGGAGCTGATGGCAAGATGCATGGGAACAGCATAAATCTGTGCCAGGGAAGGTTCAAACTGGACATCAGGAAAAATTTCTCCACTGTTGGGGGTGCCCAAACTCTGGAACAGGCTTCCTAGAGAGGTAGTTGATGCCCCATGCTTGCCAGTCTTCAAGAGGCACTTGGACAATGCCATCAATGATATGCTTTAACTTCTGATTAGTTTTAACTTTTGAAGTGGTCAGGCAGTTGGACTATATGATCTCTGAAGGTCCCTTCTAATTGAACTGTTCTGTTCTGTTCTGTTCTGTTCTGTTCTATTCCATTCTATTCTGATCTCCAGTTTATGTCAACCCTCTTTTTTAGCTAAAAACCATGATATATCAGCATGTAAAATAAACATTTTGCAAACTTGCATCCTGATACGTAACAAATCTCCAGTTGTACTGGATGTCGGCTGATTGCCAGGGTCCCCACCTTGTTCCTGTTTGGTCTCCTCTCCCTTCCAAAAGTCTCTAGAGAAGAAGTCACTGTGGGTTTTGTTTACTCTAGGCTGTAGTCATCATACTTCAGAGCCCATCTTACGAATTTCTCTGAGGTTGCCAGTGGAAAAAAGAAAAAGAAAAAGAAAAAGAAAAAGAAAAAGAAAAAGAAAAAGAAAAAGAAAAAGAAAAAGAAAAAGAAAAAGAAAAAGAAAAAGAAAAAGAAAAAGAAAAAGAAAAAGAAAAAGAAAAAGAAAAAGAAAAAAAGAAAAAGGGACCTTGTTCCAAAGAACATTTTACACGTGAGAATATTCTGATTCAAGCAGAGCAGTATTATTAGTGAATTTATCTCAAATTTGTCAGCATCAGCCAAAAATTAATGGATATTTTGATTTCACAAACAGTATTAAATCGTTGCCACCTATTTCCCAGTTGGACTCTAGATCAGTGCAAGATGTCTTGCACGAAGCCAAAATATGTTTGTAAGGATATTATCTGAGAACAGGATCCCCAAAGGGCTATACAATTAATCATAATACCTAAAGATAGTATGTCACAAAACGAACAAACCAAAAGGGATAATTAGGGCCTAAGGCACTCTTCTGAGAAGGGAGTGTCCTAGATGTTGAGTCTGCATGCATAAGTTAGTAGCTACAATGTATTTTATTTATTATTATTTATTATTTTTTATTATTATTTGGGTTGGACATCAGGAAGATATTTTTCCCTGAGAGAGTGGTGAGGTGCTGGCACAGGCTGCCCAGAGAAGCTGTGGCTGCCCCATTCCTGGCTGTGTTCAAGGCCAGGCTGGATGGGTTCCTGGGCAGTTTGATCTAGTGAGCTAGTGGCTGGCAGCCCTGTCCACGGCAGGGGGGTTGGAAGTAGATGATCTCTGAGGTCCCTCCCAACCCAAGCCTTTCTATGATTCTATGATTCTATGATTCTATGATTCTATGATTCTATGATTCTATATATGGTGCCTGAAAATCAACACCAGAATCTATTTACAGTCCTCTATTTAAAACCAAAATATTTTCTCACTTACTGCAAGCACCTGTAGGATTCAGCACAACCCTGTAGAGAATCTTTTGTTTGTTTTTTTCTTTTTCTGAATGTTCTTTTCTGTACCCAATGATTAATTTGCCCAGCAGCCCAAGTACCAACAGGTGTATAGAAAATACCACCAGCAAGACAGCTTCACACTGCTATTGGGACATCCTTCTCATGCATAGGAGAGCAGGCTTGAGCCCTTTGGGTCCACCAGCAGGATGGATACGGGCAAACTCCTGTTCTAGAAAAGATGGGTTCATGTACTTTTCTGCTTTAGTGCTTTCAAAGAATAGCTTTTAAAGTTTCCTCAGAAGTTAAAGCCATGCTTTGGATCCCATAGGAAGGAAGATCTCGGACTCTATAGCCAGTTTAGATCCCAGAGACAACTGGTTTACACCAGCAAGGCTGGATGATCTGACAAACTCACATCCTCAGTCTTTCCTGTTGGCCAGGCTTAGGCAGCTCCATACATAATGCACAGATTCTTGTATTGCCATCCTGAGATAACTCATTCCTGCCAGAAATGGCAGGTGTTGAATTTCACAGAATCATAGAATGTGTTGGGTTGGAAGAGACATCAAAGATCATTTAATTCCAAACCCCTGCCATGGGCTGGTTGCCAACCTCTAGACCAGGCTGCCCAGGGCCCATCCACCCCAGGCTTGAACACCTCCATAGATAGGGCATCCACAGCTTCTCTGGACAATGTGTTCCAGTGCCTCACCACCCTCTAAATAAACAATTTTCTCCTAATACCTAACCTAAATCTCCTCTCCTTTAGTTTAAAACCATTCGCCCTTGTCCTATCACTTTTAGACTATGTAAAAAGTCAACCTCTGTCCTGTTTATAAGACCTATTATGTACTGGAAGGCATCAATGTGGACTCCCTGGAGCCTTCTTTTTTCCAAGAAGAATTTGGGACCTTAAATTGTACTCCAAGGACTTGCTAGCTAAAGCAGAGGTATCTGTGTTCAGGTTTGAATCTGGCCTTTATTTTCCACATTGATCTTACATTAGGATGCCTAACTGTCCTGGTTTTGACTGGGATAGAGTTAGTTTTCTTCCTAACAGCTGGTATGGTGCCATGTTTTGGATTTAGAATGAGAACAATGTTGATAACCCACCAGTGTTTTAGCTGTTGCTGAGCAGTACTGGTGCACATTCAAGGAATGCATGAGGAACATGCATTGTACCCATAGGGTCTAATATAATTTGGTAATTTGCTTCATTAATCATAAAATATTTTTTAAACCTAGAAATATCCACATCAGCTAAACATCAGGTTTGCAGAGAAAAACTGAAAAAGAATTGGAGAGTGAGGGAATTAGCGTCTATTCATTTGCTAGCTGTTTAATTACAGCTCAATGTGACATTTACCTGGAAATTGATGGAACTCATTGTTAGCTACTGACTCTTCCATAATCATTACTCAGATAGGCACCATCTGCAAACATTACAAAAGGCTGAAGGAAGCTAAGGACGTTCCAGCAGATCTGCAAGAAGACTGTGTGCCATGGCTACCCTGGGTTGTCAAGGTAGCACAGAGTTAGATATTTTCAGTCACCAGATACTGCTGCCGTTTACCTAGTGTGGCAGTCAGGATCCTGCCACAATGTCAGTACCGCTCTGCCGCCTTCTTTTCACAGAATAAGGTGTTTGTCCCTCCACCTGCCTTACCTGCTTCATGCTGGCTGAAGCACTGGCTGAACATTCTGCAAGCTACTTCCTTCCAGGTGGCATTGTGTGTAGGAGAAGAGGACAGAACAGAGACCAAGCTGGAGAAATGCCCCCTAAAATTCCCCACTACTTCCCCAGTCCCCTATCCAGAGTTCCTGAAGCCAGCGTGAGCAAAGGCTGGTTGGTCACTGGGTCTGAATATTAGTACAAGAGTAGCTGATAGTTTCCAGCCTCACTGGATAAAAAACAGCAGAGATGAGCCATTGACGTCTGACATCAGTCAGCAGAGTGACAGTAACATGTCTGGCCTCATTTGTAGCCAACACCTTGTGTCACAGGCATCCCACTGTCTTTCAGAGTGAATTGGAATGAGGCTCTCTGAGTGTCAGTGATTTTCCCTCTCCAGTCTGCATTATGCATATCACTGTTTCTAGAGCACATCTTGCAGGCAGCTCTGGGCTATGAGCTTCCCAAACAGGGAGGTGATTGTATCTGTCTCAGAGAAGAGCAATCAGAAGTTGTCTGAAAGTCTTGAAGGCTCTGCCTATATGGCTACAAATGTTCATACAGGTTTTGTCATTGTTGACAGGGATAGGACCATTAGGCAGTCCTCTTTGGTGTTGCTGTCAAAAGCGTTTCTACCTTTAACTGTAACTTTTGTGGTCATTTTGCTCATGCCACCACTGCAGAAGTATGGCAGGTGGCGTGACACAAGAAATAGGTGTGATCTTTGTGTCTGACTTAGGCAGGCAGGCACCTACTGCGGCTGCAGATAGTAACAGAGGAGAGTCAGGAGTGAGTAGGATACACATCTGCTACTTCTCCATCACCCCCAAAGGAGATAATCCACCATGCATGGGGAGCAATCTCTACATGTACAAATAATTAAAACTTTAATTAAAATGTATCCAACATAGTGACAGATGAAGCAAAGACCTTTTATAGTGTTGTTCCCTTTTTCCCAGTTTCACAGACAACACAAAGCCTCAATTTTCTTTTGCAAATATTTATGAATACCATTTATTCATTCTTGGTTTGCCTAGTTATTGCAGTAACATAGTTTTCCTGTTTTATTGACACTTATCAAGTTCAAAAAGTATCCTTACAACTATCTTGACTTAATTCTTCCTAATTAGCAGAAAATTTTACTAATAACACCGTGAACGTTTATGAGCACAGATTGTAATGTCCCTCCTAGTGACTGGAAATATATGTAACTGTATCTTCACAGCTTTGCGTTTCGCTTAGCTTTCTGTGTATTTTAATTTTACTGGATGTGTATAATAAAAATGAATGTGTGACATGTCTTTTATTTGGCCTACACAGAACATGTTTTTCTCTCTTATTGAGACCTCTGGGAGAAAATAGCTAATTCTTTTTCCTCCTCACCCAATTACCTTCATTTTTACAGTGCCAAGCTTAATAGGGAAAATGTGCTTATCTGATTTTCTCACACTGTCCAAAGGTAAATTATGGTATAGAGTGTGGCACTTCTCACGAATGGCTGAGCATTTAATCCCATATCCCATTGACTTGTTTTGATTATGAAGAGTGTTAAGGGTAAAACTACATCACTAGTGATGCTTTCATGACGTTATTACCAGGTCAGATGAACATATAACAAAAATAGTAGTCATATGGATTAGCTGACTATTAAAAATATTCACTGTAATTTCTGCATCATCAGAGTCAAGAATACATCTATGTGATAAAGCTGATCACACTTCGCTTTATTTTTTCTGAAAGAATATTTACATGAGAAAAACCTGTGATGAACAAAACACCTTCACACCCAGAAAAGATTAAGCAAATAATTGGACTTATCAAAAGGCTGAGTCAAACACAATGTTTCGTTCTGTTCTCATATTGATTTTTTCACACTTGAATTAACATAGTTGGTATTGTTTCATAATCCGTAATATGGTTTATTTAATGCAAGTGCTCTCTAAGAGATGGAGTGTCAGGAAGAGACTGCAAATGTAACTTTGTAGATTTTGGGCTAAGCATGGTCTTAATTTAATTGATTCCTTAGCCTCTTCTCCTGTAGCTAAAGAAAAGGCACCATAATATTACTTTATTTGATTGCAAGCTCTTCGGTATCTTCCTCTCTGTTTGTACGCTGTCTAGTGCCATGGAGACTTCTCCTCAGTTAAGGCCTGTGGGTGCTGCTGCAAAATAAATAAATGAGAATAATGGCATTGAAATGAAAGAAAAGAATGCTGTAGTCATTCTGTATGTGAAGTTTATTTTCTCCCTTCTAGCAAAAGCCAATAC
This sequence comes from Alectura lathami, assembly GCA_013399715.1. NCBI lineage: Eukaryota > Metazoa > Chordata > Aves > Galliformes > Megapodiidae > Alectura > Alectura lathami. The sequence continues at coordinate 53,711 of VXAV01012199.1, read as the reverse complement.
AGGTAATGTTGACGCTTCCTCAGACAGCCTTAGTGCAGAGAAATTATTGTTCTTGTGAGTGATCTTGCTTTAGGAGAACAAAAAAAAAAAAAAA
>VXAV01012199.1:25309-53550 GCA_013399715.1 Alectura lathami | reverse complement strand
AAAAAAAAAAAAAAGCTAAGAAACTTACTTAACTTACTTACAGCAAGAACACTCCAGAAAAATATTTATAGCATGTGCTTGCACTTTGTCTAAAAAGCAATCAACAACCATCATAAGAGTCAAGGAGTGTTTAATAGTTGGAATTTGTCATAACTATATTCCCTTATACTTAGTAGTAAACCTTCCTCCACTGAAAGTTCATTGTATTTCCTTGTTGGAAACAACAAGAACTGTTCTCAAACAGCCACCTGTCATATCCTCACATCTTGTCTAGAAATGCCCTGCAGGGCCAAACCTTGTATCCTTCACCTGCAGTTGTGAACATTAGAAAACTTTCATCTGTAAATGATAATGCAGTTGGGACAACAGTTTATATCAGTCCATAAACTTACTTAGTACTTTGAGAAGATGTGGAGGAAAGAGAGTCTGAGTTCCTCAGAGCTCTATAAACAAGGTCCAAGGCTTCAAAATGGAAATATACTTTTCAGCATAATAACAGGCTTTAGTGTAGCTCTAGTTAATTTCTATTGTCTAAAAGCCATATGGGTCAGAGAGCTAAGCAAAGAGCAGCAGGATAACACAGTATAGCTGTATGTCTGACTTTTATGGTCGCCTTGAAATCACCTAGAGCAACCCTTCCTAACAGAGGTCCCGTGGGAACATAAACACTTTAATTCTGTTTGCACTAAGTAGTCTTGTGCAATCTTCACATATCATATTATTCCATGTGGTCTGCTGTTTGGCATTAGGACAGCTGGAAATAAGTGCCCAAGCAGCTTCTCAGGTTGCCAAACACTGTTTGTCCAAACAAAGTAGCTCCATAGCTCACCAGATTTCAGTAATTTAACCATATTTATATTAGGGCCATGGACAGAGCGGTGGAAGGATTTTCCTTGTCCACAGCCCCTCCAAACTGCAAAGACTGTTATTCAGCAAAAGTCCTGTGACACCTAGTTTACATTTTCTTGCCATTGCGTAAATATAATCCTCCTCCCTATATGCTCATGTGGGGTAGGGTGAGTAAATGTTTGATTTCCTCTTCATAGCCAGGAAAGCTCGCACAACTGGTATATAACAGTGAGGTACAGTTCCGAGCTGCTTTGAGAGAGCAAAAAATCACAGCTGTAGACATGTTTCTTGGCAGGGACCTCTTGAGACCATTTAGTCTAACCTCCTGCTCTCAGCAAGACTATTTCCCACACAAGATCAGGTCACTTGTGGCTCTATCAATATGAAGTAGTCACTAACATTAGAAGAGATTCTTTGAAATGTTACAAATGCCTATAATCTGTCAGTTTGAACTGTTGTGGATTTTTTCTCTTAATCACATGTATTTCTTTGAAAAATGCAGTGAAAACAATTGATCGTTATTTTGCTGCCACACACCAGAGGAGCTATAAAACCTTGTTCTTTGGTAGATTCAATTCTATCTCTTTTCTAGCTGAACAGACTTAGAGATGTGTAGAAGCATTTTCTGAATGCATTTTCTGAAACCTGAGCACAACGTTTTTTCATATCTTAACCTGACATTGTGTCAGGTTAAATGATGTAAGCAGTGAGAATTGTTGTAAATGTGAATCTTCTAGGCCTAGTGAAATATGAAGGGTAATGACTCTAACTATTCACTTTTTTTTCTTCTAGTGGTGTTTTTGTCAGTTTTTGCCAGTTTTAAGTAATGTGTGTACTTCTAGAACTATGGAGTTTCAGTAGATTCCTATAAGACTCCTATATTGACTATGAATGGTTATTTTCTTGTGAAATCCCTCGAATGTTGTCATGGAAATGAGTCACTGAACAAGGTAATACTGTAAAGTGGTCAGCGTGTAAATGACTGCCCAAGGTGACCACTGTGAGGATAGTTAGTGGGAAAAGGGCTGCTACATTATCTAAGGCAGTCTTACTGCAAATGAACACCGTCTTAAGCTGTCAGCTATGCACCTGGAATTCCCTGGCAGTGCTCTGCAGTCCTGGGGAACATGCTGCTTTGCCCCCCCTTATCCCAAGGATGTCGAAGCTGACAGACCGTTTTACAAGTTGCATATTTCTCCTTTGAGAAATTAGGAATAACAACAACAGTGGAGGAGCAGTCAGGGTGATACCAGAGGTGGCAGGGTCAAGAGCGCTGCCCTCTCTCACTGGACAGCTGAGTTCCTGAAATCCTAACAAGAGAAGGTATTTTCATTAACCACGAAGAACATAAATTATCATTGTTTTGTTTGGCAGCAGCAGGGTGGACAGGCTAATAGCTGTCACAGCAGGAGTTAAGGAAGCTGTAAAGCTGCCAGGATGGCTGAATGTAGCAGAGGCTTAGAAGTCTATCAGACATGTAAAATATGTGAAGAGGTTGTTTTGTTTTGTTTTTGTTTTTGTTTTTGTTTTTCTGTTTTAGAGTTTAATTTAGAATGGAGCATGGCCACACTGACCCAGTTACTCTATTGCTGTGTCTCACCACCTCACACTGCCTCTCCTGCACAGATTTTATGTCTATGAGATAAAATCTCTGCTCACTTGTTAAGCTCTTGATCTCACTGTTATCCCAGTGAGATTTTTGGAAAGCCAACCATACTCAAATGATAACTCAGGCAGATTTTTCTCCATTTAGAATCCAAGGCTTTCTTGATTGCTTTTCTCAAAGGCAAGAGCATGATTCTTGACATATGGTAGCTTATGCAGCCATTAACCTCAGGTAAGTGCAGAAGAGAGACAACTTCCTTACCAAATCTGTTTTACACTGATTTTGGATGTTTTTTACCATGCAAACCAAAGGAGGTTTCAGTGCCTGCATTTTATTGAGCTGCCACTGATTTCATTAGAAAGGATCTTATATATATACATATATGTGTGGGTTTGTATTACATCGATATTTCTGAAGCAGGATGCCAGTTAGCAGTCGTGGTTGTAATAAAATACTTTTTTTGTTTACTTTGGACATTCTAGTACTAAAGTCAATGAGAAGAGACAAAGTAACTTATGGAAACAGATCAGGCTGAAACGCTGTAATTTTGGTGTCTGCAGTACGCTTACCTGCAGCTTTGTGTTACACCTAGCTGGTGAAACGTTTCTGCACTTTTGAAAAGATGGAACTTCCTTTCATAAACATTCATGAGAAAGTATAGAGGAAATGGCACCCAATTAAACTTTATAGCACTTAGATAATACTGAAGCTTGCAGTAAGCTTCCTAATAAATTACTAAGCCAAGTAATACAAAGCATCATACAAATAAATGACGTCTCTTGCTGGCATCATAAATGGTAGAATTTTGACCATCAATAGTCCCAATGTAAACTTGAGCCAAAACAAGCTCAGGATCAAGAATGAGAACAAGGAAGTTCACTGTCTGTTATGTATTGTGAAGGAGTGTGCTTTTTAACAGATGTTGCAAAACAAATGGTAAAGGTTGTCTGAATATGAATACTACCTGTCCAGAAAATTGAAATGTATTTTGCCTCGTGAAAGAAAATGGAGATTAAAAATAATAATAATATTCATAAAAAAAAAAAGAAATAGAAAATATAGACATTGCAAGGAGAAAGCTTGCAATGGAGGGTCCAGAGGAGGGCCACCAAAATGATCAGAGGGCTGGAGCACCTCTCCTATGAGGAAAGGTTGAGGGAGTTGGGACTGTTCAGGTTGGGAAAGAGAAGGCTCCAGGGAGACCTCATTGCGGCCTTCCAATACTTGAAAGGAGCTTACAGGAAGGAGGGGGACCGACTTTTTACACAGGTGGATAATGGTAGGACATGGGGGAATGGGCTAAAACTGAAAGAGGGGAGGTTTAGGTTGGACATCAGGAAGAAATTCTTCCCTGAGAGAGTGGTGAGGCGCTGGAACAGGCTGCCCAGAGAAGCTGTGGCTGCCCCATCCCTGGCTGTGTTCAAGGCCAGGCTGGATGGGTTCCTGGGCAGTTTGATCTAGTGAGCTAGTGGTTGGCAGCCCTGTCCACGGCAGGGGGGTTGGAACTAAATGGTATCTGAGGTCCCTTCCAACCCAAGCCATTCTATGATTCTATGAAAGCTCTGTTATGCTAAGTGTGATCTGACTTCCCAAAGTTAGACTGTCATTCACAAAAGAACAGCATATCCTATAGGCATCCACAGGAACCTGCAGGCCTTCTGTAAAGCTGAAATTTCATTGTGCAGATTACCAGACCTGAAATGCACTCTGCAGTGATCCAATGAAAATATTCAGTTTGTTCCAGGTAGATATTTTTCTTTCTGCTGCTCATTCTTCACTTTATCTTTCTCTACTCTTTCTATTTTTCAGGAGGGGTTGGAGAAAAGAGAAGAGAAAGAAGAGAATGTTTACAACTGAATACGAAAAGAAATGGGAATACTAAGCTTTTTTCATGAAAAAATTTTCATGAAAAGTCCGTCCCTCAAAATGCTTCCTACCAGCCCCTCCACAACACTTGCCAAATTCATTTTCTTTCGAAGCCTCTAGAATTAAAATGGCTTTGACACATTTGTTGTAAATTTTTTTGTGCATTTAGAATGATTTCAGTTTCCATCCCTAGCTACAATCAACAGGTGAATAACAAAATCCAAATGATATGAACTATGAGCTAGCCTGACCAAAGGAGATAATGGGGACTTTCTTACTTAGAATTGGACTGAAATTTCACAATACAGCCTCAAGAGGAAATATGGATGTGAACCCACAGCAAGATAAGAGCAAACTTTCTGCAGTGTAAAAATTTAGTTCTCACTTTCCTCTTTTCCCAGACAAGAAGAAAATCCACATAGGGAAATAGCTGCTGTAATCTTCTTCACCTCACACAGAGATTGCAGTATCTTTACATTTTTCTGCTCTAAGTTATTTCTATAGCACTAAGCTACAGAGGAACAGCTTTTAATATGCTGAAGGAGCTGTGCTTGATATAACATGAACAAGTAAACTATCTTTATATTTTAGTGTCACTGAAAAAATAAAAAAGATATTTGGTCATCTCTGGAATCCATGCAATGTGAATTGTATTTAAAAATTAAACTACCCAAAAAGACTGGATAACATTTTAATCCACATTTAATATGAAGGCTTTTCCCCTGCTTTCTAGCTTCAGTTTTTGAATTAACTACTTGACTTTACCTCTAAATCTGGTAATAATAATGTTTCAAGTAAGAAACAGGAAATATTTCCAACTTTTCTATTGTGTTACTATTTTGCCAATTCAACTGCTGCAGAGGGATGAAGAGGAGTTCTGCTTTTTGGCTTCTACGTTTTTTTTTCCGTGTAGGATTTCACCTGTTTTTTGTATTTCTGTTCAGATCCACTGCCAACTGAGTTGAAGAAGAAGTGTTTTGTCCATTTGCTGCTTTGTTGCCAAGGTGTTGAAGAATTTTCTGACTTTCAGCAGAGTCCTTCTGAAAATATTCCAGTCATTTTCAAAAATAAAAGACAAGCAGAGATTTTTCTTTAATTCCTGATTTTTCAGAATTACCCAGAATGTAAACACTCACCATATTGCAAAGCTCAGCTTCCAGTAATGTTTGAAATCTTAAGTTGATTTAAAAAAAAAAAAAAAAAAAAAAAAAAGAAATNTTGCAAAGCTCAGCTTCCAGTAATGTTTGAAATCTTAAGTTGATTTAAAAAAAAAAAAAAAAAGAAAAAAAGGAATTATTGAACATTAGTACCCTTACAAAAATAAATCCAGTTTGGGGAGCACTGATAGTTTGGAACTCTGTCTGTGCAAAACATCTGTTTTATGGATACTCTTGACTATTCTGACACAGAAATTCTGAGGGAGCTCTGTACCATTTATGTGAAATTTTAAGATACCTATGCTAATAAATTTAAAAGGGTTGGAAAGTGGCCCAGAGCAATGACCTGTTGTCTCCTGTGCTGTTAAATCACTACCATGACTTATGAAGCAGCTTCATCCCAAGCCAGTTTATCTCCCAGGAAATCCTGATTACAATCCAAGGTGATGGACAGGACAAACACCATTTTCCAAAGGCACTTTGGACGTGACACCATTCTTCAGAGGCTAAATGCCAGAGAATGATTTCTGTCAGGGCTGACTGCAGCCAAGGCTGGGGCTGTGGGAAGAGAAGATGAGGGCTCTGGGGGAGAAACAGGACTTTATAGGTGAGACCTGCTGGGGACCTTTTTGCAGGTTGGTTTATCGGTGTTCACGTCCACTTCCAGGGGTTTACGATTTCTTCTTTGATGCCAAAGTGCCAGTTCCTCTTCTTACTCAGCCCTGAATTTTGGTAGTCTAGCTTTGCTCTGTAAGCTTAGAGTGTTTTGACAGAGACCAAGGCAATGTTTATGCAAGGTGGCTCTGCTTCTAGGCCACAACTATTTTTGTCACCCTTTAATTCTTTGAGTTCTTTTTAATTAAACACAGTAAAAGTGATGAGTGCAAATAAACTGTTGCTGACTAATGCATTCACTCCAGTAACATCCCTATTTGAGTTACCTTCAAACACTGGTGTGCAAACGATTTCCCCAAAGTACCTGAAATTCTTCAGAATCACACTAGGTGAGCAGTCAAGGTTTAGTTCGGTTGATTGATTTATTTTCTCATTTCCAATTCACATTTGAGACACTGTGTTAGTTATCTGGAGAGCAGAAAGTCACTGCTAAATGAGACTGCACCCAAAACAGCCAGGGACATGAAGTACNATTCTGCGGTTCTCTGTAGGGGGTAGCCTTCACCCATCTAAAATTTAAAAAAAAAAAAAAAAAAAAAAAAAAGAGTTCTGAAGTGTGTCCTGCCTGAAGAAAAACAGCTTTCTGTTTACTTTTGGGGAATAATGTTATGAGATTAAATATAGCATGTAACTTCCTGCGTGCCAGCAGTACTTCTTACCTTCTTAAAACATCTGCACAAATAAACTTCTAATACAGTGACAATCTCTTCACTCCTTCCATCACTGTATAATACAAAATGCTATTAAAGTGTCAAAATCACAAATGTGCAAACTGAGTGAGATTTTTAGCATATTGGTTATTGGCCTATTTCTCTGTCTCTGGATGTTACTGGGCTTTCACAGAATGCAGTGAAGCAACTAGGGCAACAGCTTCCATACTTTAGAAAATCTCACCTATTTCTCTGTCTCTGAGGAGCTGCCAAATGGTGGTATTTGACTCAGAAAATTTTCTGCAACAAAAAAATGATTTTCAACATGCAGCAAGAAGTGATAAATGTCATCTGAAAATAATAACCGATGCTTTCACGCAATCTGAGTAAAGCATCTGCTCTCCCTGCTGGTGATTTTAGATGTAAAAAAGAGATTAAATTCACCACTGTCATTTCATGCAGCATCACGTTATCCACAACAAATAACTCTCCATTGTGCATACTGCTTTTTGCATAGTGTTGTATTTGCTTTTCTGATTGATTGAGGAATGTGAATCTGATTGACTAAGTTCAATTTTCAGTTTAAAACTCAGCCAAAAATTCCAAAACTATTATTATTTCTATTACACTATTATTTCAGATTAATATGTGCAAAACAAATTTTTCATGTGCAGATTGCCAAAAAAACCACCAAAACATGAACAAGTTTGTTAATCCTAGAAACACAGTTCTATATGAAGCTTGCCAAGAATTAGTGTATATTCATTATAAACAAATAAGAATTGCAAATCTGAGAACATCTGGACTGAAATTCAGGTTTCAGTCAAACTTGAGAAGTGAGCCTAATTTATTTTTAATGTAAGTGTTATGAAAATTTTAATAGCTCTTTCACTTTGTGATATCTCAAATTATTTGAAAGTCCAGCATTTTACTGCATGTTAACATTGCATATAATAGTGCTTGTGTAAACTGGGACGTGTATTGAACAAGCAAAATTTTGAAGAGGTAGCTGGATTAACAGATTATGTTTCGAATTTGGAATCGTTTTTCAAGTGCTAAAAGAAGGCAGCAGACAATGAAAAATAGCAAACCCTAAAATTACCGAAAGATGGAGAAATGTTCACATTCCTGGATCACCACCTAAGTAGACCCTTTACACATACGCAGAATGACTCATCAGAACAGACCAGACTCCTGCTTATCCCTTGGGTATTGTAGTCAGCTGTATTTAGTGTTTCATTGCCTCAAGAATATCAGTTTTCTTCATTATATGCTTTCCAATTTTTTTCAAGTTGACTCCTTTCTGATATCCATTTTCCCTGATGGTCAATTTGGGAATCACTGTCGTGTAGTGTTCACACACTGAGATAACATTTAGTCATCGCTGTGATGGCTTTCTTATAACTATGTAAACTTAGTTTCTGGGAATCCAGTCATTTTGCTCTGCTGTTCAGATAACTGAAAAACACACTAACTTGTTACAGTATGAATTTACATGCCTGATTTTTTCTAGTTTGTTTGATTTCGCCTCTCTTTTCTCAGTATAATGTGCCTGATCCTGTTTGTGCAAAACAGATGAGTTCAAATGCCAATGGGAAATTGCCCTAGATTTAGAAGTGTCTTCATCTAGTTCAATTATGCTTGGAAAGCTAGGAATTGACTTATTTGTATTATTTAGGATTTAGTATGCACTTAAGATAAGACTTGTGCTAATCATAGGTTTGGGGATAGAAAATTGAATAGGCAGCCTGTGTCATCTGGTTCAGTTCTTTGCAATTCCAGTCACATAAATACAAACATGCCAGATGTATCGAGGAACCAGGGCCAATATTGTCAATGAAATCTGGGACCTAAGAGACACCAAAACGACACGTCCCATATAAATGGCTGCTCTCTCAGGTATCTGTTAAAAATGGGAAATCATTACATGAAAATGCCCTGACTGGCACAGGTAAATATTCTCTTTGGGGAGACAGAGATGGCAGCAGCACTGTCACTTCCGAAGCATGTCACCGTGTAGTACCACAGGTGATCTCTTTCATGCATGCATTTAGATTTCTGCTGGGTTCACTGTTGTCTTGTACAGCCAGAGAGATTCAGTCTCAACAAAAATGCGTGTATGTGAAATAATCCTCACACGGGGGAGTTTAATTTGGAGAGAAAGAAGCAAAAAATTATGAATGAATTGAAGAAAGAAAGGAAGAAGAAAAGCCAATCATCTTCAGTGTTCAGGGGAACTAATTAAAGCAGAACAGCCAGTTATCTGAGACTACACAGAGTGGTTCAGTGACCAGATAAAACACCAGAAGGGAATGTGTGCTCTGATTTGCAGAGCTGATGAGTGCCTGAAGCACATATGCAATTCAGAGGAGAGAACTGGTGCTCAGTATATTTGAGAACTGGATCAGTGATTTTAGCCCGGACTAAAAGTCTTGTCATTACTTCTGATAGTGACATTTATTTGGGTGAGTCTCTCTCAATTACTTCTGGACTTGGCATTTCCAGCTAGAAGTTCTTTTCAGAAGTTGCTCTTCTGGCATCTCTTCAAATAAAACAAACATTTACAGATGTATAAAATGAAGCATTCCATGAAATATGAGGCCAACATATGTAAATACAACTGCATTGACTGCAGTGGGAGTTCGACCTGCTTACTCAGAGGTTACATGACCCAAAGAAAAGCTGGGACTTGTCCAGGATCATGGTGAGGAGTCAGTGTCAGAGTTCCCAGCACCTGAGTCATGTACTTGCCTGAGTCATCCACATCTCTGTCGGTGCATGGCTTCACACACAGTGCATCATGCCTTCTTCCTTTCACTCATTCTTGGTTTGCTCCTCATTTAAACAGCTTAGTAGTCTCTTTCCTTTTTGTCCTTTCACATCATTCTGCCTCTTCCGAGATTTCTGTCAATGGCTTCCAATTTCTCTAAGGAGTGTGGGTTTGGAGCACATTTCCCTTATCATCTATTCTCCATTCCTACTTTTTCCTGTCACATACCATGCTTAGGAGGTCAAAGACAGCAGACCGCTACTGACCTCTGTCCACAGATGATGACTACCATGCTTTTCGCTGATTAAACTAAACAAAATTTTTCCCAACTTGTAATCACGAGAAACATTGTTTTGTTTGGTCAGGAAAAAGATTCACTGAGTTTGCATTCTTCATTAATAAAGTAGTGTAAATTTTGTTTAACCTGACCCCTGTCTTCATACAGAACTCTACTGCTGTCAACTTGCACAGTTTTTACCCACAAATAGCTCAATATCTATCTGTACCTAAAGCCAGTCTTATGATCCCATGGGTCAGAAACCAGAGTAATGGGAAGAAGTGTATTCTTTAAAAATAATTGTATGATCTGTGATTAGTCCTATAATGTGAAAGATGTATTATCATAGCTGTGCTATTACTGAGAGAATGGCAATGCCAGCTGCAGTTCCAGTAGTTAGAGATGGGAGCATATTCAACAGTCCATATGTAGTCCACTGTATTTTACCACCGCACATGGGAAGAAAGGTAGTTGCGATGCGAAGCAGTTTTTTATGTTAGCCATTTTGCTAACATCAGTTTAAAAGTTGCAATGCCTAACTCATTTTTTATAATGCAGCCACACTGTCTGCTTGCAAAAATTATAAGTATATTTGGACAACAGTCTTCTGCTTTTTCTATTGCAAACAACTACAATGGGAAAGTTAACAGAGGCATAAAGTATTTAACATTCTCAGATTTAAAATCCATGTTACAACGAGTGCCAACCAACTGCAGCAATTGTTACTCATCACTTACGCCCACTGTCACAATATTGAACCACCACTGAATGTGGTGGTGCTGTAATATGACTATAACATCTATTTCTCTATAAGGGAAGTCTTTACTTAAGTTTTTACCTTGTTCTGATGGACTAGCACTTAAATCAAGGCTTTTAGCATCTCTGTGTGGACATGCCTGAAATAAATGAACGTGCCTATTAATGGGCAAAGAACAAACAAAGTTTTTAAAAATACAGAGAAAAACAACAAAGCCAAACCTCTTGAGTTGCTCAGATTATCTTTGGAAAAATTACAAGAATCGGTATTTAATATACTGAAGTTCATATGAACAAGTCTTTGACACCACCATCTGCTGAATAAGGATTTTCACAAGTAAAGCAGGCACAAGAATCATCAAAGCTTCCTCATCACTCTGTCTTAACCTGTGGTAATTTCAATTTATAATTAAAAGTCATTAACATTCTCATGTGAACAGTAATTTACTGGATGGAGCAATTTAGATTCTCAAAGGTCATGAAGTCTGTCCAGTTAAGCAAAAGGAAAAAAAAAAAAAAAAAAAAAAAAAAAGGTGGAGAAGCATTTAGGTACATTGACTGTAAAATGAAACCCAGCAGCAGCTCTGTGAGTTGCCTGGCTGCTGCAGGCACAGACAGTGCTGGAAGCCTTGGCAGAGTGGTGCAAAGCCCAGAGTACCAAGCTGGGCTCTGCCAGGGCTGGCAGCAGAAATCGCTGAGCACAGGGTTATGTCCAGCGCTCCATCCTGCTCCAAACCTAGGACATTTTGCACAGGCAGATCTGATTCCCATTGTGAAGGCCAGTGATGATGGTTTTAATTTGAAAGAGAAAAATGTGATGTGTTTTGTTTGTAAACAGTGAGAAACAGCCTCCTTTTTCCCATAACTGCATCCTTGCATTACCTGATGAAACTAGGAAGCCTGAACCAATTGCTCTCAGTCTGGGGAGATTAAACCCATCCCTCTCACCTCCAGCTGCCTCCATCCCTCCCCAACCATCTCTGCTGCATTCAGTAGCCACTGGCACATTCAACTGAATCTACCAGTCTTGGGGTTAGTATATTTTCTTCCTGACTCTGCGCAATGGCACATCCCTTGGAAGCTTGGAAACTGCCCTTACACTGCATTTTGAACCCCAGTTAGCCATAGACACCAGCCTGCCCAGTGCCGGGAAGTCCTGCACAGTCACCAGAGCAGGACTGGGATTGGTACAGGCATGTGGTGTGCAAACTCGGGTCCCACTACTTTTGGATGTCTCTGATCAGAGAAGGGCTGGACTTGGTATTTTGATTTGGTGATTCAAGTTCACCAGAGTCCCGCCACGGATTTGTAAATTCTTAACTGGGACTCATCCCAGATTCACAGACTTTCTGTCAGTATAATCATGGATAAAGGATATGTTGAGTTCAACAAAACATGGTATGTATTTCCAAATTGTTTGGCAGTTTTAATAAATCCAAGACCTCCTAGTCTTAATTTCTTAGACAATACTGTCAAATCCAATACTACAGTGATATTTAACAAGAAACAGGTTGAATTAAAACATGAAGATAAAATGCAGCACTGTCACATATCCTATCACACTGAATTCTCCCCTAGTGAAAAGAAACATTAAAAAGAAAAGTATGTTTACATTCCATAGCAGTAAAATAACAGTATTTGTCAGTTCTCTCTGTGCAGCTTGTGGCAAACTGCAGCAAAAAGCCCAAAAAGCCTTGTGTTCTGTCTTCTACCTTTCAAGAGACAAAATACAATAGCATAGCAAAATGTCAGAACAGATTATTCACTCCTTTTCCAACATTTTCTGACTCTTTTCATCTACAGACGGCAGAGCAAATTGGAGGACCGATGAAAGGATTCAGGGTTGCAAAATGTCAGCAGTTAGCTCTTTGTTGTTTCATTCAGCTGTTAATTTCTGCAAATCTTCAAATACTTGCAGCTGTAAAGCATTTCTATTTTGTCATGAACTCCTCTGTAGAGAATGGTTTATTACAGGTGAGAGGTTCAAATAGAAGCAGACAACAGAAATATATGATATACAGAGTGTACTGCTCTCAATGCAAGGCTTAATTGATGAGGAGGAAATGATCAATGACTACAAATTGCCTACATGAAAAAATAAAAACCAGCAGAAATAATCTGTTTTCTTCATGGCCAAGACAAGAGAGGTGGCTAAAGAATATGTGCCAGACAGATCTGGGCATGATTTCAGTGCTGATTAGGGAAAGAGTTGCACAGCTTCTCCTCCATTTTATGATGATAGATTATACTGCATACTTGTATTAAAGGGGGATTTAGTCCTATTAGATTTCTTCCCTCTACTCCATAAATCTCTTACTGCTATCAACAGATTTACTTAGCACGTATCTCAGTGATTTATTAAAGGTAATGAGCGATGAAATGGCTTGATTTGCAGCCAATCTACATTACTGATATTTTTAATGTTTTCACAGCCTGGCCTGTGTTGGAAGAGTACTTTGTACATCAATTATCAGAATAAAGATGAACTTACTCATTCTGCTCAGGTCCTGTTTCTCATATGAGTTTCCCTCAGAAAGGTCTTCCAATTTTGTTCTGCAGCTATTGAATCTGCATATGTATGAATGTAAATAGGTAATTATACTGACCTTGCCAGGGCTTCTTCTCTCATTTTTATTTTCCAGCATTACATCAAGTAGTGTATGGCCATAAGGGTCAGGTTTTCAATTGCCCTCTAACTTACATACTTACCTACATCACAGCGAAGTAAAACCTTTTGGATGAGAAAATTTCTACCAGCAGCATGAACTTTGTGTCTTTTTATGGTAAAGCAGCCTGTACTACAGTATTATGTAAGTCACACAGAAGGCCTGATTTGTACTTACATGAGCCTGAGACAGAGGAATAAATGAATCTTGGATTAATCTTTAGCTAAGAGCTTTCAAGGGTCATCCTAAATTCTTGATATTAACGAAATGCATATAAAGCCAGGTCTAATTAAGGAGAGAACAAAAGGAACAAAGTGATTAATAACTGCCAGTATGAACTTCCAAAGGGCAAATCATGTCTGAGTAACCTAATTGCCATCAGTCATGAGTTGTCTTTGATTCCACGGACAAGAGAAGAGTCAGTTATTTGAAGTTTAGCAAGGCTTTTGGCAGATTTTTCAATAATATCCTTGTAGCCAGACTGCGAATATGTGGTCTAGATTGGTGAACTGCAGGGTGTGTAGAAAACTGAACCATGAAACCCAGATGTAGTTTCAATGATTTAAAGTTTAAGTGCAATACCACATAAAATTTCTAAAAACCACGTGGGCCTAGGGACAGAATGCCCTGTATCAGGGGTATATAGGACACCAAAATGCATGGCATGGTCAATGCAGAGGAAGGAAAGTCTGCCTTTCAGACCGATCCCAAATGCTACAGAAATTAGTAGAATTAGAATTAGAAGATCATGACATTCTCCAAGAGCAAATGCCAAAACTTACACTCGTGATGTACCAGCCCTTTGTGACAGCGTGGTCTGGGGGACATCTGGCTGGAAAGCAACTTTGTCAAAAAGGATCTGGGTGAATCCTGACAGAAAACAAGCTGAAGTTGAGATAGCATTTTGCACACGGAGTAATGAAGGTCAGCTGAATACTGGGCTACATCATCAAGGATATAGCCAGCAGATCAAGAGAAGTGATTATTCCTCTTAATTTAATGCTCTTAACGCCACCCCTGGAGTACCCTGTCCATCTTTGATTTTGCCAGTATGTATTGACAGGTATTGAACAAATGATGGAAAGTTCAGTGAAGGGCTACCAAGGTGGAGGCTGGAGCACTTTTAGGGACAGACTGAAGGAGTTGAGTTTGTTTTGTTTAGCTCCATCCTCTGGAGAAGACTAAGGGAGGATCTCATTACTGCCTTCAACTATGTAAAAGGGAGTGGTAAAAAAGGAGAAGTTAGGTTTATCTCAAAAGCGTACAGCAACAAGACAAAAATCATATCTCTCGTCACAAGTTGCATCATGGAAAGTGCCAGTAAAATATAAGGAGAAAAAAACTTCATTATGAGTGTAAGCATGTAAACAAATTTCCCAGAGAGACTATGGACTCTTAACCCTCGGAGACATGCAAAACTAGAGGTGGCCCTGGGCAGCCTTATCTAACTTTGAAAATAGCTTTGAGACACGTATTGCACTAGACAGCCTCCAGAGGTCCCTTCCAACCTAAATTATGTTATGATTAGTGACTGCAAGTCAAAAGAATCATTCCTTTTTATCTTTTATCTCCCTGGAAATCGGACAGGTGTCATAAAAATCCAATTAAAATTAAAAAAAAAAAAAGGTGAATGAGCGAGAGAGAAGCTCTCAGTGAAACCCAGGTCAATTTGGCTTCTTGTACATCTAAGAAGAACTGATGCTGAACATTTGTATTCAAAATAGGTAACATTCCAATTTTATTTTCAAGCAGCAGTCAAACTCATTGAACATATGACGAAAATGGCTCCGCTTAGGATTCTACTTGCTAGAGTTTTTGAAAATATTCCAACCCATATTCATAGCTCAGGTGCCCTCTTGGTGTAGGCACTGTCAGCCTTTTTTCCACAAGTCATGCACTATTTACTGTCTGCTGCTATATTCCAGTGCAACTTTCAGAAAAATTCCTATGTGCTTTTGTTCACAATATAGTAAATCATCAATATTTTGCCAATATGGCCACATTGACTACATAGACGGAAAAATGCTCAAATGAAAGCAGTCGCTGGAACTGGACGTACAGAATATTATTGACTCATCAACTTCACTGTAAGGCTGCAACACTGCAGCTCTTCCCAGAGAGGTTTGTTTGGTGTTTGTTCTGCCTTGTCTCCTTTACTGAACATCCTATTTCAAGTGTAGGTCTGAAATGCCCAAGCATTGCCTGAGGCTCTCCAACCCTACATAATCCACTGCCTAGGAATGTTTCCTAACCAAAGGCTATCAATTTTTCTGGAACATAAGTGAAGGACAATTCCTGGTGAGGCTGTGCAAATCTGAAAAAAAATAAATTATGATATAGCAATGGTGACTGAAAAGAATGACTGACTGTTGAAAAGGATGTGTGTCTGCGTTTGAGAATAAATGAGACTGTCTGGCTTAGCTAAGCATTCACTCAAGAGCAGGAGGAGAGCTAAATTACATGCACAGTGAAGCGTAAAGGTAACAATCTCAGATGTGTTTTCAGCTGCCCAGTACTGTTGATGTCCAAATACCTCCTAGATAAATCCATTCAAGGCCTCAAATAAAAAAACTACTTCACCTTGAGATGCCAGTTAAGTTTGGACATTAATTAAATTCCAGATAGCTAGTGCTGTGAACAGAAGGGCAGGCTTAGAACTGAACAGAGCTGCAGTTCTAAGCATCTGGGAGATATTAAGTTCAAAACTAAGGTAACTTTTTAGTTTGAAACATTTTTCTTTAGATGGCAATTAAATAAAGGATTTCCAGAACCACAATGCTGTATGTAGGCATCTAATTCTGTTTTAGGCCTGTTTTGTGAATGTATGTCTTTTTTTAGCACTGCACACTTAAATGTCCAAGTTAATTTTGTCATAGAAATTGAATGGAAAAACTGCTTAATGTCATCTGAATTTCTTGGAAAAAGATTTAACATTCACATAGGAAGTCCTTTAAATAATTTGAGGATTTAAAGAAGAATATACATACCAAGGAGGAAGATTAACATTATGCATAGGCAGAAAGCGGGAAGCTTTGCTCAATCAAACGCCTTTGAGAGACCAACAGGCAGGTATCACTTCTTGCTGAGAAGCCAAATATGTGGACTTATTAGGGTCTAACCATATTTCAAGTTCCATCTACAATGATCATGGGTTAATCTGATTATCTAAAAGACTACAATAATTATGGGTTTAAAGAGACATTTATGTGTCTATTAACATAATTATAATTAGTTCTTTGTTCACTGATTACGAAGACATCCCAAACTAAGCTATGAATATCATTTATATAACTATTATCCTATCCAGGCCTCGTGTTGTATGACATTCCTGAATTCAAAGTGGATTCAACAAAGACCTTGCATCCCTCTTTTTTGGCTTTTCCTACGTACATGTTTCTCTGATGGTTTACGCTCATGTATGTAAGCGTTATATCGATACCTCGTTTATAGCAAATTTGATACTTTGGGTATCTACTTTTGGTAGATCTTTTACAATTTGTGTGGATATAATGTCATTTAGTCACATACTGCAGTAAGCAGGACTTCAACCACTATGAATTCTGAGTGGGTATTAAAAAAGGAATCTTCTTTCTTGTAATATTCTGTAATATTTAGGTAGCTCCTGAGCACAATTTAGTCCCTTTTTCTGGTGTTACTGGTTAAGAGTCATATGCACCCAAAATAGGTCAAGGAAGCCAGCCTCCCTGGCCCAGCCAGCCATGACTTAATGGCCATGAACAAAGACAAATTTTGCCCTCCAAGAATGCAGGAAGAGGACTGCTGCTGGTGTTGCTGACAGTACTTCCTAGCAAGCCCCACACTCTGCCAGGGGCTGCAGGAGGGCTGAAGGACAGCTCATACCTAGAGAAACCCAGCTGTGTTTGCCTCAGCAGATCTGGTGGGATCATCTGCTGCTACTGCCAAGAGCCCTGAATCCTCAGCAGCATAAATGCCAAACCTACCATTGGTCTTGTGTTGTAAATCTGGTGTGAATGCCAAAGTCAAGATGTTCACCAGCCTCTTGTGACTCAGAAGCCATAACCCCTCTGAGCGAAGGTGCATAATCGGCACAACAGGGCAGCCACCACCCAGAGAGCTGCTGATCTATGCCACCTCCAGCTTGTGTCATCCTCAACAACTACTTCAGCACAATTCTCCCTCCCCAAATGTCCTAAATAGTCACAAGACAAAGACACAAGTGAATCATTTGCAGTTCCATAGTCTCTCCAATGATTTCAGATCTTCTCTTTTCTGCCATGATTAACAGCCACCAAGAAATGAATGGAAGTTAAACCAAACAACGCCTGGACAAAAAAGATAAACTGAACTCTTACTGAGATTATAATACTGGACAATAAAAATAATAATAATAATAATAATAATAAATGAAAAAATCTGAGCATATTAGCAATGACTTGATCACATGGTATGTGGAAGACACTGATTTAAAGGCTTATAAGTGAAAACTGAAATAGCCTGTTTAAATTCAGAACACATAATTTAAACTGAACTTTCTATATATGATTATGTCATAGTTTACGTATTCCTGAGCATTCTTCTCCTCATGTTCCAGGAAGGTCCAGCAGTCCTTCTTACTGTATGCTCCAGCATGAGGCAGGGAGAGGGGCTGATAACGTCTCTTTCAAGGAAAACCATGGAGTCCTCCCCTCATTCTCCTTCAACACCAGGCAGGGTCCTCACTTCCACAAGCATTTCTCAAGGCATGTCTTGTCACCACTCTGCATTCAAATCTGGTCTGGGTAAGTACGGCCATTACACTCCTAATTCATCTGGGTTTATGACAGAATCAATATTACTTTCCTGCTTCATGCTGTAACAGCTGTGAAATTTAAAATACTCCCTTCAGTCACTGCTGACAACAGATATATTGGTTTTAGAGGCAGTAGAGCCTACTACTCACCTCAGCTCTGCACAGATGGAGTTGATAACTTCCTGTTTGTAGGATGGCCAAAATCAAACACTTTGTGTGGTTTATATGTGCACAACACCTACAATATAAGTGTTAGCAAAGAACCACTAAAAACCCACCTTACACTCTCCATTCTCAGGCTAGGCCCAGAAGGACTGTGCAACCCCACCACGTGAGTTAAAATATGTCTACATGTTGTGAAGGTCCATTTCAAAGTATTGCTGGTTTAAAAAATTTGAAACCTGGTCATTGCTACTAATTGCAGAAATGCATACTAAGAAGGCTACTGATTTCAAAGAGAAACCTTAATGGTCAAAGTAGCCCACAAGTAAGTGGTTAGAAAGAAGAGATCAAGCTTGATTCCCTTAATTTCTTCGAACTAAAGGATGAAAAGGATATGATTCTGAAGTTCTGGTTCTTATGAAGTGCTGCGTAGGACTGCTGAGGCTGAGAGCTGGAGCTGTGATCACACTGAAACTTGTATACCTCTGTATATATACATTTGAAACACCAAGGTCAAAAGGACAGCAGTATTCAAATACAGACCATGGTTGATACGAAAAATGTGAACTCTGTAAATGTTAGCTGAGGAGATCTATTAAAAAAAAAAAAAAAATTTAAATGATGTTATTCCCCATACTTGAGAGAAAAGGACATCTCTAATTAGAAAAGTTTTGGAAGAGTGGCAGGGAATCTTACACTTCTGAAGCATCTGAAAACATATACACTCAGAGACAAGATGATGATTTGGTTGGATATCAGAGAAGATCAAGCATAGATATCCTGCGTTCCTGGTTAGAAAACAAAGGAGACATGTCCACCAGCACAGAGCAGAAAGGAATGATTTTATGGGATTAGCCAAGGGCTTATTTTGCCTGCTGCTGTTTCAGCTGTAGGCCAACAGCCGCCAAAGGAAAGGAATAAAAAAAAGAAGTGTACAGCCTTTTTCTTCTAAGCACTAGGATGTACAGAGGAAGATAGTCACAGTGGTTAGGTTTAGGCATCTAATTTAGAAGCCCAAGTTTAGAGGTAGTCTCCCCATCACGCTGGAGCCCAGCGGTGAGAGGCCTCCTCTGCTCATGAGGTACCAGGATATACAAAAGTACAACGAGGTCCTCACTATGAGATGTTCAAGTCATGCTCAAAGTTTCAGTACAGTGCATTCAGGGCTATTTATGTAATGACACCTCAGCTATGGCAAGAGACCCCTGAGCACCACGGAATCACAGAATCACAGATTCTGTACTTGGATTGGAAGGGACATTAATGACCATCCAGTTCTAGCTCCCTGTCGTGGGCAGGGTTGCCACCCACTGGATCAGACTGCCCAGGGCCCCATTCAGTCCAGCCTTGCACACATTCAGGGATGGGGCATACACAGCTTCTCTGGGCAGACTGTGACAGTGCCCCGCCACTCTCTGAATAAAGAATTTCCTTCAAATATCTAATCTAAATCTCCCCACCTTTAGTTTAAAACCATTCCCCCTTGTCCTATCACTATCAGACCATGTAAAAAGTCAGTCTCCTTCCTATTTATAAGCTCCCTTTCAGTATTGCCACAATGAGGTCACCCCGGAGCCTTCTAATTTCCAAGCAGAATAAACCCAGCTCCCTCAGCCTTTCTTCAAAAGAGAGGTGCTCCAACACTCTGATAATCTTCGTGGTCCCCTCTGGACCCACTCCAGCAGTTCCACATCTTTCTTCTGCTGAGGACCCCAGGCCAGGATGCAGGTGGGTTTTCACAAGGGCAGAGTAGAGGGGGACGATCACCTTCCTCTCCCTGCAGGCCTCCCCTCTCTTGATGCATCCCAGGATGCCATTGGCCTTCCTGGCTGCGAGAGCGCACTGCCAGCTCATGGCCAGCTTTTCGTCAATCACAACGCCCAAGTCCTTCTCTGCAGGGCTGCTCTCAAGGAGTTCTTCTCCCAGTCTGTACACACACCTGGGATTGCCCCAACCCAAGTGCAACACCTTGCACTTGGCCTCGTTGAACCTCATCAGGTTCTCGTGGGCCCACTTTTGGAGCCTGTCCAGGTCCCTCTGGATGGCATCCCTTCCTTCAGGGCTATCAACTGCACCACTCAGCTTGGTGTCATCAGCAAACTTGCTGAGGGTGCACTCGATCCCACAGTCTAAGTCGTCAATAAAGATGTTGAAGCACTGGTCCCAAAAGGTCCCCTGCGGGACATCACTTTTCACTGGCCTCCATCTGGACATAGAGCCTTTGACTACAACACTGTCTGCAACCATCATATGCTGCAAATGCCATGGAGTTCTGCTACAAGCAAGGTATGCAAGGTCATGGGTTTTATAGATGAATCCGTGCATACAACCACCATGATCCAGTGCTTAAAAGAAATAGCAAATTTAAAAATGTCATGCTGCTAAACTAAAATTGTTTGACAGCATGAAGAGCATTCAAAGTAGTGGCACATATTAGCAGATAGTTTTCTTCTTTACAGAAAGGTGTTGATCAGGAATACTTAGTTGTGAGCACATTTCAGTGACTAAGTTTGTGTGGGTAATGGCTTCTGATCTATTAGAAAGAATATGTGCTTCAGCAGTACTAAAGAAAGTCATAAATAAGCTTCTTCTCATCACACTTTCATTATATTTGAAAAGTATTTTCCCTGTGTGGGAAAAGTTGATGGTAAAAGCATTCAAATTTGGGCCAAATAATTAAATGGAAATTATGAATTATGCTCATGCTACTCATATATGTCCACTCTTTCCTTAAAGAGAAAAGGATTCCAAGTTTGTAATTTTTAATTAATTTAAAGTCCCAAGATGCTGTAATACTTATAATTGCTATTTTATAAGAATAGTCACTGAGATTTTGATGGTTACTTTGTCTTAGAAGTCACTAGGATACTTGATGACATGTACTTTGTTTTTATTTTATTTTTATTGAATAGCGAAGTTTTGCCAAGGCACACATTTTGCAGAGGTGTCACTGCTTTACTACAGTTTTCAACAGCAACCAAGTCTCATTTTCATTGAAAAAGAAACAGGAATTGAGAAAACAAACCTTTTCCATTTAAAAAGAGGTATTTCAATACAGTTCCTTTCCAAGATGCCTGGATAGCCTCTTTTTAAATTCTAATCCAGAATGAAAACAAATTTTGAAACTGCAATATTTTGTTGTGTACTGGAGCTGCTGCCCTCTGGCCAACTCCACTTTTTTATTGAATCCTCATGTTCCAACTAATGAACACTTCGTACTGCATGTTCTCAAGCCTGACACGATACAAAATCCAGCAATTTTTTTTTGAATATATATATTTCCTTATATGCTATTTTCTATGGGATTCGTAGGTGGGAGAAATCCCTCTGTGGATTGGATTACCAAATCTGGCGTTTAAAAAAAAAAAAAAAAAAAAAAAAAAACAACCACACAAAACGCAGAATTCCAGAAGAAAGATGAAAAGGAAAATATTTCAACAATAACACTGTTTAATTTCAGTTTGATTCACGTACTGTGCTTTATATTTCTGTATAAAAGCTTTGGCATAGTAGAAAAATGTTTATAAAATCTAATAAAAACATTTATGTAGGTGATATAAGTATACATAAAGTCATAATCTGGAAGTTTTTTAAAACTTCTTTAATTCCACTGAAGTTCTAAAAAATATGAATTTTAAAATCTAACTTTTAAAAAGGACTTTTTGTGACACACATATAAGCTGCACATACAAATTGCCAGACTGCATCTCATCATTTGGTATTTTGGTTTATGGCTCTGTAGTTTGGGGACAGTTTAATAAACAAGGATTGGGAAATCCTAATTACGTCTGTATGCCATTTATGAAGTCAGTAGTTCTACTTGTATAACGCTTAGCCTAATAATACAAATTTCATTCTGCCCAAAGTATTACATTCATTTATATAATCACCCCATTCATTTCCTGTTTCTGTATTCAGTGTAGAAATAATGAAGCTCTTGATGTTTCTTACACTGAACATTTTTTTTGTGTTTGCCAAGTTATTTACACAGATTTTTCTGATCTATATTTGCATACAATTATAACTCACTTCCTTACGTGTATTACAGAGGCAATTTCTTGAAGATGTGATACCATTAACTTTAACAACATCTTTTATTATCTTGTTTGAACAACACTTTAATACCAGCAAGGAAAATGTAATTTTCTTTCTTGTTAACTTTATTTAGATATGGAGATAAGAATGACTTTTGTAAAATTGACGATGATAAACAACAATGACTTTAACCAACAGGGATTTAGCAGAAATAAAATGTGACTTGTAATCACTGTGCATAAGAACATATAGAAAAAGTAGTTGCACTACTGATAGTTCATAATAGTATCATACAGAGAAATGATGTAAATATTGAAAAGATAGGGTTTAAGAATGCTTTTTAAAATACAACGTTACATTCCATATAAAGTATTAACTATGCTTATTCTGACAAACTGCATGTGAATTATTCAAATACATTGTAAAATTGTATGAGAAAATGTGTAAAATTTAATAAATGCTCAAAAAATTCAACTCAATGAAATATAAACTTACATTTTTTAGCACTTTTTTAAAAATTTGCTGTAGTATGTTACTTAAAATCATATATGCTTACAGGAAAAATTATAAGCATGTACTCCAATGTATCATTGTCGAAATACCTGTGCTTTCCAGGATGAAGAATTTCTGTAAAGAGAACAATGTAGTCCCATTGAAATACCTTTTTTTTTCATGTCCAGTTAAACAATTCATTCCCACACTTTCAAAGTAAGATAACATAACTTATCAAATCATATTTGTCAATCAGGAAACAGAAGGGCTGGACTTGTTTGAATAAATACAGGTTTCTCATTTCCCTAATTATTAAGTAATATTGTCTGCCTTCCATCATTACAAATTCATTTCTAAAATAATAATTAAATGAGTAATAAATACAATGTTTTGTACTTTGTGAAGAAAATAACTAGGAAATTTCCTACACTTGATGCCATTCTGGTCTATAAACATGGTATGATCTCATGCTTCCTGATGCTGGCATCAAACCATTCTTCACAGCAGTGGCTGTGAACAAAGGTTGAAAATCTGCAGGCTAAAAAGCATGTGAGAATTTTGGTTTACTACACTTCCAGTCAAAAATTGTTCAAGATGTACTTAAGATTATTTTCTCTCTGAAAAAAGAGGGGGGAAATGACAGGGATAAATTCCTTCTGAAACTGAAGAAACACCAAAACTAAGAATATCTGTACCAGAACTTTACTAATTGTCAAAACAAATTGTTGCTGAGAAGATTTTTACATTTTTAATTGGTTGATGACCACTAGGAAGCAGGATCATAGCAGTTCTTCCTCCTGCATGAGCTGTCATAGAAACTGAAACTTATAAGAAACTCGTAGTGCATAAACAATGCTTGGGCATAATTAAGCAGATATTGTAGACAACTTCTATCCTAATGATAGTGGGAAAGTGCAGTTGTGTGTATAATGAAGGTTTTTTAGTTGTATTATTATAAGAAGAGTTAAAAGAGATGAGCACTACTGGCACACAGATCTCATTTTTATTTCCTATATGTGGTTTGAAGGAAAAAAAAATGCTAAGCCAGGAATGGGAATCAGGTTCTGAGATCTTCTTGGAGTCACATTAAAGGCATTATACACTTGGAAAATATGGAGATTTTTAAGCTGTATTAAGCTCTCTTTCTCAAACTAGTGAATAATAGAGGGTGTTCTGAGGGACTTTAGGAGACTGTAATGTTAACATTAAACAGTTTGGACCTTCAATCAGTGACTGTATATTCTGCACAATTTCTGTACAAAGTACTGCATGCACCAGTCCCTGTATCTCAGTCTCAAGATTCTGCTGTTCAGAAAGTGACAGATCTGCACATGAGCGTACTATTTTAAGATATTTACATGTAAATCTGTGTTCACATGAGTATACTAGAAGTTTTTGTAAACTGGAAGTGAGGCAAAGATGGAGAAGTTATGTAACAACATAAATACTAAATATAATAAATAATAAAATAAGAAAGGGAGTAAGTAATACTCTCATCCAAGCAGGAAAATATATTATATCTCATAACTTAGAGACCACACATCATGAGTAAAACATGCGAGCAGGGTGCCACACATCCAATTTGCCCAGCCCCCCATGCAGGTAGTGGTGATGGTCTGGTGGGAGAATCTCTAGCATATTTCCTAAATGTCATACTCATATACTCAGAGTGCTCTTTACTCAGGACACAGCAAAAGCTGAGTTGTCACATCATCTCCCAGAGGTTACTCCTTGGGACATGTGTGGAAAGGAGCACCGACTTTCTTAAGCCAGGCACATCATGAAGATGTACACCTTAGGAGCGCAGAAAGCAAGTCATTGTAGGTAATGGGACAGTTAAAATCTTATTTCTACACTACCATCCTTGTGACCAGCCCATGACAAAGACTAATAGGACACTTAGTACGGAGTTCTGAGATGTTATTTTCCCAAACTACTAACACAAATGAAAAAAAGAAAACGGATAAGCTGACCAACTGTACCAAAAATAAATTAAGGAAAAAAAAAAAAAAAAGGGATCTGCAGGAAGTCCATATAATAGGAGACTACAGCTCATTCATCCAGGCCTTTGGAAAATAATTACCAGCAAGTCCTCTGCATGTCATGTATGAAGAAATGAAATCCCATAACAAACAAAAGACAGGTACATAGTCTCTAGGTCACGTCTATACTATTTCAAATCAAAGGTACCTTGCATGGAGACATCTTAGGTTTCTTTACATTTGTAGTATAGATGCCTTCAGAGAGACTGAGAGCAGATGAGTTTAATTTGCAACTGTCTTTTGGGGTGGAGATGGAATTGCCTGGATATTCTCTGTAGTCAACTGAAAGAGACATTTCCAGTCCATGATTCACTTGGTCTATTTCAAATTGCCTATTTTAGTATGAAATTACTTGTTCCCAGGAAGTACCTGATTTCCCTGTGAGCACAGAGCCTAAAAATAGCTTTGAGGTCTTCTTTCCATCTTTTCTGGATATTTCCAGCACAGGAAAAATGAACCATACCTTCTGCATCTTTTCAGCGTTTGCTAAGTTTTTTGAAGAAGACTAGGGTCTCAGAGAGACATGCTAGGAAGATGAAAAGGGTGAGTTTTAAGAATTGCTCTGACCATAGAGAAGAGTTTTATTTTATTTTGATTTACAGTATACCATCAAAAGCAAAGTCTTCTGGTCTCAGCAGAAAGCAAATGTCCCTCATGAGTGAAAGGGAAACTGAATCTGCCAAAGAGCCATGCCAGAAACTGGAAGCCAAAAGATGCAGGTTACTGGAAGATGCTGTTGTAGGACCCTAGGAACAAAACAACTATTGAGGTTGTCTTATTGCCTCATGTCCAAACTTATGCAAGTATTTTATTACTCCATATTTTTGTCCATCTGCAGGCTCATGTTTCATGACTTATTTGGGTAAGTGCACACAGCACCATGGTCTGTCAGCAAGGCCTCACAGCTCAGGCTCTGCAAGTGCAGCTGTACAGTAGCCAGCCCTCAGTGTCATTGGACCTAAAGCTCTGGTCTCTCCTGGCTGAAAGAGTCATGGCACCACAGAGCTTTCCTGCAGGCCTTTCACAGACTGTTTTGACAAATCTGCTGTGAATTTCAAAGTTGAAATGCAGTGTAAAACCAAGTCGTTTTCATATAGTTTCAAGTTTCATTGCTACCCTTCCAGGCAAAATTCAGGCAAGCATTTCATGACCTTAATTTCCCATATGGTTGACTCATTATTCTACCTCCTGCAGTCAGCTCTTGATTTCTTAATGTATTTTCCTTTCATCTTCTGTTTATGGCTATCACATTGGTTAGAAGAGATTGCTTCTATTAACACTAGAAGTACTGAAGTAGTAGCATTCTCTTTTTTAAGGCAACAGGTGATTTATTAGGAATGATCAGCATATCCCACATATGCAGCATATTTTCTTTTGTCCACGGAAATATCCATATTTATTTTCCTCTACACAAGTACCAGAAATCAGTTTGTATATGGATGGCTACATGTGCTCCTGTATACTTCCAGCACAGCTACAGCCACAATAGAATGTAGTTTGGTACTTGCACTTCTTCCTCATAAGACATGTGGAGCCACAGTCCCAGGTGCTTCGTGTTGCCAGACTCCTTCCACTGCTCCCAGTCAGAGAGGACAGGTAAGCAGAGGAGGAAGTGTTTCTTTTTAAGTCCCTTCGTCATTTTGGGGCTACTCAAATCATGTTGATTTCCCACCTTACCACCAGCATCACCTCTTTTCCTACCCAGAGCATTACCTTTGCTTTCAGCTTATTTAGACTTGGCATAATGATGGCACTTCAGAGCCATAGCTGTGAATAGAGACTCCCACGTGCCAGATGCTGCATTAAACAGATAAAAAAGATGCCCACCCAGAGAGATTTACAGTGACATCAGCTCTGGTTCCTGGCTTCTCTCAGAGGGAAAATAAAATTACAGTGGCCAGCTGTCATTTCTGTTAACAGATCATGGGAATGGAAAATATCAGAATTGTGCCCAGTTATTTTGTAGGCTTTAGTTGGCCTCTTTGACTGGAATAACATTGTTAGAAATGTTCAAGGAACAGATAAGGGACTCAGTATGAGGGCTGTGAGACCAGTCACAGAGATTATTAGCATCAAATCAGGAGGAAGGAAGGTCTTGAAATTCTTCCCTGTTCTTCTCTGTAAGTGATTGATATTTTAAGATATCTAGTTCCCCTAAAAAAGGATGCATAGCTCAGGACCTCCTCATAATGGGACAAGTCATTTTCCAAAAAAGGTAACTAATAAATCTCGTTGTGAAGTAAAGCAATGTTAACACGCAAAAGTAAATGTCATTTTTGACAGAACTCATGCTTTTATACTAATTATTTGCAGCCATTACTGCAGTGAATTTTCTGCTTTGAAGAGACTTTAGGAACCTCCTTTAAGGAACACACTTCCTTAATTAAGAGCCCTTCGTGGTTTGACTTTTCTCTCGCTGACTTCCTTGACAGCATATTCAGGGCCGAAATGCGTTCCCTTACAGACTTAATTCCCTTATCACTATCACCCTCTTTATTTTTTCAAATAAGTATAGATTTTTAAATTACTTACTAATGCTTGGCATCACAGACAAAATTCTCTAAATCTCATTTAGCTAGGAGCATTTTCTGGAAGGAGATTCCCACTGGGGAAAGCCAATAATGGATCACATTATTTTCAATTAGCCAACTATTTTGTTCATTTCTATCTTGTCCACGTGACTGCTAAATCCACTTAGAACTGTTAACAGTGCATTTTAAATTATACCAGTCAAAGAAGATAACTTCTTTCCTTAACATCATCAGCAGTTAAATGATGATAAAACCTTATTGTGGGAAAAAAGCACTTTTATAGGGTCTGAGTTGGTAATTCACTATAGTGAATATTTCTTTTCAAGAAAAAGTGTAACATAGACGCGTCTGTATATGCCCAAACTTCCACTGGCTAGTCGGTGGCAGGAAAATCTGCCCAGCACAAGATGGCTGCTAGGCTGCTGGTAGTTTTACTGAATCTTAATGCACAAGAAAAGAGATGTTGTTCCAGGGTGCTGTTGAAGCCTAAGGTATCTACAGGCTGAAGAGTTAACACTCTTACTACTGGTTACTGCTGCTTCCCATTAGGAGCTAATCAAAAGTGGCAATGCTATAAATGATATGTAAACCAATGTGAGAGCTGGTAATCTGTAAGAGAACAAATCCTTTTTGGGTGATTGCCACTCAATTCATTCCTTCTCTCCTTGCTAGCAACAGTGCTTTTATGCAAGCCTGACAAATGTTCTGTCTGTCCACACTCTCTTGCCATTGACACATGGATATATTTCAAAGGCCAGCATTGGCCAAATTGTGTAAAACAAACTTGTCAGTGTTTTCATTAAATTGTCCCAGTTTTGGACTTCGCTGAATACATGAGAAGGACACAAACATTAGGATGAAATGCTGCATTACACACAACTCCAAGCAAAACCAGAGCAGGACTCCCAGGGGCGTCATGTTCCTCTTGATGGTCTC
>VXAV01012199.1:0-18112 GCA_013399715.1 Alectura lathami | reverse complement strand
TTTAAAAAAGAGATCTCTTTAGTAAGAAAGTCAGGAAAAGAACAACTGGTAAAGAAGCATGTAGTGATTACCTCCAAAAATTATCCCATTTCAATGAAGAAGAAAATTCACATTGTTACAACTTATGTCCTCTGAATAAAAGGAGAAAACTATGGGGAAGAAGTCTCCCAAAGTATTTATTACATGAAAGATGTCTTTTAAAAAATAAAAAAGTTACTGAAGATTTTTCCTATGTTCCCACACAATGTATAACCCAAATATCTTGCTTTTATGTTGCACAAATTGATAAAGGATTAGGAAGAATTAGAAGAAGCTGGGCAACCAGGAGGCAGGAAAGCATGTTAACCTGCCCCTGACTGAGATCACACACTACAGTCATTGCATCTCTTGAACAAAAAGCGAGATTCACAGATTGTCTCAAAGTTTGTAGTATAGCACATACTAAATATAGTCAAGCTATGTAAAGTGGAGCATGCAGTTTCTTTGGCACTTTTTCAGGAGCTGTGAAGAGCAAAGGCTAGTTACTTTCAGTTCAGAGTAATATGATTCATTTATCACTGAAAGACCCACTAAACACAGACAAATGCCTGCAGAAATCAGTGAGGATTGAAAATGTTACTGGAAGCATCAGAGTATCTACCCTTCATGAGAGAATCCTGGAAAGACAAAGAGAGTGACCAAGACTTCTCAAGCACTGACTGGTTTTCAAGGTTGAATCTTGTCTTAAGAAGTAAGTGTATAAATGCACACTGTTTCTGCTGAGAGGTATTGTTTTGCCAGTGGTGTAAATGGTGTAGGTGGAAGCAAAGTCTAAGACGAGTAAGAGCAATAACTCCGTGGCAAAAAAAGACTTCATTACCAAGGCATCCTCCCCACTACCTGTCTTCTCACATGTGTTGATCCAGCATCTTCTTGCTGATAAACATCTCAACATGTTGTAACCAGACCCTCACTCCTGCCCTGTGCAGAACTGCAGAGCAGCTAGGACCTGTCTTCTGAACCCATTTGACCACACTTCTCCTTAACTTCTTGAAAGTGGACAGCTTAACTGGCCTGCTCTTCGCTAAGTTCCTGAAGTAAGGACTCAGGACGGGAATATTAGCCCAATTTAAGAAAAATGTTGTGGCATCATTATTAGAAAGAAAAAGAAAACTGTGTACATTTGCAAAAAAAAAAAAATTGTATAAGATGGAGTGGATTAGCTGATCCATTTACTAGAAAAATATTGCTCTTCCTCATGTCCACAGAAGACAAAACTGCTAGTTACTAAAGGAGGCTTTTGTCCCCTTGCAAGTGATAGTCAGCCAAGTAGCTGGTGAAAGGGGGACATTAACAATGACTTTTCCTTCACTTGTGTTTATTTTACCCTTTAAGTTGGATAAGCAGCAAAACAGAGGAGCTAACCTTTCACAGATGGAACTGAAGTGAGCGGCAGCTTAACGAGCAGTGATCCAGCAATGTGGTCTTTGGTCATGACAAGAAGCAGATGAGGGCATGTAGTGATGGTATTGGTCCCAGCATCATAACAGATGAAAGGTTTGTCTCCTCCTTAAGCTTATGCCCAAAACACTGGGCAGATTGGTTTATTCCTTTTTAATTACTTGGTTTCCTTTTAAAAGAACTGCAGGGCATACCAAAAGCAGCTGTTTTGGAGCCAAGCCCATTGCTTGGGTCTCCTGCCCCAGAAGAGGGCAGGATGGTGCTGTGAGCTGATACAGAAATGGGGCCACTCAGGAGGGGTTGTTTCTAGGGAGACTGGCTGTTTCAAATAGATACATTTGCTGCATAATTGGAGAAGTGATGGCTGCCAGTTTCCTTTCTGCCTGCCATTTCTCTCTTTCTCAGCTCCACATCAGATGTGTGCAAGCAGATGCCCCTGCAGACACTGGAAATTGCTCTTACGGCATCTGTCCCCAAGAGCGTCATGAGTGGGATGTTGTTTTTTCTGTTTACTGCATCTCTATTTCTGATCTTTCCTTGTTCAATTAAAGTGTGTATACGTGTTTATGAACTGCTTGTTGCAAAGATAACAGAATGTGGGGTGCTGGCCAATCCCTTTTTCCATTACTCCTTTATTGTTTTTTCATTTTTTTGTTTTGTTTTTGTTTCCTGCTTCTCTTTTATACTGCTTTTTTTCTCTCTCTTATTTCTGCTTTTTTTTTTGTTTTGTTTTGTTTTGTTTAGTTTTCCATCTCATTCCTTCTATGGCAATGAGCAGGGCTTGCTCCTTGGAGCATGCCAGTCAGTCCTTGCAGGCTTTGCCCCACTGCTCAGTAAGAAATCTGCTTTAAAAATAAATAAGAGAGAGAGAAGGAAATATTCAGTAGCTAAAAGCAGGTTATATTAAGCCATGTAGATACTATGTCCCATGCTGTAACATTGACTTACTGTGGAGTTTAGCCTGAGACTCAATCAGAGCTGTGCATTTTGAGAGTCATTATCCCTTGGGTCTTAAGCTATCATTTCAGATGAACACTGAAGAGAAACACATGCTGTACCCTCCTCTTACTTTAAGCTCAAGCTACTTTTCTTCGTATTGTAAAGTGCGTTTCAAGCTGCAATTAACCTTCACTACCAAAATATGTCGGTTGAACAGGAAAAGTTCATGGCTGTCTATGCATTGGTAGTTATTTGTTCACCATGACAAGCCAAGTGCCACCTGTCATTGAGTGACTGCATGCCAGTGTGCCTGCACCATGTGGGGACTGAGCAGCAAGCTGAAATGCTCACCAGGGCACAGCTGACTGGTATCCTGCCTGGCCCACAAGACATCCAGGGTCTTCCAGCTAACAAGGCGCTGCATCTCTGAAGGATATGTAGATGTGCAGGAGGTGGTCTTAATATCTACAGTGGGGTAGGTCATGTCTCTCTCCACTAACAAAGTGCAAATGCTTCAGCTTTGTTGAAGGCAAGTACAAAAGGCATTATTCTGCTATAAGATGGGTATTTTTGAAAATTCCTTTCTTTTTTGAGGTGTGAGTCACACTAAGCAAAGTTATTAGGAGTATCATGAGTCAAATGATTTTTACACAGGATGTAGATTAATTCTTCAGCTTGTTTTTTTTTTTTTTTTTGTGATTAAGATGAGCAATGTAAATCCATTTTTTTCTGTCATAGTGTGTTTTCTTCACATGTGGAAATGAATATTTATGCACAAAAAAAATAGTAGGATTATGAGTTTAATTTTTTTTTACTAAGACATTTGTATAGACAGGAGAATATGGAAAATTTATACAGAAATACGAAAAATTGGAAATACATATACAATACATATGAAAATATGAAAATATAGAAAATATATAAACAATTTTGGTTGAACAAAAGGAAAAATATATATTTTCATTTCTTCAAAAGTAAATTTATTTTCAAGGGTTTTTTTAATAAGTTTTACTTTTAATTTGACTTCAAAAACTCTGGATGATCTCAAACACTCATATAACTGTGAAAAAACATCTTTCCAGGAAAACACCATGTTGGGTATCAGAGTAAAGGTTTCTACAATGAGAAATTAATACCATTTGTTGCAGTGCTTCCTGTTAGAATTTGGTTTACTACATTTGTTGTTGTTGTTGTATGTTTTACTTTGCAATAAAAAGAGATTTAAAACTCTTTTCTTAAATCAGCCTAGATAATTTCTATGCTTGGGCTAGAAGGAGGGTTACCTTGGGTCTTGGTAAATACCGCAGGCTCAGATGCAGTGTTCTTGGTGGCTAAGTAGTTGGATGGGAGAATGCAAATGTGCTTGGATTTGGATAATTGCTATAAAATGTAGCTTAAATGTCAAACAGCTGAAGTCAGGCTACACTGCAAGAACATAAGACAAGAATGTGCCTGGGGCTGGTGGTACAATTCAAGTACTGAGATCTGACACTGGACCAATCCTGACTGCTCTGAAGTGGGGAATGGGAATCTCACAGACAGTTCTGTGGAGAGCAGCACCAGCTCCCTACCACTGCTTTGGCACTGTATTTGTTGATACAAATAATCGTCCTGGGAACAGACTTACAGATCTGGCCTTTGAAAGCTCTCTGCTGTGACAGTGGGAAACAGGTTTCTGTGATGCCATTCTGGTTAAAGAAATATTAACGATATGTGACTCAGCACGAAGTTAACACTTCTGGAAGGAGGCCAAGAAAATAACTTTCACTGATTTGATTTTTCTCCTAATGCAGTAGAAAATCAAAACTAAAAGTACATGTCAAAGAACTACCTATAGAAGTTTTGTGTGGTAAAACTATTGTTTGTGATTTGGATTTCAGCAGACTACATTCAGGCACTTCAAAACAAGGTGTGTTCTGGCTGATACACTTTGGTTTGATACGCTAGTACAGGTATGTTATTTTTCTTACTTCGTTAGGAGAGAATAATTTCAATAGTACTGTAAATGACTGCTTTCACATTTATTGCTTACATAAGGAGTTGGAAGCTTGGCTGGTTTTGTACAGTGGACAGAGTTGAGACCTGGCCAGAATGGACATTGTCTGAGCTCACATCGGGCCTGAGCCAGATCCCATAAATGTAGGACAGGAGAGCGCAGGGAAACTAAGGACACTGTGTTCCTACCATACCCCATGACACCTAGTTACTGGAGCAGGACCAGTCCATGCTTGCTTGGTTTGTCTGGCTGAGCCTTGGGGAGATACTGTTGGCTGCTTGAAGCTTTTCCTGTCTTATCCCCAGGATACTGGCCGGCTTCTGACATATGAAACGTGGAGCAATCTCTCTCCCCTCTTCCCAGGCTAAGCCATGGCTCATCAAGCAAGGTTTCTCTGGAGGAAGATCCATGGTTTGTGCGCAGTTTCTGGCACAATGCTCCTGCTTCTCTTTCTGGCTGCCTTTTGCTCTGTACAGAAGAACTTGTAAACACATGTCCCTAGACAGAGCCAGAGAGGCCTTGGGACTCCCATCGTTTTCTGATAAACTCTAATTCCGTGCTGTGTCACCATCCCATACAATCCCTAAGTACCTTTCCCTCAGAAAAGAAAAAGAAGCTTCCATTTTCTTCTGGTTTGCAGATTCTATTCCAGATCCATCATGTCTTGCAGTCACAAGACCTCTGGTTGCTGTTTTATCTGTTGGATTTTTCCTGCCAGAGGTCATTGAAATGCAGTTAAAATGAAATCCAGTAGTTGCAAAAATGTAAACTCAGCTACTTTCCGTCATGGTCAGCAAACCAGATGTAGTATCTTCCAATATGCTTAATTAAAAAGAAGGAAAATGCATGTGCCTCAGCCTCTGCAGGTTGAGGCCTCTGGCCATTCCTGTCCTCGCTGGCAAGGAGAAGAGGTTTTTTCCCAGCACTGTTGGCACCTGAGACACCTCATCCCTGCCTGCAACCCAGGATTTTCGTCATGCTGGGTAGGTGGCTCTCATATCCTTGAGCTTTGTTTCAGAGGTAGCTTGAGTCAGCCCATAAGGCCCAACACAAAGCTTGGCAGAAATACCGAACTGGTTCTAGAAGTTTGTGTTCAGATATAGTAGCAATTTAGCTATGTTTGTGTGAAGATTTATTTTGTTGCTCTGGACTTCTTTGACTTGTTCTGCCCAGTTTCTCCATTGTCTCAAAACCCTCTAGCAGATCCCTGGGTTCCATGCCACCATGCGTGAAATCTGTTACTGAAAGCCCCTCTTGGAGTCCCTAACAATTTTGGATTTGTCACCATGGCATATAAGGCCAGCAGTGTACTGAAAATTTGGTTCATTACATCAGTACTTAAATGGAAGACCTTCTGAAATGTCGGGGTCACCTGTGTCAGCTGCATGCATGTCTTCCTGAGCCTTGCAACTGCACAGCAAAAATCCACTCTCTGTGTCTGTACTATGTGCAAACAAACGCAACCTGCTTCTTCCACACAAACTGGAAATAATGTTTGGAACATTTGAAAGCATTCAACAAATTCTGAAATGATTGTTTAACATGAATAAAATATTTACATAACGTTGTAGTATTCAGGTTCTAATAAAGAAGAAACTACAAAGCTCATCCTTAGCCCAGGAAGCAATACAAAAAATAATTCACAGGATGTTTGCTTTCTAAACAGCAGGAACACTGTACCAATGTCAAACACGAAAAACAGGGAACAGCTTAATATGCTGTATTGACTATAGAATAATAATGGCTTTTAAAACACTCCAAATAGTTTTATTCATGGTTCAAGGAACAGATGTGTCTAGAATCAATTTGCGGTGAGGGCCAAAGATTAAAAAAACAAATATACTTTGTGAATTCTTTCCTGCATTGTGCTAACAACAGTGACCTTTCGGACATTTCTCAGTGGCCATCTTTTGAATTGCGTGTTTGCTTTTCCTTTACTCTTTATATAACTTGTTACAAGTTACATTTTTTCCTTTGCCTCTGTTTACTCATTAAGGTGCAAGAGTTGGGGAGACTGCTTACACTGGTGACAGCCAACATGAGTTAAAAGCCTGAGCACCAGCCACCATTTCCAGGATCTGTGTCCACACAAATTGAATGTGGTTTCCTTAAGGAAAAGCATTAATGAAGTTGTCTGTGAATTTCTAGCATCAAACAGAGATACATTTGCATACCTTTCACAGCAAGATATTTCTACCAAAATCACCCCTCTTAAATCAAATTTCAGATCCAGTGAAAGAATCAGTATTTTACTCTCATCTCTAGAAGACAGAAATGCAGCACCATTTCAAGATCTATATCATAACATAAGCCAAAATTACTGAATCATAGAATAATAGACTCATAGAATGGTATTAGCAGTTCCATCAGCTGGAATTTCTTTTGTCTGTGATACAACCATACAGAATCATAGAATGGCTTGGATTGGAAGGAACCTTAAATATCATCCAGTTCCACCCTCCCTTGCCATGGACAGGGTTACCACCCATTGAATCAGGATGCCCAGGGCCCCGTCCAACCTGGCCTTGAACACCTCCAGGAATGGGGCATCCACGGCTTCTCTGGGCAGCATGGGCCAGGGCGTCAACACTCTGTATGTAAAGAATTTTCTTCTAATACCTAATCGAAATTTCCCTTCTTTTAGTTTAAAACCATTCCTCCTTGTCCTACTGCTACCAACCCATGAAAAAAGCCAGTCTCCCTCCTATTTATAAGCTCCCTTTAAGGACTGGAAGGCTGCAATGAAGTCTCCTCTGAACGTTTGCTTCTCCAGGCTGAACAAGCACAGCTCCCTCAGCCTTTCTTCACAAGAGAGGTGCT
Source organism: Alectura lathami (assembly GCA_013399715.1). Lineage (NCBI taxonomy): Eukaryota > Metazoa > Chordata > Aves > Galliformes > Megapodiidae > Alectura > Alectura lathami. Next base: position 10,917 of record VXAV01012199.1, on the reverse strand, counting down.
CTAGCCCTCTGAGGATTCTTGTGGCATCTTCTGGACCCTCTCCACCAGCTCCACATCTTTCTTTAGCTGGGAGCCCCAGGCCTGGAAGCAGCACTGCAGGTGGGGCCTCAGGAGAGCAGAGCAGAGGGGAGCAATCAGCTCCCTGGCCCTGTTGGCCACCCTTCTTCTGATGCAGCCCAGGATGCTTTTGACATTCTGGGCTGCAAGCGCTCATATCACTGGCTCATATCAAGTTTTTTGTCCACCAGAACCCCCAAGTCCTTCTCCGCAGGGCTGCTCTCAAGGAGTTCTTCTCCCAGTCTGTACACACACCTGGGATTGCCCCAACCCAAGTGCAACACCTTGCACTTGGCCTTGTTGAACCTCATCAGGTTCTCATGTGCCCACTTTTCCAGCCTGTCCAGGTCCCTCTGGATGGCATCCCTTCCTTCAGGGGTATCAACTGCACCACTCAGCTTGGTGTCATCAGCAAACTTGCTGAGGGTGCACTTGGTCCCATTATCTAGGTCATTGATAAATATTTCAAATAGGCACTGGTCCCAAATGTTCCACTGGGAGACATCACTTGTCACTGGCCTCCATCTGGACATAGAGCCACATTGACCACAACCCTCTGGCTTCGAACATCCAATCAGACCTTTATCTACTGAGAAGTCCACCCTTCCCATCTGTATCTTTCCAATTTAGAGATAAGGATGTGGCTCAGGACCATATCAAAGGCTTTGCAGAAATCCAGGTAGTCAACATCCAATGGCTTTCCTTTGTCTACTGATGCCATCACTCTATCATAGAATGCCACCTGATCGGTCAGGGACAACCTCTGGTTGGTGAAGTCATGCTGGCTATCTCAGATCACCTCTTTATCTTGACTGTGCCTTCCAGGAGGATCTGTTCCATAATCTTCTCGGGTACAGACATGAGGTTCACTGGCCTACTGTTTCCCAGATCTTCCTTTCTCCTTTTCTTAAAAATCAGAGTGATGTTTCTCTTTATCCAGTCAATGGCAACTTTTCAGATGTGATGGGAAGTGGCTTGGCAACTACACCAGCCAGTTCCTTCAGGACCCTGGGATGCATATTGCCTCACTCCATAGGTTTGTACATATTCAGTCTTATCAGGTGGTTTCAAACTTGCTCTTCTCTTACACTGGGAGTGATTTTACTCCCCCAATACTTGCCTAGAGGTTCAGGAATGTGGGAGATGTGGTAAGCCTGACTACCAGTGAAGACCGAAGCAAAGAATTTGTTGAGTACCTCAGCCTTCTCCATGTTATTTGTAGCCAATTCTTCTCGTTTATCAGAGCAGTACACTCTCCTTGGCCTGTCTCTTCTGACCAATGTACTTGTAGAATCCCTTCTTGTTGTTTTTCACATCCCTCAACAAGTTCAGTGTCATCTATGCCTTGGTTTTCCTGATCCCAACTTTGCATGTCCAGACGGCATCCCTGCATTCTTCCCAGGCCACCCGTCCCTGCTTCCACTACCTATACTTTTCCTTCTTTTCCCTCAGCCTGACCACCAGGTCCTTTGTGCAGCCATGCTAGTTTCCCGACTCCCTTGTTTGATTTCATGCACTGAGGGATGGAGAGTCCTTTTTCTCTCAGAAAGGCATCGTTAAAAGATTTTCTTCCCAAAAATATTTGTGTGGATTTTTAAAGGAATTTCTGCAGTAATACCGGTAATAAAATATGCATTATAATTTTATACTTTATTGCAATTCAGCTTCTTAAGTTGAAGACAAGTTTAAAGTGCAATTTGTCTGAATACTTTGTTAAATCCACGTCTCTTTTTCTAAAATATCTTAGATGACTAGGAGCAGATTTACAAATACATTTAAGTACCTTAAAGTACAGGCATATATGATTCTATGATTCTACGATATCTACCAATATTTTTTCTGTTGTCTGAAAAGAATGAGGTATATTATTCATTTTTTAAGGCATGAGAAGCCTAGATCACCTTCAGAAATAGACTATTAGAATCCCAAGCTGGTCAGAAATTTTACCCAGATAGCAACTAACAATGAAGGGTTTTCTCCCACTCTTTTAAATTATAGTTTTATTTAATAGTTAATTTAGATTGATTGTTCCTGCCTGGGGGTATCCCAGTTCAGGTCTGGAAACTTGGAAACTTTGCCAGCTGAGTCACTGTATAGAACACTATGTAATTACCTGGATTTTCTTCATGGCTTCAACATCAAGATTTCTAAATTGAAATGAAATGTGAGTGAAGAGAGAAAACAAGAAAAATTCTTTTCCTAAGTCAATATTCCTTAGGAAGGAGTTCCTCAGATAGTTATTCTTTGTTCTAATTAAAATATATATATACTCTTAAGAGTGACACAAAGTATGAGAGCAGGGCAGAGAAAGAGGAAAAGGGAAAAGCTATATAATGCAATGGAGAAATTTTTCATATTGCATTTCGGATAGGTAGAACAATTAAATATATAAATTACATATGTGTTTTACTTTGTGTAGCTGGTTTGTTTGTCTACAGTTCTATTTGGACAGCATTAAAGTTTGAGTGGATCCAGAAGGAATGTTGCTCAAACCAAATTGTGTATTCACCCAGGAAATTATAAATCTTTGCATCAGCTCTGAGTCATACATTCTCTTTAGAAGCATGTATTGTATTTACAGATTCTCCAGTTTTTTATTATGCCACTGAGATGTTAAGACTGAGATTGCTGTCTCAGTAGTCTGGAGACAGTATATGGAGTTATGTTTTTCTCACTTACAGAAGTAGTGATGAAGATATTCACTCCAGTAGGATAGCCTAATCTTAGTCTTTTCAGAAAACTTTCACTCCGGTGGTGATTTTTTTGAAAACCGAATTTGCTGAATAATCCCAGCGAGCTCATAACAGTGAAAACGTGTGTGGAGCCATTGTTAAAAAGATTATGATTGTAATGAGCTATGAAAATAAAGTGGTCTAAACTTGGAAAATATAGAAGTTATTATCATTCACTTACAAATAGATTTAAGAACTACCTTGAACTTGTTAGACTGATGTAATTGCAGTCACCAGACTGTTCTATAAAGCATATATTCCTGAATCATAACAAATACAGATAATTCAAACTTAAGGAGAAGATGTGGCACTTAGGGACATGATTTAGAGGGCATAGTGGTGTTAGTCTGACAGCTGGACTAGATGATCATAGAGGTCTTTTCCAACCTCAAAGGTTCTATGATTCTATGAGAGAGAAACAAACAAGTAAAAATGTGCTGGATATGGCAGAGGATTTATCCTGGTTCTTCGTAATATTAAATTAAAAAAAAAAAAAAAAACGCCACAACTTAAGAGCATGGTCCTGAACTTGACTGTGAGAATACCTTTTCATACTCACTTTATAGAAGTAAGTGGAGGACATATCAAAGATGGCTTATCTGTGTAGACATATCTGCTTGCACAGCAGTGTTAGGGCTAGCTGCTCCTAGCTTCTCCTGTCTCTGTTTCTTGGATCTTAGAAAGTGGTGCTTCTGCGCCCAGTCCTGCAGACTGGAGAAGACCTGTTTAAATGTCTTGCTTTTGTACTACTCTGGCCACAGAGAATACTTTGATCCAGAGCTGCTAAAATGCAGAATCTGAGTCAAACATGCTAGGTGAAAAGCCCTGTGGATTTTCTAAAGCTGTAGATACTGCATTTCAAAGCCCTTGTGACTTTGAAAAGGGACTTCAAGTTGTCTGGGTTGAGGAATGTGTGGAGCGACTTCTGCCTGAAGGACCAAATTAACACAAGCTAAAGCAGTGGGAAAGAGTGGGAACAGGAAAAAGGTTCTGAGGAAGAGAATAGCTTTTATAAGTTTCAACAAACATCTCTGAGTTTAAATGTTTTCTGCAAATGTAAAAGGACATGCCTAAGATAAGAGAAAAGAATGGAGACAGGTCACTGGGTTACGAGGTGAACAAGAGGAGCAGAGCAGATTAAAAATGTAAGTCCACTGATGGAAGGAGGATAAGGTTGAGAACAGGCAGCTGTTTACAGATAGATATGGCTCATCTGATGCCTCATTTGTCGTCTATGAAACTATGAACATCAAGAGCAAAATGGATGATGGATGAAATAAATGAAAGCCATTCAAAAAAAAATTATAATAATTCAGGTTATTCAGGTATAAGCAGAGAGCTAAGAGACAGCAGGAGCCATAAACCAGGAACAGATTTGTACCTGACACAATCAACTACCATAAAAGCACACGAAAATGTGGATAACTGGAAGAATTGTCTCATGCTTCTGGGAACATTAAAGAGAAAATGACAGCTGGTACATCTCAAGAGAAGATACCAGGTTGCATGCTAATGGGTTTTCTCATGCTCAGCCACCTGACTGAGGCTGTTAAATATTTGTATTAACAAGTTCAACTCAGAAGGTAGGAGACTGCACAGAAATAAATTACATTCTTTACTTGAATAACAGATGGGAGGAAGTGAATTATTTCAGAGACATGCCAGGCCTCTGAATAAAGAAGATGACCAAAGCTTTGACCAGCTGGAAATATCTGGAAAGGAGAGAAAACCACAGATATGAATTGACCACAGGATAACAATGAAATTTCAAAGTGATGTGTTTATAATAAAAGGCAAAAACATTCCCAGGACTTACCAGGAAATAAATACTTTTAATTGTGCAAGTTATTGATGAGAATATGTTTATTTTATGCTACAGTCATCCATATTCAAAGATTCCAAACAGACTAGGTATGGAGAATAGCTACTAATGTGGACCAGACTTTCATCTGAAGACACTAGAGACCCTTGTCTAATCTAGGAAAACCAAGTCCAAATGAAGATTAAGGGCATGTCTGCTGTTTATAAATTTCTAATTAGGGAGAACTCAGGAGTAAAAAGAGCTACTTATGCTATGGGACAATGCTGGAAGAAGAACCTTATATATAAACTGGTCATGAAGAAATTTTGGCTGAAAATTCTGGATGCAAAAGAGAAGTGATAGTATATAAAAAATTACCACCCAGGTGTAGCGGGCTAAATAAAATAAATTTAATTAAAATGTAAGAGTAACATTATTGGGTTGCTTCTCTAGGTTTTGAATGTTGTAGATCTTGTAGTGTCTGTGTGGAATGTTCTCTGTTCAATTCCATGGTATCTTCAACACCCATTCAAAACTCACCATCACATCCAGACTACATTCCTAATTTTGAAGTGTTTCCTACAGGGGGATACATCCCTTATATTTCATACCTAGGTAATTTCCATCAGGAAACTCTGCAGCTAGGCTTCCATAGCCAAACTTCTTATATGTGTAGTCTTTCTTTTGGACATCTTCTGCTGTCACGTTATCTGCTTGTTTTCTTTGTCTAGTTCCTATGCTTGAAGAAAAAACATTGAAAATTCCACAGATTCTCTGCAGCTGGTCTCTAAGGCTTTGGTCTAGATTGACTCTGTCTCTTTGCTCAGGCTTGGCAACTGATCTACAGTGGTCAATGGCAGGAAGCATCCAGCACGCATTCATCTCATTTCTGGCTTCATAACAGCATAGTCCCTGAAGAGCGCCTGAAATACGGTTCCCTGGGCTGTGGTGTATCGCACGCCCACACAGAGGCTCACTGACTTCACTGCATCTCTGTCCATGTGTGATATATTTTTTTCCTTCCTTAGTTAGGGTATCCTGTATGGAAAGAACTTCATACAATTTGGAATTCTTCAGAAGGAAAAAAAAATTTTGGACTTAGGCTGCCCTTTGTGCTTTTATAATGCATAAAATTGTTCTGAAATATGCTTGCTTTGTTTTGTTTGTTTGTTGTTTTTCCCCCCTTCTCTTTACATGCCTTATTTTTGCAATATAAATTCAGGTTTTGTTTTTCATCCAAGACTGTGTGATGACAGGGGAACTGCAGAATGATGATGTCATGACAGACTAAGGAGAATACAATTGAGAAATTTAACAGGAAACCTGACTTTTTGTTGGACTGTACATAGTCTTTTGTTTTTGAGTGCTTACCCACTCCAGAACAGTGAATGATATTTTTGCCAGTCCAGCTAAGACACAAAAAGTCACAGCAAAATTCCTAAAACTGCTTAGGAATTTCTCACAGCAAAAAAGGTGCTACAGAATTGACTGTACAAAGCCTGGAGCACAAAGCTCCAGACTGTACAAAGGTCTGGAGCACAAATCATCTCATAAGCAGCTGAGGGAAGAGGGGCTGTTCAGTCTGGAGAAGAGGAGGCTCGGGGGAGAACTCATTGCCTTCTACAACTGCCTGGAAGGAGGCTGTAGCGAGGTGGACGTTGGCCTCTTCCTCCAGGTAACAGTGACAAGACGAGAGGTAACAGCCTCAAGCTGTGCCAGGGGAGGTTCAGAATGGATATTAGGAAAAACTTCTTCTCTGAGAGAGTGGTCAGGCATTGGAACATGCTACCCAGGGTGGTGGTGGAGTCTTCTTGCCTGGAGGTATTCTGGAAACGTGTCGATGTAGCACTTAGAGACATGGTTTAGTGGGCATAGTGATGATGGGTCTTTTCCTACCTTTACAATTCTATGATTCTATGACTGTTAAAATGATTCAGAAGACTGCAGACACACACTTCAATATATAATGTTTAAATTAAACCAACTGAACAGGAACGCATCCAGGCTAAAATAATTGCAAAGCAGCGACAGGGAAGAAAAGTCTTAACAGTATTAGTATTTCCAAAGTAAAGCATCAAACAGAATAATCTTCAGTTTTTTTGCACGTACAGAAAAGACCATCATCAAGATCACCTTTCAGATACTCTGCAGCAGGTCTAACCTTTCGAACTTCTTCTAGACATAGCTAAGAAAAAGTTACGTTTAATTTTCTGGAAAAGACAGTATGAGTGGATGATGGACATTTCTGAAAATTATAATTTTCAAGGAAAAATAACTTGAATTTAAGTTTATCTTTGTTAAAGGAAAAATGTCATTTTAATAATTTGCTTATAAAGAGCTACCATATTCACAATATTTTTAATCAATTTCTGATCTGATCACAAGTTATTCATTAGTAAGGTGGTGATAAAAATGAGTCTGACTGTGGAAAATCTAAAAACACGTATGATCATAAATTTTCAGTGAGGCCACTCAGTCTCCAAGAAAGGTTAATAGATGTTTAAAAGTTTTAAGCTGTATGTTGCCATTAAGCTTCAAAGTGAGAATTGCTTGCTCACTTTTTCCAGACCAATATCAGTATCATCATCAGTACGATACTGCAGTGTGTATCTCAACTCCTTTTGAAATATTCATGTACTTAAACCTTTAATAATGAAGTATTAATACACATATTATACTCAATTACTTGCTCCTCTCTTCTTATCTATATGTCACAAGGACTGAGATTGAGCTACCGCAGGTGTGAACACATGTTGACCATCTGTGACATAAAAGACATTTGTGTGTGTGTATGTGTGATTTCATTTTCATTTTTTTTTTAACTTAATTTGATGACCCTCTGTTTCTGCTGTGACTTGAGAACAAAACTCTATTCATGATGGAGTCTCAAAAAGATTTATCTCATTCTGTCATGCGGAAAAAGATTGGACAACTGAGTCAATATGAAATTCCTGCTCAATGTAAAAATTATTCAAATTTTATTTTCCTTTTCAACGAAAGAATACTTCAGAACACTGCACCATTTCAAAGTAATTTTCCTATTTTCATGGGAGACTGTGTTCTCTGGGCACTTACGTGTTATGGTAAATGCCACCTTAAGTGCATGAGTTACAATTTTTCTGAATTTGACTTCAGAAAGAACAGCATGTCTACAGACATTTTGAGGTGTTTATACTGTAATGAAGTCTTAAGTTGTTCCATTGATTTGTTCTTTAATGTTCTTTGATGTTGTGAATATACTACTTTTTTTTTCTCTCCTTAGTAACTCCCACTTTTTTGTTTCACTTTGTCTATGTCTTACTTCTCTTTTACTTCTTGAAAATGGCAGGAATGCCTGTAGGCAGTTTTATAGGATTTAATTATTAACTTCTGAAGATTCAGTGTTAGCTAGGAAAATTTAGACAACTCTAAACCTTTCTGTAGTTTTTGAAACTGCTTGCATTTCTGTCATAAGAATTTTCTTCTGAGAACAGCTACCAGTGTGTGCCTTTGATAGCTGAAATGTGGTGTTTGAAGATAAAATGCAAATGTAAGTTCTTTAATGTATGGAACTGAAAGAAAAGAATAAGTGAGATGTGCCATTAAACAAATTTGTGTATCCTTTTTGCCCTCCTCTGTTTTTCTTCCATACAACAACACAGAACTAAAGAAAATCATAAGGTCTATTTTGCCACACAATTCTTCAGTTTAGCATTTTTCTCTCTCTAGTCTACTGAGTACCAATATTTTTGTTAGTCCTTTAGTAAGGAAAAGTATATGTAATAAGTATATATAAATTAAGTTTCTCTTCTGAACTCAATTGCACTTTGAGTGAGGCATGAGGATGATAGCTTTTGCAGATTGTGTGACTTACAAAACAGAACCAGGAAGCAGTCATGCCATTCTGAATTATGACAATGTCCCCGGGTTTTTACTTTCCCATGAAACACAAGGTCCAAATACATTAGATTTTAATAACATTGAGTCATCTACCTTTCACATCTTCAACATGTTGCTTTGTGAAGTGTTTACCTAGAGATAAATATTTATTGAAATATTTTCTTTTAAAATATTCCTCATGCTTTACCTTTGAACTTGAACCTTCTCAGAACAAGAAAATGTCAAGGTTAGACCTTGTGGAGTAGACTGAACATACTTGCTAAGATGAGAAATGAAGATGACTGTGGTAAAATAGCTGTGAATTACTGTGTGAACAGAAAGTGAGTTGTCTTCTCACACCTCCATATCTCCCACCTCTTTTGGAGCAAGCAGGGCAGGGCATTTCCGTGCTAGTTGCTGGTGGGACTGGTAGTAGGGAAGGCTCATTGCCTACTACCATTGCAGCAGCTGAGGAGAGGCAGACAGTGTGAGACGAATCCATGAGGCTACAAAAGGCCGTGGCGCAGGAGTGGAGAAGTCTTGCTGGTGGCACACTGAAGCAGTGAGACCAGCCCCATTTCAGCCCTATGGTGGAAAAAAGTGGGTTGCCTGCACGTCTAGATAACGTAGTCACAGGTAAGATACATAGCCACTTCCCACAGAATCATAGAATGTCTTGGGTTGGAAGGGACCTCAGACATCATCTAGTTCCAACCCCCCTGCCGTGGACAGGGCTGCCAGCCACTAGCTCACTAGATCAAACTGCCCAGGAACCCATCCAGCCTGGCCTTGAACACAGCAGGGATGGGGCATCCACAACATCACATAGGTGAGGGAGAATAGCGGCCAATAGCTCAAACTCAGCAAACGACAAAAAAATGAACCTTGCATTTATCCACAATCTGAGCTGGTGAAAGATCACGAGAAAACATACCTTGACAAACACTCAAATCTAATCACTTAAAATTTAACTGTGATATGCCTCTTAACTAACCACTTTCCAAATAACTCAGTTGAAAATTTAATAGGAAAGTGATTTTTTTTTACTTAATTGAACCACAGGTTCTGGGAGAAAATATGATTCAAATTCTTAATATCCTCCCATTAACCAACAACAGTACCTGCTCCCTTAGATCAAGTTTCTGCTAGATATACTGGCTTAAAATCTTAGCTTATGGCTTTTGCTGGTCTTGTCTTTGCTGTTAGTTTGGCCTCCTATATACATCTTATAGCATTAAAAAAAAAAAAAAAAAAAAACTTATCTAAATAAGACTAAACCAAGTAGATGAAAACGAACTTGACTGCAGAAAACAGCACAAGGTACCTGAGAACATACCTCAAAACTGATGCAGGAATGTGTGATTACAGTCTTTGTCAATGCCTGTATGGATATACAGAGGCATTTTGGAGCATACCTTCCACTTTCAAGTACACAACATCTGCTGCAGTGTAGGTCAGTGTGTGTTAAGCCAGTCCATTTTTTCCTCTATCTGACACACTGAGGGTGATATTAAACACAGACTTAATGAATCACAGCTTCAAAAAGAAGAAGTTTGAAGGAATCAAAAGAATATTTCCACTCAGTCACATCGGTGAGCATAAATTTGTGTTTCATGCTCAGAGATCACTGGCAATGTATGTGCATCTGCAGGCAGCCATGCTGGAACACACAAAGCCAACAAGGTCCTGGTTTCCCGCTACGTGATTACGTGCCAGAGTGAACAAAATGAATAGTGAGCTTCTGTGCATTTTCAGAGAGCTGAGAGAGAAGGGTCTGTGGTTGGTATCTTTGAGTTTTTTGGTCATGCTTTCAATAAGTTGTCATAAGGATTAACACTAGAAATGGATGAGCTGAAGAATCAGTAGAATCAGCAAAATTTGTGGGAACAACATCAGATATATTTGTTTCTGGAGTTGGTCAACAGATTAAAAGCACATGGACCATCTTCTTAGACAGACTTTCATATGACAACATATGATGAGAGGTTGTTTGCACTCAAGAAACGAGTATTGGACACTTCCTGCTACTATTTTCAGTACATTAGGTAGCATGCCAGTGATGAATGCAGATCGGCGTCCCTTCAGGAACAGCAGCTAAGCTCAAAACTCAGCTGTGCTGAAGGTTTTAACATGTGACACTGAAGTGTAAATTTAATGATCCTCTTGATCTGTCCTTTACAATACAGCCTTTATATTTTGATAACTACTGTAAGATAAAACTTCCTTCTAGACATAAGAAAGACAGTAGACAAATGTCCAGGCAAGTTCAATTTTTAGTTATATTTTGACTCAAAATTATGATGATGTAAGTTCTATGAGAAGGAAGATACAACATCCTTATGTTTAAATTGGAAAACATGGATATGAAGGATAGAATTTTGGTGAATAAAGAATTGGAATTCAGAGAGTTGTGATCAAAGACTCTATATCCAGATGGAGGCCAGTGACAAGTGATGTCTCCCAGTGGAA
>VXAV01012155.1:0-11585 GCA_013399715.1 Alectura lathami | reverse complement strand
GGGGTGCCTTGGGCTCCTTGGTTCTGTCCCCTCCAGAGGGTGCCTCTGTGCTGTGGCTTCTTCTCCGTGGGTATGGAAGTTAGGTATTGAGCTAAAAAATAGTCTCAGCTTGTGGAAGCACTGACCTAACAACCTGCGTCCTGACTGGGGGGGGTCCTCAGTGGTTCACCTTGCACTGACCCTCAGAGGGGCTTGGGTGCTCTGTCACATCATTCCAAATCTCCAGTACTTTCTAATTACTCTTTTTTTTTATTATTATCATCTCCAAGTCTTTTTGAAGTGTATTATGCTGCCCTTCTGATGTTGGTGTTATTTTTTAAATGCAAATACTCATGTTAGTTATCAGAAAGTGCCAGGTACAGAAACCTGGAGGATTGCCAGGTCTGACTGTAACTTCCTTCAGAAGTCTTTGGAAGAGTTTTGGATGCTGGGCTTTAACAACTGCTTAAAAAAGAAAATGCCTACAAATAGCAGCTACAAGTAGGTGGCTACCTGGCGTGAGAGGACATCCTGTCTCCAAACTACTGGAGCATCAAGTGTCTTTAGATTAGAAGCAGGTAGTACAGGGACGGTGTGCCCCAGCAGGGCAGAGATTTCCTGTGACAGGGTCTTGGAGCGGCTCCAGAACCATGCACTGTGGCAAACAAGCAAGCACCTGTCTGCAGCGCAGGAAGGTCACAAAGGAAGGTGGGCTCCAAGAAACACGTGGCCTTCTGGCACCTCCACATCGCTGCCTGCAGAAATGTTTTTGCAGAGCCTCAGACCCAGCTGGCAACTGCGTGTTTACCATGAGCTGAACGCCTGCCTGATTCATAGCAATCATCATCCTCTCTCATACATTGTTATGAATGAGTGATTTTTATGGAGTGGAATTTGGTAGTAGGATGTGTTCTTCTAATTGACCTTTGCAGCTGTCTCAGCGTTAAGATTGCAAAATCTGGTAGTGAGCTGAAACTTATTATCGAGATAAATCCCAGCACAGAGGACAGCATAGAGCACACTAGCGCCAAACCAGGCGGGGAGGCTGCTTTGTCTTGAACACATCTCCAAATGGTTTTTACTGCTTAAGGAAACAAGCTGTGCCACCTACAGCCCGTAGAAAGGGCCACAAGCTCTGCAGCAGACCATCCAGCTGTTCACGTTGAAAGCTGTAAAGAAATCTAGCTATCCTGTACATAAGTTTTCTGGTTGGTCAGATTTCTCTCTTCTGCGAGTCCACCTTCACTTCCCCTATGCCACTGCTTCGTGTAACCTACAGCTTGCCTTATCCTGCACAGCTACATGTTGGCTTTAGTTTCATTCCTGAATAACACTGCCCCCTGTGGTGCAACTCTTACCCAGAGCGCCCAGTAGCACAGGCAGAGGTGAGCCCTTCAGCACCATAACCTTTCCTATAGAAACCGTGGTCTTTCCTGCAGAAATGCCTTCATTTTATCTCTAGTTCTTCACTCCACTCTTCGGGGTCTTTTTCACAGAATTTATTTTTGAAGCTTTTCCTGCACAGAATTTGCTGGGAGGTGGTTATTTCATTCTGGGAGGAAAATAGAGTAGATAAAATTTCTTCCTTCTAGCTGCACCAGTCACAGGGCTTTAGTTAAGAGTCTGACGGTATTTTCTTTGTAACCTCTGGCTTGAAGGTTTTATATAATGTCCTGAAAGGGCTTGGCTTAAAAAGTCATTTTGAAGAGAGGTGCGTGTGTGTTGTCTTCTGCAATCAGTGGGATATTTTCCAAGTCCTGTGTGATGCAAAAAATGTATCGGTTTTTCATCTACCCTTTTATTTGGTCCTGATGGCTGTGAACTTTTAGAACTGTTAATGCTGAAGACCTATGTACGTAGGCATCTTGATGTAGCTGTTGAAAAACAGAATCCTCTTTTACAAATCACCTTTCTGTCTCTAGCTCTGTACTCACTTCCCAACTGTAAGTAAGATCACAGAGATCACTGTCCCCAAAGGCACATCTGCATTGGTTCTTGGTTTATAATGTTTTCTTTCTTTTGACGTCTTTCAGCTTCACTATTTCTTTGCAGTGTAATCATTGGCAGATTAAAAATTGATGGCAATCAAATGATTAGATCATTGTAGAAAGAAAAACAACAGAATGGTGTATTACTTTGTTCAGTGTCGTGTTGGTGGTGTGTATTTTAAGAAATCTGTGAAATGTAGCGTGGACTGCTTAGATACTAAGATCTTCATGCATATGCTTGATGATGCAGGCATCAACCTACAGCCTTTCAGAATTGAAAACATTTTTGTCTTGAAGCTGCATCATACTGAGGAATCCGGTAAGGATAACTTAAGAAGTGCAATGAGAGGCATGTGAGGGAATTGTTGAAGTGTGCGCTCACCTGCTTTGAGCTGGCTCTGCTGTCCTGGGTGTTTATAGGTGAAGTAATGCTGCTCTTTCAACTCTGAAGGGTTACACAGAAAATAGGACAAAACTTTTTTTTTTTTTTTTTTTTTTTTTTTTTTCCCGCAGTTCTGCAGCAGAGCTAGTGCCAATGTGGATATTGCTTACTGCTCTGACCTTTCACTGTTATGTGCAGGTCTGAACTGATTTGAGTTCTGAGAGTTTGGGTTGAATTGTATAGTCTTTAAGATACATTATGCCAGAAATGACTCTCTATTTTGAAGAAGTAATAGTGAAGCCAAGAAAAAAAAAATAAATAAATGAAAGGTAAAGAGCAGTGAATAATTAATAAGGTCAGTTTCTTATTCACTGTAGTTCGTGCACGTTAGCGTGTTATCTGCTAGTCAGCATTTCCAGATTCACCTTGATTTATTTATGTCTGCTCTTTTACACAATGTAGGCCAAAGCCTTGTTGCTGAGAAAATATTTCTACTGATTTAGAACAGCTTTGTTGCAGGTCCTTCCAAATGCTCGGGTTGGAATATATATGATGAGAATACGCAGTATAAGCGTCATGCATATATCAAGTCATGCTCCTGTCACACCAGGAGGAAAACCAAGCTATACATTCTAAACCTGAGAGCAGAGAAATACCCTCAAAAGGACTCTGTGATTTGATCTCTTCGTTTTGAACAGGAATGAAAAATGAAAGATCTGATTCAAAGTCTGATTTCAAAACAGAAAATGAAAGAAAAAAAACTAACAAAATTTCAGACCATTCAGGTGTGTCTGCATTCTGAGGGAGAGTTGTGCTTATGCTGTTTTCAGGTCTTGGTACTGTTACATGCCAGTGCTTCCTGTGAATGAAACAGTGCTTCCCACTCCCAGTGAATTTAGGTTTTCCGCTCATTCAGGAAAGCTGGTGGATCTGATGGCTGAAGGATGTTGATAGACAGAAATGAAAAAAAATCTGAATAGATCCATTTCTAAAAGTCATACCTAGAAAACACGAGCTCAGGGTAGTTCTGTACGGCCCTGCTGGAAACTGCCACAGTGGTACCAGCATGACGAATAATGGCATCATAGAGCTGGGAAAAAGTCCTCCAACTTCCTATCATGAATAAAATTAGAATCCTTTGGCACCCTATGTAATTGTGCTCTAAATATTGCCAGACAAATTCGGTTATGCACACTGTGGTTTTTAAGGGATTTGTGAACCGTGTGTGCTCTCTGCAAAATTGTTTTGGGGTCCTTAGTGGTTGTTGTTTCTGTCCGTATACAAATTCTGCTTTTAGCTCTATGCAAAACGCGTGTAAATGATTTTGATATTCAAGTCCAACACAGCTGACCAGGCTGCAGGTGCACGCTAGGCTTTGCTCTCTCCTTTAGTGCTTTCTGAAGGTAGGATATAGACCGTGTGTTCCAGCGCTGGTGCCCTCGCCTCACTTTCCTGTGTGGCTGTGTGTGCATCAGCTCGACTAACCCAAACATTCAGAGCCCAGTGGTAATGTGCTCCACAGTGAAAACAAGCCTTAAAAAAAAAAGTAGACTAGGTGGATAAATGGGAAATCAGCATTCCAAGATGTATGTAATACTTAAAATCAATTTATTCAGAATTAGACAGTGCTAGTCCTGTGCAAAAGGTGTATTTTAGAATCAGTAAATTCCACTGGTGAGTGATGATAGGTTCTTTGAATAATGGACTCGGCCTGAAAAGACTGCATGGAATTCTCTCTTGTTGGCTAGTTACATGTGTCGTCTCATCAGAGAAGAGCAAGAAGGGAGCACAGACTGTGTAAAGCATTGGAGGCCGCTGGGCTCAGGAGGCTGAGCTAGAAGTGCTGATGATTACCATGTTTAACTGATTTTGAACCTGCTCTGCATTTAGGGTGTATCTGGAAAATCACCCATGTTGCTCCAGGGATGAAGTTCTGTTGTTGTAAATGTTTTCCCCGTCCTTACGGGACCTCCTTTTCTTTGTGATAATTCACGAGCTCTGGGTGAGTGGCAGCTTGGCCATATATATGTGCTTGCATTTACTGCATACAGTCATCTAGAGGCAATGCTGGTGGGATCTCCTACCCCGTTCCTTCTGTTCTATTAGAGCAAAATCACTTCAGAACTGCATTTCAAACTGTGTTTAAATTCCGATTTCAATATTTGCTTCCTTTGAGTTGGATGGAGCCCAAATTTACAAACTGTGTGTCTGTGTGCTGGTACCAGCTAAGCCCTGCTAGATGATGAATGTCTGAATTTTCTCTTTTAACCTGTAGCAATGCTGCAAATGTTGCACTGCTTGCTCCACAGTCTTGAGGTGGTTTTTAGCAGCATATACTCTTTTTCCAAAGCAGCAAGCTAACACTAACCTCACTGCTGATACTAAGAAGTAACCTAGAGTTGGCATTCTGCTGTTAAAGCATTACTTTCATTTCTACATTAGGCTGAGCAGTAAGTGAGCGTTAACTGGATGCGGCAGCTGAACAACTGCAGCAGAGACCAGCTCACATCGGAGTAGAAGTGGTACAAACGATCCTCTGTGCCAGGCTTTTATCAGCTGATGTATTCTTTGCAGAAAAACAAACAAATAAAAAACAAAAACAAACCACCAAGCAAATAAAAACAAAAAACTGTGCACACCTTTCGGTAAGCTAAGCAGGAGTTGGAATACTGAGTGGCTGTAGCAAGTCCTCCTTTGCAGACCCAAAGCTCACCCCACTTGGAGTTCGTAGCAGTCCTTACCAGAGCCATGGTGTTAGTATTGTATCAAAAAGGAAGGTTTATGTGTGATACTAAAAGTGGAATTGTCAGGCTCAGAAGCAGTTAAGTGAACTGTGTAAATAATTCAGTAGGCTGCCAGATTTCACAGAATTAAAACTTGTTTTATGTCGACTGTCACCAGCATGCAAACCAGAGACTAGGAGTACAGTGTGCCAGAGGAAATAATCCTTGTACTCACAGGACAGATAGAGATCTGCAGACAGAGACTCTACAAATGCTTTTCTTTCAGTAGAGAATCCAATGACTATGCTGTCAGTGCTGAGTTTTTTTACTTGGTCTGTGTCCTGTAACCTGGAGTGTCAGGGTCAGTGATTTAAGCACTTCCATTATGGTGCGTTATTAAATCACTTCAAATGAGCAAAAGTAAGATGTTTACATTCATTTATGAGGGGCCTCACAAAAGATTTTTTAGTCAGATTTACAAACTTTTTTCCTTGTTCAAATGTTTTTAATAATTTATTTTTCACTCTGAAGAAAGGCTAAGAATGACCTTGAGTAATACGAATCAGTCAAAGCTTAGAAAAACCTCGTTCCCTCTCAGCTGTAGGCAGTTCATTTTATCGCCCTCGTAACACTTGTCTTAAATGCTGTTTTAAACTCTGGCATTTGTGCCTTATGCTGTCAACAGATGACAGGTTTGGAGATCTCTAGCAATAGGCTAAAAGAACACCAGGATATTGTAGCAAGTAGAGCTGCTGATTTTTGAAGGTATTTTGAAGGTATATCCTCCATATTCTTTGATTTTTTTTTTTTTTTGCCTCCACGTGGGATCATGTGGTACTGTACACTGATTTTTATTTATTTATCTATTATTTTTTAAGGATTGGTCTTTCTAACACTTGCTGATCTCCTGGAGGTGCCCAGCATGTCTGCTGGGAGGGCTGGGTCTCGCCTTAGGAGCCTGTGCTGGCAGGAAGCTGAGCCGCTCACAGCACTGGCGTCTGGGGGGGTTAACATGGAGTGTGCTGTTACCCTTCTGAATATACAGCTAAGAGATTATAAAGGCATTTTCACGGAATTATAAAGGCCTTCTTCAAGGTCTGCAGACTGCTGAGGAGGTTGTACCGGTTCTGGACACATCAGCTAACTGTTAGCTCAGAGTTGTCTATCTTGTGTGCTTGGTCTGGTTTAGGATTCAGTTTCCTCTCAGAAGCCTGCATCAGGGATTTGCTGTTTTCTCCATTAACACCCTCTGTTACCCTTTTCTGAGCAGGTCTGCTCCGGGGCTGCTCCCACCAGGCGAGGGCTGCAGGTTTCAGTAGGCACGTAATGCAGCCTTTATTTTCCAGTCTGTGGTGGTAGTAAATCCCACAGTAAACTGCAGAGAATGCACCAGGAAACGTAAAGGTAAATTCACGACTGCGTCAGAATTCTGTGACAGGGCCTTCAAACACCAGCAGAGCCCTCCTGGCAGGCACGGGCTTCAGCAGCATGGCAGTGAGGCATTTCGGCCCCGTGTTCATTGCCAGGGCTCCCCTGGGACGGTCTGGAGGGACACTTTGCTGCCAGTCACTTTGGGAATTGGAGTCATCATTGCCATGGCACCGCGAAGCACTCGAGGTACCCAGGGCCTTAGGGCACTTTGGCCTGTCTGGCGGTGGAGAAATTTTGTGTCCCGTCACAACCACGTTTCACCTAACGGACAGGGTGCAAGAGGAAATCTGTGGGCCCTGGGTTTGATTCCGTGATATGTGAAGAACCTTCCCAAGCTGTGGCTCGGTACGGACTGGAAGTTGGGGCCCGGGTGCCGAGATGCCTTCTCATCCTCTGAAGCTGCAGTAAGCACTGGTGAATACAGTGTTCGTTGTGGTAACTCTTTGCTCCACTGCATGGTGGAGGGTGCCTTGAAAGGCAAACCCTTTACGGGTGAGGCAAGAGGAACTTTCCTAAGAAGCTTTCTTCCCTGTGACTTCTCTGTCATTGCAAACATTTCTTTCCATGGACTTTCCTTACTTGATAAAAGCCTGGCATGTTAGACTTTTTCTATGAAATCTTCATGTTTCTGCACTTTGTTATTTCTGCCAGGATCCCTCTGAATGACAGCGATTCAACTTTTTAAGAGTCAGATGAGAAACTTACACTGATATTACCAATAGTTTCTACCTGCAAGGTATGCTTTCAGATAGCACTTAAGATGCAAGAACAGTTCAATTTTCTTTTTTTTTCCTAAGGCACAAAAAAAATTGATTTTTTTTTTGGTTTAATATTGGCAAAGTAAATTGCCTTCCTAGTTTCTCTGCTTTAAACTCACTGTGTTATATTTAAACCAGGGGGTTAAGAAGAGAAAGAAAAAAAAAAAAAAAAAAAACTCTGGAGATTTCTGCAGCTCCATAAATCATGAGAGCGAAACTGGTGGGTTTGAATGAAATCCAAGCAAGCAACAGCTTTCTGGTAATGTATAATGTGATTACCTGCAAGCTCAGAGCTTAATTTTATTTCTCCTAAGCATTCATCTGGGCAGGCAGCAGTTTTGAATTAGTATCTGTGGAGCAGCTCTGGATTTTTCTGGTGCTGAAGTAATTTTTCCTTCCCACTGAGGCAAGTTCACTGAAACCTACGAAGGATTGCAGCTTATCTGCCTTCAAAGCACAGTCGGATAGCAGCACGTAACAACACCTGTGGCCCACGTCTTCCCTTCGCTTAGAATCTCTCAGCATGGCTGGTACTGGGTGTTTCCAGGGAGCTGAGAGCAGGGATCCTGGCGTCCCACAGCTGCGAGGCGATGGGTTAGACTGGGAGATAAGAGAGCAGAATTCTGCTTCAGGGCTTTTAGAGGTGCTCAAGTTATGAAGTATTAAAGAGCAGCACTTATTTATTTATTCTTTTATCCTTTTTACCTTTCATCTCTGGGTGGCCTTTATTTCATTAAATGATGATACCTGAGTCCAAACATAATAAAGCCATTTTTAAAGGAGGGGAAGGAATTAGTTAATGAACACTTCTAGATTCTAGCATAAAATGACAATTTACAACTCATAGTAAGGTGACAGTATTTACTGCTCTAATCTCTGTGTGGCAAAATTTCCATTCAAAGCTAAATGCAGCTCAAAATGGCACAATAACAAGCACAGTGCAAGTGTTGCAAATGCTGCGCTTTACGGTTGTCCACTGTGGATATCGCTTTCGCAGAGGTCACCAAAAGTGTCTGTTGCCTATCGTCCTTAAGATCTTTTTCTAGGTATGAGAGCAGTGAGCAGCCCTGAAGGAGATGCTCCCTTGTTCATTAGTGTTGTGTTAATTTTGGATGTTGTGGAGAGAGAGCCAGCCAGCAGCAGGGCAGTGTACTCTCTGTTTTAGTCTCTGTGGTCAGGATTCGTTTCTGAGGCAGAGCTGGCTTGTGGAGTGGAGGGTCCCAGATAGGGCACAGTGAGCCATTTTCTTCATTCTTTTTTGGCCTGTTTGTAGGAGCAGCTTGCAGCAGAGAGAGAATGAAGGTATAAACTTCTGTCAGTGATGTTGTCAATCTGTGTGGCCTTAAATGAAAGTTTCTGTGTTGCTGAGGTGTAGATACTGATTTTTCACAACTTTGTAGATTTGCACTTTCCTCTAGATGCAGCTGGAGATGGGCATCTGCTTCTACTTTGTGTTTAATTTTCATGTTTTAAAACGTGTCTATCTGGATTTCAAAACCCATTTTTCTTGCAGTACTTAGTACACATGTATTAAGCACAGCCCCAGAAAGCAGAGTGCCCAACCAAAATTCAGTGAATAGTCCCATCTCACTGAGGTTAGCCTTTGGAGAAGGTCCACTGAGTAGAAAATAGATGCTGAGAAGATATTGCAAGACATTTATTGTTTGCCTTGCAATGCAATGAGTTAGGCTTAGAAAAGAACTTCCTGTGTTTTCAAATCTGTTTGTTTTTTCTATCGATAATTGAATGGTAGAGCTCTTTGCTCCTTGCCTTTCTCAAATGGGAGTAAAATGGATTTTCTAAGTTTTATTTCACTTCATTATGATGAGTTCTTACTACAAAGACAAGTTATATTATTGAGTCCAGTTTAAACTTTTTCTCACACATTGTGATCCTCCCATGCATGAAGTTCCTTTGAGATATGATGGCAGAATGAGAGTGGAGAAACTTTGTGAAATGGTGAATGAAACAAGATGGCACTAGAGCTTGCTGGAACAATCAGTAAAACATAGAAATAATAGCTACCAAGTGGGAAAAAACAGAGCAACATCTGTCTATTCTATCAGTCCCAATACTACAGAAAGATCAGTAAGAGTACTCTGCTAAGAGGAGGTGGAGAATAAAATCCGTGACTCCAGTAGGTTTTATTTAAATAGACATTTGGGGTTTATGGCACATCAGTTATCACCACATTTCCTCTCCAGCAGTTAGCAGTTTCCCAGGGAAAAGTTTCCCAGTTTCCCAGTAACCTGCCACCCAGCACTGCTCACATCTCTGATCATCACAGCTACAAATGCAAGCTGAAATATTTGGAATTGGAAGACACATACGTGGCATATTGGAAATGTCTAGGCCTTGGACAAATTTCTGAAAAAAAATCCCTGCTTTCTCACTTATTTCTGGATCCTTTCTGAGACCTGTGAAATAATTTACTCTGTACTTTCTCTCCATGAGTTTGTTCTCAATTCTTCACTCAGCAGAACGCTGAGATGAGTTGGATGAGCAGCTCTCTGCATGAAGGCTAGCCTAAGAAGTGAGCCCTGTATTTGTGAGGCATATTTCTAAGTCCATGTTAGTGGAGCCTTTATAGTACATGCAATGATATCTGTTGGAGGAGCAAAACAAGTGGATAATGTGATAGCAAAATGTCTGGATAAATTTATGTGGGTTGTTGCAGGCTATGAGAGTTCTGTCTCCTTTGCTGTGGGCACTAGAAACACTAATATTGGGGAAAAAAAAAGTCAGAGGTGCTTTAATACTATAACCATGCTTTCCTTTATGATGAGGTCTAGTCTGATTATCATAGAATAAGAGAATGGCTTGGGATGGAAGGGCCCTTCAAGCCCCCCCAGTCCCAACCCCTGCCATGGGCAGGGACACCTCCCACCAGACCAGGCTGCCCAGGGCCCACCCAGCCTGGCCTTGAGCACCTCCAGGGATGGGGCACCCACAGCTGCTCTGGGCAGCCTGGGCCAGGGCCTCACCACCTCTGAGTAAAGAATTTCCTCCTAACATCTGACCTAAATCTCGCTAAAAAGTCTAAAAAAAAGTCTAAAAGCCCTAAAAGTCACTCTCCCTCCTGTTTCTAATTATTATCTAGTCCATTATTGTCATTGTGCACTTTAATTATCCACCCATGTGGATTAATGGCTATTATGAAATTTCTAAGAATTTGAAATTTGACAACAGAGTGGTGGTTTGAGCTGGCACTGCTGGCTGCCTGCAGCTGGGTAGTACTGAGGTTCAGTAGTGGTGAACGGGTTGAAAGATGAATGACAGTATTTTGCCCTTGGTGCTCTGAGAAGGTAGAAAAAAAAAAAAAAATGTAGGAAGCAGGTGTGTGCACTTCAGTGCTCAGGAGCACCCAAAAAGCACAGGTAAAATGATTCTGATCTTTCAGACAAGAAACTGTACGTAAAAAGATTTTCTAAGAACTCTCGTTCTGTAAGTTTCTGCATTTGCTCTGTTCTCACTGTTAAGAGTGACTGACAGGTTTGTGGTGGTGGTGTTTTAATGTACCACTTAACAAAATAGCTTTTTACTGCTTTCCCCTGGAGATGTGACTAGGGTTAGACCACAGTGCCTTGCCTCCCTTCTGTGCCTGCCTGCATCCTCTAGGGACCAAGGATCACTGCTGCAAAATCCATTTGACACTCGGATATCAAGTCAGACGTTTCTGAGTGGTCACCACTACGAAGTGTAAATGCAGGAATATATCATCTGATCCTGTTAAAATCTCACTAGATAAATTTTTATGGCTTATTTTGAAGGGCAGGTTAGGTGTCACACAGGTCCTTTTTGGATTTCAAATCTATTCAATATACTGTCCTTCTGGCATCACCTAGGGCCGCTGGGATTTCTGAGCCACAGCATCTTGCCTTGTTCTCTGTGTCTGTGTTCAGTTCTGTTTCCAGCAGCAGGGAATTCTCTTGGTTTATCTATCCCCAGTGCAACTCCAGAGAAGAAGCCTGACAATCTGAGTTACAGTGTCAGGGTAATTTGCTCATATAGCACTTGTAGGTGTTATTCTGCAGTTCAGATCAGTTTTTCACCTGAATTAGATTTCCAGGAGTTTTCTCCCTTGGAGGTGATACTTTCCAAGCACTTTGTGTTGACATCTTCCACAAAGATGCTCAGAGGGCTGGAGCACCTGTGCTATGAAAAAAGGCTGAGGGAGCTGGGGGTGCCCAGCTTAGAGAAGAGAAGGCTCCAGGGGGACCTCACTGCGGCCTTCCAGTACCTAAAGGGGGCTTAGAAACAGGAGGGGGAGTGACTTTGTACATGGGCAGACAGTGATAGGACAAGGGGGAATGGTTTTAAACTG
>VXAV01012149.1:5433-62419 GCA_013399715.1 Alectura lathami | reverse complement strand
TTTTTTCCAGTAAGACTATTAAATGGTGACACTTTGACACCAGCAAGAAGTATATGAGATTAAAAAGTAAAAACTGCATAGAAATCTAAGTGCCTTCACATACTGCTAGAATAAAAATTGCTGTTAGGAACATTAAAATAGAGCACTTGTCAGGAGCAACGGCTTCCAGAGACATGCCTGCTGCTTTCTGTGGCATCAATGCATGTGATTTCCTCTTAGGTAAATTACAGAGCATTTAGAGCAGGCAGAGGATGCTCGGAGGTGGGCAGCGTGGCACTGCCAGGTGCAGGATGAAGGCAGGGAAATGCAGGTTGGGCTGCCCAGGTGGCCGGGCACTGGGGAAAAGGCAAGGGGGTGGCAGAGTGGGCACAGGGGACGGCACGGCAGGGTGGGCACAGGGGACGGCAGGTTGGGCACAGCTCCCTTGGCTGGGCTCCTCGGCCATGGGGACAAATGTGTCCCAGAACACGTGCGTCCCCTTCAGCCCTGCTTGCAGTGAGGGAGCCACTGGTGTGGGGGGCTCGGCGGGCTGGGGGGCACCCGTTCTGCAGTGACATTGGAAATCCCCTGGAGGCAGCTGGTGGATGAAAGCAGGAGGCAAAGGAGACAGCTTTTCTTGGCACAATTAATCATTTATTAGCTAATCAAGAATGCTCAGAGGAGATGAGGAGGGAGTGAGCGGCTCGTTTCTAATAGGAATGAGTTGGGCTGCTTCTCCCCCCCACGCTCTGATTTCCCAAGGAAGCAAACTGGGTCTTGTGAAAGGCCTGGCTCCTGGAATCACACAGGGTGCAAATCTCCGTCTCCTCAGCAGAGAGTCGAGCTTCAGCCTTCGAGGCCTGAAAATCTGAACACTAGTCTCGCAAACTAAATAAAACTGAGGCAAAATATATTACATTTTAAAATCTTGTGACATTTTGGAGACTGACTCATGTTTTTTGAATGTTTGGAAGCAGTAACACTGCAATCAATTTCGCTGCTTCTTGGATGATTGCTTTCAGAGAGGTTTTAATTCCACTATAAATACTTCAGCTGTACAACAGTGGTCTCAGTCAGATATGCAATAATACCCAGTTCTGCATTTCAGGTGAGGCTTTAAACTAAATTAAATCTCCTCCGTAGAGCTAATCAGAGATTAGCTTTGACCACAGTTTGTTAGCCCAGGCCAATCCTATTCAAATCCTCTGGCAGACCTAATATCAGGAGTGCTTTGTCCTGTGCTTAGGATGTCAACCCCCTTCCCCAGGGCGAGCAGAGGAGCTTTCTTCCTTCTGCTTTTAGCCATTTCCCTGCCCACAGCAAAGCATTTCTCCAGCTCAGCTGATGCCCTGCGTGCCATGGCCAGGGTTTGGGTCCCACCTCCTCCAGCCCCCAGCCCTTCCTTGCGGCTTCCCTCCCCAACCCCAACAGCAAGTGAAGAGTCACGCTGGAAAAGGGAAGAGGCGATGGAAATGGGTGCAGCCTGGTAACGGACCCACAGTGACATCACATCCAGGTGCTTAGGTCAGAGGCAGTAACTGCACTTTGCTGCTTCCTGGTTCCTTAGGTGAATGGTAAAGCAGCGGGAATTGTGCCTTCCTCTGCCAGCAGAAGGGCTGCAATAGCAGAGTGAGTACCATGGGGAAGCCTCGCCCTGAGCCCTCCCCCTGCTGCACCCCGTGCTGCTCCCCGTGCGACTCGCGCCAGCCCTATCTCCTGGTTGGAAATGTTCTCCATCGTTGTTGTTCCTCTGTATTATTTATAGCCTGCTAAGTGTCTGAGATCACAAACACTGATATTGAGCTTACTTAGCTACCCAGCAGTGTTCTTGTTTGAAACAATATAGTTTGACTGTTGCTATCGATTGTAGAGGGCTGTGCGATGGGTAAGAGTTCCTTTGAGCCAACTGGTATATTAAGCAATCATTTCTACAGCAGATGACATAACTCCCCCGGCATCGGTTTGCCCTAATGGGCCTGGTATTACTCATGTGCTAATTGATTGGGCATGGAGAGAAGAAAAGCTAAATTCACTTGCGAGGTGATTTTTATGGCCAGGCTCATAACAGAGGTAATTTGCTGAAAACGTTCAGTCCCTCTCCGGTTATGTAGCGTAATCTGTGCTCCCGCACTCCATCTCCGTGCTGCGCTTCAATCAGCAAACCGAGCGCCGGTTGGGGCATCCGAGGTAAAATCCCCGAGGACCCAGCACGACAGAGCTTCTCTCTTCTTTGCATTGTTCTGGGGAACATGGGCCCACGCTGAGCAGCACGGCGAGGCTCTGCGCAGAGGAGCTGGAGCCCCGGCCCCAGGGCAGGCTGCAGAGCAGCTCTGGTTCTGCCGAAACTCTCTGTGCAGGGGGCAAAGCGTTTATTCCTGCAGCAGTCATAGGATGTTTCACCCCAGAATACTCGTGGGAGCAGCTGCCTGGGAAGCGTTTGTGCCAGCAACACCTGCATGGTCAAATGCCACAAAAAATGAAGGCACCGAGACGAGGGCGGCACAGAAATCATAGAATCGTGGAATCGTTATGGTTGGAAAAGGCCTCTGAGATCATCTGGTCCAGCTCCAGACAAGAGGAGGGGAGAGCAGGGAGCAACGGAGAGAAGCACCTTGCCCTTACCTCCAAGGCTTGCGCAGCGCACCAGGTGTGAGACCTCAGGGCTCGCAGCCAAACACCAGCTGCGCCGTGGTCCCCAGCTGGGTATCTGGGGCCACTGGTGCTGTTTGCTGTCCCCGAGGCAGGCACAGCACGGCAGCTCCACATCCCTTGGGCCTCAGCACCCACTGTGCCCAGGGAAAAGCGCAGCAGGGATTTGGGACAGGCTGCAAAATCTCCCAGGGCTTGGGAAGTCACAGCAAAGCCTCCTCCCCTGCTGAGCTACCTGGATGCTCAGCAGCCCTGGGAAGCTGGTTACAGCCTTGGCTTGATGTCTCATCCCTTAAAACCACAAACACGTCCCATGTCTCTGCCCAGTGCTGAGCTGGGCTGGGGGCAAGGAGCCCTGCAGCACAGCCTGTCCCCACCCCACTCTGCTGAGCTCGGGCTCATTGGCAGCACCGCTGAGCCAGGCCAAATACTTTCAGGTATTTGGAGAATTTTTCTTACAGATGAGGGCTTGTGCCTTTGAAGTCTTCAGCTGTCTGCCTGAAAAATCAGAACTGGAGGTTAGAGTGGCTCAGAATATCACTAGATCTTGGGAAAAATGTCAGAGACTGGTCCTCGTTATCTTGCTGAAGACTGATAGATTTCTAGAGCCGACAAGGTGAGCTCTTGTCTGTGTATCAGCACATAACATCTAGCTAACCTGATAGCCCGATTTTTTTTTTTTTTTTTTTTTTCCCCTGGAGCTGGAAGAAAGCCAGACAGTCCTGAGAATGGTGCAGACAAAATGCCCCGAAAGGCCTCTTTGTGCAGCTCAGCCAGACCCAAAACACTGCAAAATTTTGGGCAAAGCTTTGGCTGCAGTTGAGGCTGGGAGAAAAATGCTGAAGGGGCTGCACCCGCTGCAGTTCAGTGGGGCTGCCCTGGTGTTTCTTTCTCTTGCTGCCATCAGTCTCCATGCTGAGCAAAACCGTCCCTGTCATCGCCCATTGGGTGGGAACCTCTGCACATGAGCTGCAAGGGGCTGTGGGCACGATGTGCATTGTGTTTATCTGTCAGGAGTGAAGTCCATGCCAGGGCAGTTGTTATGGAGAGAACAGTGATGTCTAGGGAAGAAGCCACCAAGGATGCACCGGGAATCTGCATTTTATCCCGAAGGGAACTTCAGGCTCACTGTAACCCCAGCTGAAGCGTGTCACCTGAAGCAGGAGGAAAGAGGATTTCACGCAGAGGAGCGGTGACTTCGCCCCTTCAGCGGTGACACCGGGACGCGGAGATGCTCGGGGGCCGGGGGCTCCCAGCGGCAGTGCCGGGGCTGGGGCCGGGGGCGGTGCAGCGGCCGGTGCGGCCACACGGTGGTAGGAGAGACCCTGGCAGCGCTGCGGGCTNNNCCCGGGGCTCCGTGCGCTGCGCTGTGACCTCGGGACCGGCTGCCACGGCGCTGCCGTCCCCGACCGATGCGGGCGCTCGGCCCCGCAGCTCCCTTCTGCAGCGTCTGCGCATCGCGGTCCTTCTGCACGACGGCGTCGCTGACCCTGGGGGTGCCCAGACTCCGCTGCAGGGTGCAGGGAAGTTTGATTGCTGCCGGTGACAGAATTTTCCTCACCTGTTGATTTGTTCCAGGCTAATCCCTCCCTCAAACCGGGCAAGCAGTCTGGCTTGGCTGCCTTCCATCAGCAAAATGTTTGACGGGTCGATATCCCCGTGGCAAAACCCCCTGCACTGCTCTCAATGAGGCTGTGAGCAAACAAGGGCAGCGACACGCAGCTGTTTAATTTAGGGTGGGCTGTGTAATCCTGGTACCCACTTGCACTGGTTACAATAGCTTGTATAGGGACTTCAAAGTGAATGAAATCTGCTTTTCCTAAGGTGCTCTGGAGAATGCCAAGATAAAACTGCCTCCAGGAGAAATAAAATGAAAGGGAAGGGCCACGGTGCCCCAGTGCCTTCCTGGCAGAGAGCCGTGGCTGGGGGAAGCATCATTAGGAGCTGTGCATCAGCCAGCTCCATCAGAGCAGGGCAGGAAACAACGTTCTGTGTCACAGGGGAGTGACCCAGCCCAAAATATCATAAAACAAAGCTGCAAACATTGCCATTTTCTGCAGAGGAAAATCCCCCCAAATTTATTTCACTGCAGCTTTGGCTTCACGCTTCATCCTGCTGAAGAGATACTAAGAGAAAGTAATAACAGCTGATGGCAACATCCCAGAAGGACAAACCCCAACTTTTTTCGTATGATGCTGCTGGTGGAAATGTTCTGGTCAATTCTGATGTGGTCTGTGCAATGCAGTCAGATTGCCCTACACCTACACGGTGTTATTTCACCTTTGGGATGCACAGAAGGGACAGGCTGCAATGTGTCCTTTGGTCTCTGCAGCTGGACAATCCCATGTAAACCTGCTTTCACTTAAGGCCACAGCTGAGTAACAAATGGATAGAAAAAATTCTTGTACAAGGGTCTGAGGAATCAGGCAGCATTGGTGCAGGCTGCCAGACTGCCACAGCTCAGCCCAGGGTTTGTATTTGCTAAACCTTGAAGCTTCTGGAACCCCAATCCTGGGAGCCAGGAGCTTTGAGTTCAATTTGATGGCGAGTGCTCCCTTGTGCCACTGATTTATAACGTGCAACAGCTGAGGGGCTGCCCAGGAAAGTGCTCAGCCGTTCAGCTGGGCTTTGCTGCAGCCTTCATTAGGAGTGTGATCACTCTTGGGCTGTTTGATGGCTTTGGCTCCTCCTGGAGTGTGCTACCAAAGGAGTTTTATTTCAAAAAAAGCAGACAAAAAAGAAATCCTCATTCTGGAAAGCCCGTTTCCTTCTTTCAAGCAGCAAGACACCAGCTCTGGTGAGTCATTGTGCTCTGCAGCACATCTCTCCCTTGCTGGGTCCCTAGAGGGACCTAAAGCACCCATGCCTGGTATTTCCCTCTGAGCACCCCCAGTGGCACTAAGCAGGGCTTGCTGTTGGACAGGGGTGACGCTGCCACGGTGTTCCTGGCACTGACAGCTGCGTCATGATGACCTGGCATTTCTGGGGATGCTGGAAACCCATCTGCTGCAATATTTCCTTCCCTTGTGCTCTAGGCTGCATCTCACCGAGTCCCTGGAGTCTGGCAAAGACCCCTGGCAGACAAGGGAATGGGGACAAGGGGCATCCCTGGGGCTCAGGGATGCTCACCGGGGAGCAGAGGGGGTGGCTGAGCGCATCCTTCAGCCCTCTCTGGTTTGAAGCCTCTGTTCGCCGTTTGAGCTGCAGCTCTGACGCTTCCAGCCAAAGCTGCCTTGGGCTGCGGTATGAGGGGCATGGGCAGCAAGGCTGCAGCTGAGGGTTTGGTCTGTGTCCAGCAAGGAGAGCTGGTGGGGGCTGTGTCTGCAAGGGTTCGCCTGGAAAGGGGGAAGACTCTCCTGAGTGCAGAGAAAAATTTTTCCTCTTGGAAAAAAAGTCTAGAGTTTTCATTTAAAAAAAAAAAAAACATAATTAGCACTTTCAATGAAGAGTTTCAGGTGCTGAGTTTTGCTTTTGATTTTAATTGTTGGTTTTACTTAACTTTACTTAACTGAAACAATGCGATCAACTGAAAGCAGCAGCCATGTGGGTGGTTTAAGCAAGACCCCAAACAGTGGCTGGAAACATCACTGCCAACCTCTGAGCATTTCCTGGGGACAGAAGCTGCATTTCTCAACCAGTGCCAATTAAAACTGTGTAAGTTCAGTGGGCAACAGCAGCTGCTGCATGTTGTTGTGTGTCCTGAAGAGTTTTCCCTGGCAGAAGATCTTTGTATCCCAGGGTCCCCTCGCACCCTCTGGGAACTGCATGTGCCAGTCCGTGACTGCCCTTTTCCACTCGCACACCAGTCTTTTGGTTTGCAGAGAAGATTTTCTCATGTCCTGTGCTGTGCTCTGCAGCTGGGTGAAGGCAGGAAGGTGCCTGGGGTCCTGGCATCACTGGGTGGAGGAGCACGGGGCATGCTCCTGCCGCAGGCACAGCTCTTCACTGGTGCTGGCTGGAATTAATGGTTTTAGAAAACAGTGCTGGGTTTGTGAGGGCTTTTTCGTTTAAATGTGTTATTTCAGTTCAGGTGGGTTCAAAGCAAGCAGCTCCTGGTGCCACAGGCAGTATCTCTTCGATCCAGAGGCCAGGTGATGTACGGGCATGCTGCGTGGCATCCCGCTAGCCCCAGCTCGGAGCCGTTATCAGTGTTTGAACAGAGGGCAAAGCCACAAACGGCAGGAGAGGAGCTGCCTTGGATCAGCTCCCAACAAGGCGCTGCGTGCGTAATCCAGGGTAGGGCAGGAGGGCTGGGGTCTGCGGAGGGAACCAGCAACCTCGCTTGGCCTCGGTGGGAGCTGAAGGCACATCTGTCACCGGCCCCTTTCGCAAACACCTGGCCTGCAGTGCAGCAGCAGCTGGGAGAGGAGGCCTTGGCGCGAGTCAGGCGGGGTGACCACAAATGGCTCAAGCCCAGCTGCGCTCGGCAGCCGGGCTGCTGAGAGCTGCACCAGCGCTGGGGCTCTGCTGGGGAGCGCGTCCCGGTGCTCCCCTACCTGGGAAGTGTGCGTGGGAGCTGGAATCCGTCCGAAAAAATGAGCGAGGGACCCTCTTTGGAGAGCTGCTGTGAGCACACCGGGCTGCCACGCTGCTTCCCTGACCCAGTTTCCTCTCTTTTTTGCAGACAAGCACTCCATCTGCAAAAGATTGTTCCTTGACATGAAAAATTTACTTTTTAATGGGCCAAACTGCTGCACTCTCTAAGCTGGATCCAAAATAACCTCTTAGCACATCGCTCTAAAGGGATCTCCAGCCATCGACCATAAAACTGAAACACTGCTCAGACTAAAAACCCATTTACAAGCCATTCCCTCCTTGTCTTCTTGCTTTCACGCAGTTGTTCTAAAGCTCCAGCGCTCACTTCTGGAAACAGAAAACAATATTTTGGAACCAGATGGCTTGCAGCTTTTGTTTTGAAGTTAAATCAAGCTAAGAAATCTGTGTATTTGGATTATTTTCTCCACTAAGATCCAGCTGCTGAAGAAATGCTGCCTAAGGGGAGACTTGGGGCCAGCAGCAAGGGATGGGGGCGGGGTTCTGGCCCACCCGCCCTGAACAGGGTGCGGAAGGCACGATGCTGGCGCAGGGTCCGACCCCAGACCTGGTGCAGCAGCCCCGCTCTGCAGCACACACCAGCCCTGGGGTCCTGCGCCGCGCCGCGGCCTGTGTCCGTGCATGCTGCCACGGCAGATGCGTGGCCGTGCTTTAACGTTGCAGCTCCCGATGCTCCCTCCTGCAGCAGCCAGCCCGGGGAAGCTCATTTCAATCACAGCTGCCAATAAAAGGCGGCAGAGCAATTCCCTATAAAAGCGCCGGGCTTTGCTCTGCTGCTCGGGCACCCTGCCTTCCTGCAGAACAGCCAGACAGAAATGATCACGGGGAGTAAGAAACAGTTTCCTCTGCTCAAAAGCAGGCTTAGAGCGCTCAGGACCTGGTGGGAGGCTCAAAGACCTGGCTGAGCAGGCGCCTGCCTCCGAGCCCTGCCACCGGCGCTGGCCGTGTGCCTGGGGCTCCCAACACCTGCTCTCAGATGTTTGTGATTTTTTTTTTTTTTCTTTTGTGATGTAGATATTTTTGTTGCCCAGCAAGGTGGCACCAGAGCCTGGTGAGCAGGCAGGGAGTGGGCAGGAGTCCTTGGGCTGCCCAGGGCTCGGCACTGCCTGCCTGCAGATGCTGGAGCCGCTGGGAAGTGCCTCACCCCTCCCTTAATGGTCCTTTATGTTTCAGGCTTTTAATTGTGAAATATTCTGTGTGCGTTTTGTTCGCATAATTATGGGGCAAAAGATGGTGATAAAATAGTTTAAATTAATAAGATTATTAAGTAACCTCTGCTGCTGGTAATTCCTCACTCGAGCAGGCGCTCAGCTCGCTGTAATTAGTTTTCTGCTTCGCTGGAGCATGCTTAAAGGAGCTGGGAGGTTTTTGGGGAGAGAATGCTGTGAAGCTGAGCTTGCAGTGAGGCAGGTTTTTGTCAGGGGGAGGTGATGTCCCCCAGCAAGGGAAGGCCCTGCCCTGCTCAATCACCAGCGTGCGACATGGGCACAGGGGTGCTGCCTGTGTCCCCGGGGCTGGTGGCACGAGCAGGGCTCCTGGTGCAGGCTGGGTTTGGTGGCTCTGCTCACAGCTTGCACTGGGGCCGGCCCCATTTCGCAGATCTGTGCTGTGGGATTTTTTTCAGCGGCGGAGTGCATGATGCCATAGGACAGGAGAGCCTTGCAATTTGTTGCCCAAGTGAATAATGGATAACAGGTCAATGCCATCAGCCTGGGTTGGCAGGGATAATTTACAGCTTCACAGGTAAATCATCTCTTCTGAGCCACAAAATGATGTTCTCCCGCTAGGAAAAAGGGGGAATAAGAGTCTGTTCTCTATGCCGAAATAGCAGCCAGTGCTGTGCAGGCAGGGCCCTGCCTCAGGCCTGACGCTAATTTTATTAATTTCTAATTTTCATCCCCATGCAGTTCTGCATGTCCGGACCCTGGTCTAGCGGTGGCCTTAGTGCCCCTGCATGGTGTGGGTGCCCCTGCGTGCACCCCCACCCCACCCACGGCTGCAAGCTGGGCTCTGCATGGTGCACGCAGAGCAGGGATGGTGGCACGCAGCCCCGGCTGCTGATTCTGCAGTGTCAGTCGTGCGGCTCTTCGTTTTGGTTAGCTGAAGGCAAACATCTGCGACGCTGCTGCAGAAAGCCTCCCTATTCCCTGTGTCAACAATTTTATTTTTAAACCAGTACGCAAAGTGAGAGGTGCATCCCTTATCTCGTGTACGGCGGCCGCATATGTAACACCATCACATAATTAACAGTCAAGATCATTTACATTGTCGCTTAGCTAATTTTCATAATGTTTTCTTTATTATCAGAGGAAGAAATTAACCCAAGAATTTATTTACATACTAGTCTCAAACAGTAACAGCTTGCTAATTGCCTGTTAGGTGATTAATAAGCTTACAGCAGATGCTAATGAATCGAGAGCTCACTGTTTCAAAGGTGCTCTTGCAGCATGCTTGTGTTTTGGCAGCTTAATTAGTGCAATAATTATGTACTTGTTGCTCCTTCTTTCAAGCAAATACTGTCAAATGCTTAAAAGATTAAAGAGAATTATATCGCTGAGAACTAGCTGTGCTTAAGTATTCTGCTTTTCTAACTTCCCTGTTGTTTCAAAAACGGGAACGGATAAATGCAATTATGTCGTGAGCAAATGGTGGGTGGGAGCTGCACGCTTGCAGTGGGTTTGCTGGTGGAGGAAGGCTGCACGGAGCCTCAGTGCTCCTCGTACCAGCCTGGGCCAGCGCTGCTGGGGCTGCTCTGTGAGTTTTGATCTAGATTGGGGCTGAAGCATTGAGAAAATCTCCTGAGCCAAACCTGTGAAGGCTTTGCAAGCCTCTCCTGTCATCAGCTGTCCAAACCACTTCTGGCTGCTGGGAAATGTGAGGTTTTCTGTGCCATGAGGGTGAATCCTGCATCCAGGCTTGTCCTGTGCAATGCAGGGGCTGCAGCAGGCGCTGCCGTCGGTCCTCGGGGGTGACAGAGCCACTGCAGGACCCGTGGGACTCAGGTTTGGGGTGTGTGGTCCTGGTGGTTGCCCAGATCTCCAGCAGCAGGTGACGCAATGTGGTGAATGCCACCAGCACCCACCCTAAAGGTGAAGCAGTAGGGTTCAGGTCTCCAGGACAAGGTGGAGAGATGTTCCCACCTCCATGCACCCAGAGCCATCCGTGACGGGTGGCTTTTCTCCCAGCCACGCTGGGTCTGACATCCCCACCTGCACTCGGGGCAGGGACATGGTGGCAGCCCTTCAAGCCCCATCACTGTGCTGCTGAAAGCAGCTGCAAAGGAGCCTCTGCACAAGTGCCCTCCTGCGCGGGGCTGGAGTGGTGTCCCTGTCTCGAGGAGCACGCGCAGCAGCCGCTGGAGTGCCACTCGACTGCTGACATCCCCTTCCCGGAGGCAGCGGCAGGCAGCCAGGCTGGAGATCTCTCCAGCGATCTCCAGTTTCCTTGGTGACAGCCAGCATCCCTCTGCCTCTCGAGAGCCGGAGCTTGGCTGGTGGCGAGGAGCCCTCCTGCCGGTGCGCGGTTCCGAAGGGCCCCGCTGCTTGCTTCCAGTCGCAGCCCCGGCTCCCACCGGGATGAAGCCATCTCCTGGCGCAGCAGCCTGCTCGCCGCGTCGCCTTTTGCAGTAGCTGTTGCCATCTTGCTTAATTCCAGCGTTATCTGATTGTCACGGCATGTTCCTCTATATTAGGCGGCGAGCCAATTTGATACTTAACCTGTAATTGCACTTTAATACAAGCTATCTCAAAAATGTATTTTCAGAGCGAGCCTTATAAACACAAAATGTGCTCCCGGCATCCGCGGGCTGCATGCGCGGGGAGCAGGCGCTCGGTGGGGTTTGGCACCGGCTCTGTGAGCTTTAGCTCCTGCTGCGTTGTCGCGGCCGCCGCGCTGAGCGCAGCCAGAGGGCACGGCCGCTCGGAGCTCGCGGTGCTGCGCCGGCTCCTTCCCAGGGTTTTGCTCCGGGCGGGGTTTGTCGCTGCCTTGTTGACTTGAACCCTGGGAAACCCAGGGATCTCCCAACTTCAGGTGAAATCACATTGTTGTGGGAAACGTGGTGCTTTTTGGTTTCTGAGATGCAAACAGGAGGACCTCATCCAGAATAACAGTAAGAACAGGAGTCACCGGCATTGCCATGGCTGCTGGCAGGTTCACTTTTTAATAACTCCAACTTTTCAAATTAAATGCTGATAACACGTTTGTGCGATCGCTCTGTTAGCTCCCTGCTGCAGTTGTGGGGCAGGGAAGATATTCAATCTCCACCTCAACTCATTAATTTTAAAAAGTTGGCCAGCATTTGCAAAGTGTTAAGCATATAAAAATTAATGTTGACAAATCTTGGAGGAATAGAATGAAACAAAAGAAATCAATTAAGGAAACAGCCCGCAGTGATATTTTATAATCTAAATTGTGCTCAGCCTTGCGATGGAAGTTACCAGCAAACCCTGGTGCCAAGGGGAAACCTTAGGAGGGAAGCTGGGGCTCAGAATGGAATTCGATATTTGCTTGAACTACGTGGGGTAGCGACGGCTGCCAGTGCCAGCTCCTCTGGGCCTGCCCTAGCCTGGGGAGAAAACTGGGGGCAGTGGGCTGCCTGCCGCAGCACTGGGGAAGCCTTGCTGGCTTTGTGGACGCTGGAGGAAGCCTTGCACGAGGTGTCTTGGCGGCATGCGTTGCGTGGGAGGCTGTTCTGGGTGCCTGCAGCTCCCCTGTTTGCACGGTTTCACTCCTTACCCTGCACCCTGTGGTGCAGGTGAAGGGAGGTGCCCGGCATGTGGAGCTGTGGAGCGGTCCCTCCCACAAACAATCCATCCTTCAGCAGGCGGAGGGTTGGCGTTGGTGTCCCGCTGGTGCCGCGGGGCAGCGAGGGGTGGGCGCAGCAAATGCTGCAGCAGGGCAGGGCCATGGCGCTCGCTGCCCGCTGTGGTCCCCATCCTGGGGCAGTGCCCAGGGCTCCAGTACCTGGGCTGAGGGGACACCAGCACCAGCCCAGCCCATGACCCATCGCCCCGGTGGCCTCGTTTCACCGAGGGACAGTGCTCCTCGCCTCTCCGTGAGTCACTTCTGCTTAGGGCAGCAGTACAAATGAATGTGGATGTCTGTGTGATCCTATCAGCGTTATCTCAGGCTCTGTATTTTAAGGCTTCTGTGGCCTTCGGAGTAAATAAGTGTTTTCTCAGGATGACACACGAACCTGGAGGAGAAGGGTAAGTTGTCTTGGCCAGCTCTGGCGCTGCAGTGGAAGCCCCGCAGGGTTTTCACCACCCGTTTTCTCACTGGGCTGATGTTTTATTGCACACAGGAGCAAGGTGCAGAGAGCATCCCAAAGGAGCAGGCTGGAGGTGAGCCCAAGGTCCCTTCCCAGCAGAGGCGAGCAGGGAGTGCTCGGAGCCGTGCGTGACCTTGTGCGAGCATCTGGTTAGAGCAAGGTGATGCAGCTCCTCCCTGGGGTATTCTCCTCTGTTTCAGAGGAAAATCATTCTATTGACCAGGTTCTGTTTTTTTTTTTTTCCATGTATTTTGCTGCTATAAAGATTTGGAAAGACCCACACGAATTTTGGAACACGGCTGAGGAAGGAAAATCTCGGTTCCCAGGGAAGGGTAAAGGAAAGATCCATCAAAAGATATCTCTAGCGTTCACTGAGTTTTATTACTTTAAGTGACTTTATTACCTTCGTCTTGCTTTCTGTTGCATTCCAGCACTTATTTAATAAACCCCTCTCTGCTTTTAAATAGCAGTTTATTTTTTATGGTAATGCTAAACTTAATCAGATGCTCAAATTAGCTTGAAATTAATTGTATTGACAGCAATAAACCTTAGCTCCAACTTCACATCCTGCATGCAGCTCTCCTTCAGGGCTGCATTAAAATGCCAGTGAGACACGGAATGGGGTTCGGCCCGGCTCCCTGCTGACAGGCGCTGCCTGCAGGCAGTGCCCGCATGGTCCCCGTGTTCAGATGGAGAGGGGACCAACCAGAGCTGCTACCTGCAGGTCTGCAGCACTAACAACGCTGATTTTTGTTCAGCCAGCAGCAAGTGGCACCCCCCTTGGTGTCCCCTGATGGGGTTTTGGGCAGCTGGAGTGCGGCAGGGAGCTGCTGACGGGGAGGCAGAGGTGATGTTTTCCTGACTTGCTGCCATTTATTGGCTTCCTTCCCCTGGAACTCCTGCCAGCTATGGTGGTGGCTTTCAGTGTGCGGCCTCGGGGCCCCTGGGTGTGCCGCGACCTCGCCTTGTGGGCAGGGTAAGGTAAGGAAGCAGGGCAGCACCGTGCACCCACCAGGAGTGTCCCCGGGTTGTGAACCAAGGGGGGCTGGAGGCCACCCCTTGCTGTGGGGACTGATGAGCACCGAGGAGCAGCTGGAGGGAGCGAGTGGAGTCCGGCTGGGTCCTGCTGGTGTGGGAGGCGCTGAGCCATGTGTTGACTGGTTTGAGTGCAAAGTGGGTCAATACGTAGCAGGGGGAAGAACTTTGGGAAAGCTTTCCCTGCTCAGCTGCTGGGTCTAGCCCCGAGCTGACTCATTCCGGTCTCACCATGCTGACGGCAGCATTGTGAGCTGGAGAGCTCCTTGTTGGCTTGGCTCAGGGCCTCAGACCTCCTTGCGCTCTCAGCTTGGAGGAACCCGCAGGGTAAACCCCAGCTTTACATTGCCAGGACCCGCTGGCCCCAGCACCCCATCCCCGGGCCGTGCTGGGGGATGCGTTGCAGGGGACAGGGCTGTGACGTGCCCGGCTCGCGGTGCCTGCAGCCTTCCCTGGTGGCCTGTCGAGGACACGGCTGTGGGAAGATGCCTTGAATTGCTCCCTGGGGCTTCCCTCGTTGCTGCCAGCGAGCATCGCTCCGTGCTCCGCCTCGCAAGAACACGGCCACAGCCAGGCCCTACAGCAGCGCCTGCTATCGATAATTGCTCCGCCTCGCTGGAAAGCCATTTATTATTGATGCCACTTTAGAGGCCTGATTAGCTCAGCACGCCTCGTTGCTCCACGAGGAGACCGTTCCTGCATTAACCCCTGCAGTGCCGGGAGCACGGCGCTGACCCCCGCCTGGCCCGAGGCGGTGGGCTGTGTCGAGGAGAGCGATGCGGCACAGCCCGCGCTGCTCCGGCTGCTCGCCCCGAAGCCTGATGTGATTTTGCATTTAAATAGCCAGAAGAGTTTGTAGTATTAAGGCATGGTTCATTGCCAGGGAAATTCGGGTGAGGTGTACACTTCACTGGAGAGTGAAGACAGGCTGATTCATTGAGGATTCCTGCTAAATCTGCTGTGGGTTCCCAGGGACCTGGAAAATGCATTATGGTAAAAATCAACATGACCTTCTGAAGGCACCGCGCGGAGCGTATAGCTGTGTTACCAACACTGGAGCAGGGCTTGGCTCGGCAGAAGTCTCCCCCATTGTTTGCATTCTGGCTGGATGATAGAAAAGTAATCAAATTAGAATTAAAAAAACACGAATCGAGCAATATCCGCAGACTGTGTTTATCTTCCATGAGATACATCATCGTGTGCACGCATACACATGCCCCTATGCAATTGTCATGTTAAAGCTTGTTTTGCTTTTGATTGGCTCCGAGGCAGAATAATATGGGGGCTGTAATGTAAGTTGTTTTTCCTTTTGGAATGAGTAACTCTTGTGGTAAAGCTGACACGAAGCATAAATTTGTTAAATTACATAAACATTATTGCGACCCATAAAATTCAATGGATCCTCGTCGCCTGTTTACTCATGGCTGGCTTTACTGTTTGCACAATGTAATTTAACGTGTCAATTTGCTCTCAAATAAAAAACATCTGGCCTTTTGACATGCCAAAAAAGCTGCGGAGATGATCTGAGAAAGGAGCTACGAGCCCAGTCTTTACATAGCAGTTAGCAAGGGGCTCTTAGGAGGAAGCCAATATCATTCAGATCAATTGATGGCCTCTTGGCAAACCTACTGCTGTAAACCCTGTAAGATTAGTAAATTTTATCCTAATTAAAATTAAGAAAAGCCACGGAAGCCTGGCGCATGCTTCGCAGTTACGTCTCCTGCCAATATTGACATCCATTCTATTGGATTTTTAAACAATCTTATTATTTTGTAATCATGAATAACAAGAGGAAAATCATACTTTTATAAGGGATTTTTATTCTGGATGAGCTACAGAGGCCTGGCGTGTTAATTCACCTCCCTAAGCCCCTTAGCTGGCGATTCTCCCCGAAAACCTCAGCTCTGGTGGCGGGGAGCGCCCGCACGCCCGCTCTAAGAACAGCCCGTAAATCTCGGCTTAATCCCTAATGAGCAGTAATGCCTCTCGCTCACCGCGACGACACGCGGGAGATGCTGACCCAAATAACACGAGCCGAGAAGGCACATGTGGCACCAATCCGCGCTGTCTCACGCGGGCTCGCTCGGTGCGTGCAGCCGGAGCGCTGACGGGCTGCTGCCGCCGATTGATGGAGACGTGTATGATTTGCATAGGAGACAGTTCGTGTAATTACGGATTACTGAACGAAGCCAATTGGTTGCAAGGACCAGAAGGGCCAGGTCCCGCCGGGGCCCGAAGAGAGCCGCGCATCGACTCCTATCCCTGTCTTCATCTCGCGGTTTGAAGACGAGGGCGGTCCGTCAGGGCCCGAGGTTGCAGACTCACGGTGGGGAGATGCTGGCTCGGGAAGGGGAAGCTCAGCTCCTGCCGGAGCATCGCTGCTGGCTCGCGGGGCAGCGATGAACCCCCTGGAAAAATCAGAGCAGATTCTCGCCGCGGAATCAGGAGGTTACAGTGAGTTCAGGCACTGTTTTAATTAAGGCAGAGCCATCTCCTCCTTAAGGGAATGCTGAAATCGCGTTACGGCCGATAGGAAAGATTTCCCATACTGTCAGCAATGGTTAGACGCGTTTGTGGGTAAATAAATCGTGATATCTCCTCACCCACTAGGATAACACACAATATTTTCTTTTAGAGTAGATGGAGCTGGCGGTGGTTTCGCTCTAATCAAGTTCTTGGCATTTCATCCAGGCTTATAATGGGACTCAAGTAGTTGCACATTTTCCGTAATTGGACTCGAGTAATTGCACATTTCTCCAAATGATTAATGAACAGAATTAGAAAGTTTGAGAAAAGTGGCCTGCCACGCTGCAGAAAGTGTAACGTCAGCGGGGCTGGGGGCGGAACTGGTGCACGAACGCTGACGGGCTGGGG
Source organism: Alectura lathami (assembly GCA_013399715.1). Taxonomy (NCBI): domain Eukaryota; kingdom Metazoa; phylum Chordata; class Aves; order Galliformes; family Megapodiidae; genus Alectura; species Alectura lathami. The sequence continues at coordinate 46,059 of VXAV01012149.1, read as the reverse complement.
GCTGGGGGCTGCGCGTTGACGGAGGAACCCCCGCCGTGCGTGCCGGGTGCAGCTGCTGCAGGGCGGGGTGAGGCACGGAGCTGCGGCGGGGCTCCTCAGGTGGAGGAACTGCAGAGCCAGTGTGTCCGAGGAGGCTCCTGCCAAGCCAGCTTCCATCGTTTCAGTTCTCACAGTAGATAAAAGGAAATGAATAAATTCCGGCACGTAGATCTCTGCTTTTTCTTGCCTACAGAGCAGCTATTGCAAGGTGATTTCTGCTTTTTTTTTTTTTTTTGTGTCCTGCAGCAACCAAGTAGGTGAATCCTCTCGCTCTAGGCTTACTCTTATCAAAGAGCAGAGCTCGATGTGAGCATTACAAACATATGGTGCAAATCACTTGCCTTGGAAGTTGTCTTAGAAGGGGAAAAAAAAAAAAGGGCTGTGGATACCCATAAGTAAAACCTGCCTGCAAACACAACGAGGGGAAGGCTGATTCTGCATACTGTGGTGCTGAATCTGGAAATGCTTATGCCTCTGATGACATTTGCTGCACTGCATGGAAAGATCTGCTGCTGCCCAGGATCTGCAGCACATGGCCAGACGTGGAGCAAGGTGAACTCGGGCACCCGGGAATTTGCAAGTGGACGAGCGCACATCTGCACCCAGAGCTCAGATCCTGCACCCAGCGCTTGTGGCCTGCAGCCTGTGCTTGGGGCTGTCTGGCAGGGTGCAATGCAGATGGGTTCTGGAGGGGCTGGGGAAGCATTTGTGGTCTGGAGCAAACGAAGAGGGGCTGCAGAGCTGGGGCTGTCAGGGGAGAGGGGCTTCACGCAGCACCACATGCCCTGGCTTCCCCAGGCTCCTGGTTTGGTGCTGAGACAGGGAATTGTGTGAGCACTGCGCAAAACCTGATTTTCCCCAGGCCCAGAGGGCATCCAACCCTGCAGCAGGACCTGCAGGGTGCAGCAGGCTGGGCACCAGGAGGTGGGACCGAATGCATCCCAGGGAGTAATGAATGCTTTTTTCCTCTGTAACTTCAACCTAAGCCTCTCCTAGTGCTGCAACATGCTGATGTGGGTGAAAAAACACACCCCGGGGGAAAATCCTTGCTTTGTCCCTTTGTGTGAGCCCTGCCAGCGTGTGATGCTCCCATGTCCGGAGTCTGTAGCTGTCACCCATCGCTGGTGCTCGTTGTGGCCCAGGCTGGGTGCGCACAGCTCTGCACTGCCACTGCCCTGCTCCTAGGGATGCTGCTTGGCTTTCCAGGGACCATCACTGGCCAGAAACATGTGGTGGGGCCTTGTTTTGCTGTAGTTTTTTGGCCAGTGGCCTTTTTTCTGTCTGTCAGGGTGGGAATTGCTGCAAGTGAAGGGGGTCACGCTTTTTTTTACAGATGTGCCAAGAATTACACTCAATCAAGCAACCTTCCCACTGCCAGGATTCAGTCATCATTGAAAAAAAAAATTGAAATGAAAGATTATGGTTTAGATTAAGAGAGAAATATCTTGGGGGAAAAAATGTGCTGAAGGTTTTGCTTGGCTCCATGATGGATGTGGGTTCCCAGCCCTCCTGGGCAGCAGCAGCATGAGCAGAGCCCTTGGTGCCCTGAGCCTCTGGGCATGGGAGCGTGTCTGCGCTGCAACAAGGAGGAGCATCCAGCAGCAGGGAAACGTTCATCCTGGCCTGAGCTGGCCGCACCGAGCCACCGCCAAGCAGCAGCAAAAGAGGATTTATAACACCCTCAGCTTTACTCCCCAATTTCAGCTTTGAAGATGAATGTTTGCTCTGCAGTTATTCATTTATATGTTATTCTTCCTATCTCCTGAGAGGCTCTGTGCTTCCCAACACACACACACACACACACTGAATTTATTTATTTCAGTTTCTAAAAGTCCTACCAGCTCTTCCCTAACAGCACATGCTCATAAGCACTGCCCTGTATTCTCATGCAAACGCTCCTCTACGAAGACAGCAAGCCTTGTGCTGTGAGTTCACGCCAGGTGAGTAATTCCTGCGGAACCGTGAGGCCACGGAGCTGCCCCGAAGTCTGCACACTGCACGTGCTCGGGGGGCTGGGAGGCCCTGGCCAAAGGGGCACGGGGAGGGGGCGTGGGGCACGGGGACAGCCACGCTGCGTCCTGCACCGCGCCCCGGGAGATGGGGCGACAGCACGTGTGCAAAGGGGTGTTGCAAAAGGAAGAGTGCAGGCAAATGAGTTGGAGAGGGTTTTATTACTAAAGGGAAGATTGATGGTTCAGCTATCTGGTGTGGGAAAAGCTAGTGTCCCTATTAAATGTAATTATCTGCAGCTCTCATAACAGCTTGCCCGTTTCCCTGGGTCGGGCTGCCCTCTGCTTTAGCTGCACACACAAACGTTAATAAGCAGCAGCTGGAAGAGCCGGGAGAGGAGTGCAGGGGAGATGCTCATCACACCAGGCACTTGCTAATTGCCGGTCAAGGACAAACACGCAGTCCATCACAGCTGCTGCTCATCCAGCCATGCAGGACGAGGCACTTCGCTGTGCTCCAGGCTGCAGCAGGGAGATTGAGCAGTTTGTCTCTGCATGAGTGCCTGGAGCGGGGGGAGAAAAGGTGACTGGGTTCAAGCTGCCTGCAAGAAAAATCCACCTGCCCAGAGGTGGAATTCTGGGACTTGTTTTTGCGTGCACGTCAAGAGGTCACCCTTGTGCTGGTTCCTGCAGCTGCAGGCAGTGATTGGCCTCTCCCATGCACTCCTCGCCCCAGGAAACAGTGCAAGATGCGATTTGGTGAGATAACGAGGGGATGGAGATCTGATGGAGCAACGAAGGGATGGAGATCTGGAGGGATAACAATGGGATGGTGATCCGGTGAACCAACGATGCTGAAGACCTCAGAGTAGCAAGAACAAGGGCTGGGCCAAGGTGAGGAGGAGGAGTCACCCAAAATGAGATGCTTGGGAGTGCTTTGATCTGCCATTGGTTTAATTAACATCTCTAATAAGAATTTGAGATTCTGGATAAAGGATACCTGGATCAGCCCCGTAACGAGCTTTCCCTTCGGTGGAGGTGTGAGCGAGCCTGCAGAGAGAGCTCCGGAGATGCCCAACAGTGTCAGCGAGGGCTGGGCTGTCCTGGGAAAGCTGCAGGAGCGGGGAGCAAGCAGAGGCAAGGCTTCGTGCTTGCTGCTGGGAAAACAAACGCGCTGCTCCGGCTTTCCCTAACGCAGCACCAAACAAGGCAGGCTCCTTCGCTTACCAGGGATACTTCCAGCCTGCTCTCCTTCAGCTTCCTGCAGGAGGAGGTGTCTTTTCCTGGGATTTGGGTGCCCCAAATCTCAGAGCTCCCTCAGGCTGAGGGAATTTTCTTGCCTCCAATCCAGATAAGTTGCCCTGTGAAGCCAAAGTCTCCATGCAAACAGATTTCTGTCTGCCAGAGCCTGCAGCCCATTTGCTGAGGGTGCGAGAGGACAAACCCCACTGCAGAGATCAGCCCTGGGTGTCCACTTGTGGCACACCTGTCCCTGTTGGTCTGTGATTTCGGAAAATGATCCGGGCACCTACGGGACCATTGCTCCTCCTAGGGACTGGATTTCTGGGATAGTGCCGGTGGAACAGCCTGGACCCATATGCTCCAGCCGATGGATGCAGCAGGAGCTATGCAGAAGGGTCGGAGGAGGGGCTGGGAACCTCCAGGATCAGGAAAATCCTGCAGACTGCTTCCCTCACCTTCACAGCAACGGCTGCAACAGCGGCGTTCGTGTGCTGGCCAGAGGTGTGCAAAAAGCAAGAAAACCTGCATGTGCTCCTGCTCCACAACCACGACTAGTTTGTGCATTCTCTGTGGTTTTTCCTTGGACAAAAAAAAAAAAAAAAAAAAAAAAGGGACGTGCATAGTGGGACACCCAGCTCTGAGCCAGCGGGGACCTGGGCTCCTCACTGGAGCACAGCTGCTCTCTGCAGCTGTGAACCCTGCACCATGGTGCTGTGCTGCAGCCAGGCTGTGGGTCCTGCTGGCAGGCTGCACCCCAGGGATGCCACAGGGGCTTCAGCTGCAGCACGTTTTCCAATTTTGCCTGACCAGAGGATAAATAGAGGGAATTTTCCCCTTGATGCATCTGTAAGTAATTTCCAGTGGGGAAGCTATCATTTTTCTAATGGCAACGTTTGCTGTAAATTCATGGGCATGTCCTCAGAGCCTTGGGGCTCAGCCCAGCTCCCATCAAAGCCGGTGGAAATGGCTTTCTGCTTCCCGCAGACCTCACCGGGGGCTGGATTTGACCATGGTGTTGTTGTTCCAAAGCACGGGGTGAGCTCGGGGTGGTCCGTAAATAACAGCCATTAGCAGAAAGGACTGGCATGGGCTGCCCTGGGTCCTCGCTGCCTGCCAGAGCTGTTAACCTGGGCTGGTTTACAGCACCGCTCTTCCGACAGGATTGCACCCTGGGGAGAGCGGGCGAAGCAGCTGAGAGATAAGCAGGGCTGGCAGGGATGCTCGGGGGCTCTTCCTGGAGATTTGCAGAGGGGCTCCTGCCTGCAGAGCCAGTGGGGTCCTGCTGGGGCGGGCTGGTGGCTTTCCAGCACTGCTGCTCCTAGAATCACGACGATCCATACAAACCTTGCCTGACAACACTCCTACAGGACGAGAGAAACCCTCTGCGGCATCAAATCTGGTATCTGGCGATTGTATGAACCTGATTTCTTAGCGCAGCAAGGTGCCCTTCGTTTATTTGTTGGTCCCTTGCAGGTGGCTGGGGATGGCAGGAGCTGCCCGCCCATGCACAGGGGGAGCAGAGCCCAGATGCTGTGTCTGTGGGCTCGCACCATCCTCCTTCTCGGCGCTGCAGGGCTGTGGGTGAGCTGCAGGGGCAGGAGAGCAAGGCAACTCCGAGGGGCAGCTCTCGCTGTTGGCAGGGAGCGCGGGCTGAGCTCACGGCTATAAAAATCCCAGCCCTTCTGCTGCTGTCACCCCCCACAGATCAGGAAGGAAAGCTGATTTTTTTTTTTTTTTCTGCAATTTCATTTACTACAGGCTGAAAGATTGCTATACAGGACTGGCTCCTGTGTCCTCCAGCTAGTTAGAGCACAATGCTGCTTAAATTGTCTTTTTGATAACTGTTCTGGCTGCAAGAACAGAGGTTTCTGCGGGGAATTCACACAGCGCTGCCTCCAACTTCCCCAATCCTTCATATTGCAATATTACTCTTTACCTAGCAGAAGATATTCCTAATCGGCTTCACAAAAAGCAATAAAGCCCTCTCAACACTTCGTTGGCTCTGACATTTAAGGCACGCTGCAGGTGGAGGAGAGTGCTCAGCAGCTTCACGGTGCTGCCAGCCTCGGACAGGGCAGGACCAGGCAGCCAGTGCAAAATGCAATTGCAAGGCTGTGTTGCACCCATTTCTCAGCTTTTCCCGCCTGGTTTGTAGGGTTCGGGTCTGGCTGTGTGAGTGATGCTGTCGGAGATGGATGCGTGGTGCAATGAAGCACAGGCCAGAGGGGGCTCTGGGCAACCAGCTCTGGTGGGAGGTGTCCATGCCATGGCAGGGAGTTGGGGCTGGGTGGGCTTTAAGGTCCCTCCCAACCCAAACCGTTCCATTTCTGTGTTTCTATGACCTGTCTCATGGGGCATCGACCCTTCTTATAGGGCATTGATCGGCCTTACAGAGCATCAATCCGCCTTGATGGGCATCAGTGCATCTTAGAGCGCATCAGCCTGTCTTATGGGGCATTGATCAGCCTCATGGAGCATCGACCCATTTTTGGGGTATTGGCCCATCTTGCAGGGCTGGCTGCCGCTTTCCCAGGACCGCAGGCAGCCCAACCCCACGCAGGCCAGGTGCAGTCCCAGGGCCGAGCAGTGCCCATGGAGCGCGGCCAACACTGGCCAACGAGCAGAACCGAGCCCACGTGCCTCCCCACGGCTGCAGGTCCTTCGGTTCCTCCTCAGGTCCGTGACCACAAGTGGCTTTTTCCCACCTCGGCAGCTTTCTGCTGTAGCTCCCCTGCCCCAGCTGCAATGGCTTAGTTTTATGAGCCTGTGACTGCAGACGCTAAGTGCTGCCTACAAGCCCTGGGAGGATTTCAGCTGGAGTAGGAGTAGCGTGCTGAGCATCCTGGCACAGTGCCGCCGCTCCTATAAAGCGTCATGTTTCCAAATGGGTAATTACTGCACTGGGATTTATGCAGTACTTCCTTTAAGTGGTTGTGTGGGCTGCCATTCCTCGATGAATTAAAAAGAAAAAAAAAAAAAAAAAAAAAAAAAAAAAGGGAGCTGAATCCAGTGGTGCTAGCGAGTTCAGGGCAGAAATGAGATCAGCTTGTTCTACCCTTACCTGGCAATAATGGGAAAGTGCTCTTTCAATTGAGCTGTTCCATTCTTTTGCCCTGAGCTATGAGAAGTAGATTGGATGAAAATTATCAGGCTCCCTGTCTAGAATAAATATTCTTGAAATGGAGCAAGTCATAAATAAGCGAGCAGCAATATCCTGGGTTATGAAGATATAATTTCTATCTTTAATAGCTGAGCAGGCCCCCGGGACTGTCTGGAAGTGGCCTGCCTGGCCCCAGTATTGATGAGGGGAAAAATACAAACAAGCAAAAAAGCTTTTGTTTCCTTAACCCTGGAATTATTGGTACTCGGAGGGGAATCGTGACATGCTGCGGCCGAACCCTGCGGTTCCCTCTGCTGCAGAGCAGCCGGCGACGCCGGCACCATCAGCCGGGCTCCGGCTTCTGCTTCCCCCCATGAAAGCTGCTCGGGTTCCCGCTGGCTCCTGCTTCACCCCACTGAGGCTGCCTGGGTCTGCTCGGGTTCCCGCTGAGAGCAGGAGCAGCGGATGTGACCCTCGTGGCATCGCCGCGGTGTGCACGGGGAGGGGACAAAGCCTGCTCCCCTTGGGCTGCCCTGGGCGAGCGGACAGGAGGAGCGTGCCCCAGCAGAGGCAGCTGCATAAAAGCCGTGTGTTTATTTACCCCATTGCCAACAGCCCAGCCTCTGGAAGTTGCAAGGTGAAACAATAATTAATAAAAGTTGCCTGGATGAGGCTCCAGATTTGATGGGATTAGTCTTAATGGTTTTATCTTTAAAAGCCGTTTAATTACTAATCAGCTCTCCCTTACAAGCTAATGCGTGCTGGTGCTGTTTAACGCAGTCTGTTAGGGGGCTTTGCTGGCGGCAGCTGGGACGGCTCCGTGGAGCTTCTTACAGACGCTCCTGATCCAAGGCTGAGCTGTCTGTGGGCAGCGCCCCACGCGCGCGGCTGCCCCCAAAACCCACCCCAAGGCGCAGGGACCAAACCCTTCGTGGGCTCCGCGTGGAAAACGCGCTCAGCCCTTTGCCCTTGCCTTAAAACCCAGGGAGGGATGCGGCGGCCCACCTTGCCCAGGCCCGGTGCTCCCCGCGCTCCGCCAGCCCCCAGCCCATTAATTTCTAACACAATAGAAGACATCCCTTAATCTTTTAATTATATGGAGTGACATGGGCGAAATAACTCCTTTCATTTCTGGGCCACTGACATGATTAAGAACTGAGGTCTACTGTTTGGGAAAGAAAGCGGCGTAAATTGCCCATAATGTGAGATCTGTATCACCTTCCCCTGAGCACCCCAAGCGGCAGAGCACCACGAATCCATCACACGAGCCTGGCGAGGGGGAGATTGCGTCGTTATTAAATTATGTGTTTTTTAAAAACGACACGCTGATCTGTTTCGTACCAGTAAATATGTGATTTACATTTAATTCTGAGTAACCTTTCCACGATCAGTGAGGTGTGAAGGAATTTAATGACACAAAGCTACATTTATGAAGAGAGCATTCATATTCATTAGGCTCACGCATTAACAATCCTGCCAGTGACATCTCCCCAGCACGTGCTTTATTGCTGCATTTACGGGGGCTAAGAGCAGGGCGAGCTGCGGATGCGCCTCCGTGCACGGAGATACCACAGACAGCATCCTCCAAAAAACAAACGGGGCTGGATTTTGGTGTGCCCAGGTTGGGCTGCGACCACCCTTCTGCTTCAGGGGGAGAGGGTTTGGGCAGAAAAGGGGCCGAAGGACGGACATCTTCACTGTCTTTGCACTGAGTAAACGCTGAGAGGTGTAAAGGTGCTCGTCACTTTCTTTGAGGCATCCCAAAAATGAGGATTAAAGGAAAATCCCCATCTGCTGCCTCAGAGAGCACAGGTCCAGCTTTTGGCGTGGGCAGTCTTCACGGGCCAGGCTTGGGATTCTCAGTAACACCAAAAAAAAAAAAAGGGAAATGAAGGCTGAGGGCTCGCAGTTCTGGTTCTCTCGTGGGATGGTGGGGACCTGCTGGGGTCTCACGGCTGGATCCAAGCTCGGCTGCACCCAGCACACAAAAACGTGCCTTTCTCTGAGGAAATCACAATGTGGCTGGCATTAGAGTACTTCCTGCAAGCCCCTGCCTGATGGTGAAGCAAATGAACTGCAACCGTCTGCATTGAAAAATAATTGGGCGTATTAGGATGCTGTAAGAAAATAATCAAAGCAGAGGAGGCAGCAGGAGGCTGCCAGCCTTTCCCTCTGCTTGGGGACACAGCCCGGGAAGGGACCCATGCGGAGTGGGGCGATGGGGACATCCCGTGGCGTTCGAGGTGGCTGTTGCCCACGCTGTCCAGCTCTCCGTGCACAAATACTTCGCACCAAAGCCACTAGGCAATTGCATGCTGTGCTTGGAAACAGGAAGGGAATCGTGGTGGAGGGGCCGGGGCTTCAGTTTATTTGTCCAGCTTCTTGTCTTCGTCCCAAGAGGCACGGGTGGAAACGCTGTGGCCGATGAGAGCTCTCTGCTGTGCACGGCGCTGGTGCCACGAGGAAGGACGGGCTCCTGGGTACCCCCCGAGCACTGCGCAGAGCACAACGCTCCGCCGGCCCTGCCCCAGCCCCCTGCTGCGGCGCGGCGCTTGGTGCCCGTCAGCCCCCTTCCTGGGGAGCACACCGCGTAACACAGATGACATTGCAACGTGCCCGCTTTCAGAGCCGGGAGAAGCAGCTTTACGCGCTGCCTGTGCTGCAAATGAAACATTAATTAATTTACCAGCAGGAAGGATATAAATAACTGAATCAGATGGTGCGACTTATTCATGAGGTCCTGATGGAAGGCAATTGTTATTCCTGGCTGTGCAGGTTAATGAACACGGGCTCCTGTTCCCAGCACCACGCTCTGCCAAGGCGCAGTGGGCACGCTGCCGTCCCACCCCAGCACGGCGGGCTTGGCGCTGCCCCTCCCGGGCTGCTTCGGGACGGGGACGGCCTCGGACAGCCTCAGAGCAAGATCTAGGGATTAGCTGGAGCTTTCTTGAGGTTATAGCTCCGTGGAGCCCTTGATGGGCACATTGCTCTCCTAAGGCTGTCACAACGTAAATTGGCCCCTTGCGAGCGCGCATTTATCTCCCTGGTGCCGAAGATGCGCTTGGTTGCCAGTCAGCAGCCACCCAGCCCAAAGAGGTTAATTCAAATGATCGCTCTGCCCTAACAGAAATCGCTCAGTGCTTCAGCCACGGACTAAGAGCAAAGAAGCAGGCAGCAGAGCGTCCCCGTCTGGGCCTGCTGAAACCAGGGTGACCCGAGCAGCCCCGCAGCGCCCAGCCGGCCGCACAGGGGGTGGAGCAGGGCACCAGTGGGTGCTGAACTCACTTTTCACAGGGCTGCGAGGTCAGCACTGGCTGGGCAGCAGCTCCAGCTGCTGGGAGGCCGAGCAGAGCCTCAGCAGCTCCTGCTCTCACCCGGCAGGGCCTGCCTGGGCTCCCCGTGAGCAGAGATTTTCCACAATGTGCTGCCTTTTCATTTGCCAGTGCTTAAAAGGATTGAAAAGATTAGGAGATTTCAATTTAGCAGCAGGCAGGCAGTATGTCAGACAGCTTCCTGCTCGAGAATAACATGCACTAATCAATAACACCAGACCACAGCCCACAAAACTGCTGTAAAGTGAAAACAGTATTTTTTTTTAAAGGGGCAACTCANAAAAAAAAAAAAAAAAAAAAAAAAAAAAGAAGAGCCAGCATGCCCCAGCCCAGGCATCTCTGCTTTCGGTTTCTGTGAGCGTGTGCACTTGGTTAATGAGAGTCTGTAAAGCACAGGAAAAAAATTGCTCAACCTGAACCAGATGCTGAGTCTGCCCTCCCCGAGTGCCCCAAAGTTTGATTCACCCCAACCCGAGCTGTGGCTGCGCACAGAGGATGACGGCAGGACAAGGAGCACCATGGATGGGACAAGGAGCGTCGCAGCTGGACAAAGAGCAGCAGGGCTGCACAGGGAGCGTCACAGCTCAGCCTGAGCCCGCACTGGGCTTCAGACCCAGCTTACGGTGCCCATCACGGGAGCAGCAGCACCGGGCAGGGCACTGGGAGCCCGTGGGCCGCCTGGTACTGGAGCGCGGAGGGCCGGGCGGTGCCGGCGGTCGGCAGTGAGATATCATTGTCATTCAGCCTAGCGTGGCTTTTTTTCTCCTCTCTTTTCACTTTGATTGGAATAGAGCCTCCTGGGAGACATGAACTCATCGCAAATGGCTTCCCAGGGATGGGAACAAATGAAATGTAACAAATCTCCATTTGCAATTTTGGGGGCACGTGACTGGAATGGGAAACGGGGTGGTGGAGCTGAGCTCTTCCCTGGTGCATTACGGAGCAGTTAGTGGCTGCTGCCTGCTAAAATAAACCCTTTATCACCTTCATCCTTCATTTCCAGCAGAGCTAAATAATATGGCAAAGCAGCACATCCCGTCCCATTTAGCCGAGGACTCCTGCTCTCCCAATAAGCACAGAATGAAAACCTCTTTATTTCAGCTTTCTGCAGAGGTCTGTCCCCCTGCGCTCACAGAGCTCTAGCCGACCCCGCGCAAGCCCCCACGCCCCAAACTGCTCCCAGCCCTGAGCCGGGCATTGCCCCTTGCAGCCCCCGTAGCTGGAACACCTCACTCCAGAGTGACGATTTTGTTTTGTTTTCCTTCCAGCAAGACCAGTTGCTGTTGTCACGCAGCTGGCAGACCAACCAGCGCTGCGCTCGCTGGCCTCGGGTGGGTTTGGTGAACAGCCCGGCTGCAGCGAGGGGCTTCGTGCTCTGCGGCACAGCAGCTGCGGAGCCGCGCTCCGGTCCTGTCCTCACCCAGCCCTGGTGGTGCTTGAAGATGCTCTTCCCTCGCTGGGGATGACACAGTCACAAGCAGGGGGCACACACCCACCCGAGCACCTGCAGCTCCTGCAGGGATGCCCCACGCACCCCCCGGAGCAGCTGGCCCACCCCCGCCCTGCTCGCTAGTCCCACACCGGGGCACACCATGCCCAGCACCCAGGTGACATCGCCCTGTGTCAGCACGACATGGCTTTGGCTCAGGGCTGGCTTTGGTTCCCCCTCACAGGCTCACGCTGCCCTGCCAGAGTAGCCGTGCTGCAGGTGCTGCGCAGGTCCGCAACCACAGTTTCGAGTTATTTTGGGTTCTTTGTGAGTAACAAACCTGAAATGCTTGGGCCCTGGGGTTTTGGGTTCTTTTTGGCTTGTTTTATAAATATCCCAGTGGCTTTGGCAACCGAATACAAATGTTGAGCCTGACGAATAACAGATGTCATTTCACAAAGGCATTAACCAGTCCATGGGGTCGAGTCGATGTAAACGCAAACGCAAAAATCCCTGGGTTTGGGAGGCTGGCTCAGGAGAGCCCCGTCCTGCCCCTGCTCCCCGGCTCCTGCCCTGGCAGCGGCTGCAGGCCCTGGTGCCACCCAGGGCTGCTCCACAGTTGCCCCCAGGGCTCCGTGCTCCGCAGGAGGGTGGAGCAGCTCGTGGGGCGAGAGGCTGTGCCCAGCGGGGAGCACCGGTGCTGCCCCACGGCTGGGGTTGGTGTTCATGCTCATGGGAGCTGCCTGGCACAGGGCAGCACTGGATTTTTCTCTGTGTTTTTTTTTTCCTCTCTTTTTCTTTTTTAGTTTCCTTTTATTTTCTTGTTTCTTTTTTTTTTTTTTTTTTTTTTTTTTTTTTTTTTTTCCAGGAGGAGAGTTAATTTTAACTGAACAAACAAAGAAGGAAGCCACTGCTAATTAGACACAGATGAATCTCGGCTGGCTCCCAGGGTGTTCAGGGAGCTGTTTTTCCAGCACTAATAATCCAACCTACAACAATGAATGAGGCAGATATTGTTTGTTATTGCTAATAGATGCTAATGATAACTTTATCTGCAGCTCCGAGAGGCTCCTGGCTGCTCACACCAGGTAGGTGCACGCCGCACAGCAAAGGCTGTGGCAGGGGCAGGGCTCAGTGCCGTGGCTGCAGCGGGTGCTGCCCATCGCCCGTTTTCCTCCTTTGAGCCCTTTTGCAGGCCCCGTGGATGGGGTCTGGGGTGCGCAGCCCTCACCCTGGCTGCTGGCTCCTTCCCTGGGGAGGGGCCCTGCTTCCAGCTCCCTGCCCTGCTCCGGGTCCTGTGGCGGTGAGGCAGCCCCGCTAACGAGCTGCGTGCCGCTAACGAGCTGCGTGCTATTTCCGTGCTTTAGACCAACGCACGCTGCCACGTGTCCCACGTGCCAGGAACTGGACGGAAAAAGCCCTCGACGACTTCCCAGTGCAGAGTGCAGGGACCGGGTCGCACACAGGGCTCGGGGCTGCCTGCAGGCTCTGCCTGCCCCCCCTACGGAGCACCGGCCACCCTTCTTTCTGGCTCTAGGAGTGTTTCCCTGGGGAACTGCAGCAGCAAAACCCCCGAGCTGCTTGCTTCGAAATCCTCTCCTTTTCAAAATGCTTGCTCTGATTTGTTAAAGAAATAATAGTAAAAGCAGGAGGCAGCCCGGGGGCAGCTTGTTCCAACCCGCCCGCCTTATCCTTCGCCGACTGCCCCTGTCATTTTGCGGCTGGTGGCCATGTCTGACTTCCCTCGGTCCCCGGGGCAAGGTCCTGGCAGGGGTTCGGGGCCGGCCGCAGAGGGGCACCCCGGCCGGCTGCACACCGCAGCGGTGCCGCAGGCCCCGTTCGCACGCGGCTGCCGAGCAGGAGGCGGCCGGGCACCGGCTGCGTGCGAGCAGAGCTGATATGCAAATACGACGGAAAAACTGACTCCGTGCGAAGGGGCCCGTTCAGCTTCGCCTGCTTGTATCGAGGCAGTTTCTAACGAGGTGTTTTCTCTCCCTGCCTCATTTTTTTTTTTTTTTTTTTCCCCCCACGGTGTCTAGTTCTTTCAGAGAAGCCATTTCACCAGGTCTCTGCGGAGCCAGTTCCTAATCAGGCTTTAATTTGCTGGCTTGCATGGAGGGAAGTGCTACGAGGGAAACAAAGCAGGAAGAATCAAAAGGATGCTTATTTTCCTATCTACAAAGCAGAAAGAAGTGCAGAGGTTTGGATCCCAGTGCCAGGCCCTGAGATCCCTCCACGATGGCTCTGGGTCACCAGATCTGCAGAGACAGGGCCAGCGCTCGGCTGAATCACAGCTGAGGGCAGGAGATAGCAAAGGCAGCCTGGGATCCGTGCTTATTCAGGAAAGATCTTGAGGGCTGTAATTAACCCTGAGCACATGTTTAGGTGCCTTATAAGTGGTGAAGCTCGGCTGAATTAGGGCTGTAATTATGGGCAGCTCCCATACACGTTTACTCCCCGCAAGGCCTGCTGGCCCCGACGTGGGTGCTCAGTGCTGCCTGGGCCAGCACAGGAGCATCGATGGGGCAAGGCAGGGGCCCCGGGGAGGACCCTGGGGTGCAAAGAGGTCGGTGGCTGCTGTGGGAGCGGGACCTCGTGCTGGGGGAGCGGCACCACCAGGGCCATCCCCACGCCGCTCCCGGCTGCCGCACCTGACCTTCCCCAGGGGACAGAGCAGGAAAACGCAACAAAGGCTGCGGAGACACGTATTTATGTATTTATAGCAGAGGCTTTCATTTTGCACAGCACAGGAGGCCAAGCTAAACACGCCGAGGCTGCAGGAAAGCAGGAAACGAAACTGAGGTGTCGCTGCCAAAGCCACCGAGCGAGCACAAGGGGTGAAGGCGAGCGGTGCAGCCGCTGCCATGCGGGCTCTGCCGGCCCCGTCCCCAGAGGCGTGCAGCCCTTCCTGCCCTGGCACCAAGGCGTTAACAGGCTGTGATTGTCCCCTTCTCACTTGTCTCTGCCATATGCTCTTGAGAGGGGCGGTCTGAGGTTTTGCAAAGCAAATTCAGCCTTCGTTTGCAAACCGCGCTGGCTTTCGAGGGGCTCTACGCAGGGCAGCACCCGGTGCGTTGCCGCGTTCTCGGCCAGCTGCTGGGCTGCTGCTTTCTGGGTGCCTCACCCACGCTCTTCCCCTCTTTCCCTCTGTGCTTGGTTCCTCCTCTCCCTGCACCCTAAATGTCCAAGCCTGACCCAAGAAGTGGCCCATTTAGTCTGCTTTCACAAACATGACAACTTCAAGCAAACGTTGCACACGATGGACACGGTGGGTCTGTTCCGGAGGCTTTAGCACCCATGTGCCCCTGCACAGGGGCCTGCTGCAGCCCGGGGTGCTGGAGGTGCAGGGAGGATGGGGCCCTCGGCTCCTGACCTCAACAAAACCCCGCTGAGCTCTGCTCACTTCCTCCAGACTTGTTACTGGGGTTAAGAGGATATTTTCCATGTATGACAGATTGCAACACCGAGCCTGGAACCAGAACAACACTGATTAAAGAACAAACCCCACACTTAATGTAGTGTAATGATTTCCACCTAGCTTAATGGCTGAGAAACAGAAACAAGTTATCGCTAGCACATCAAAGCACTGGAAAAATGTAGTCAACGGTACCTTTGAGCTATTATGCATATCAAGTGGCAAGATACCATCGTGAATAATGAGGGATCTGCAGCGAGGTTGCACAAACAGCAGTGAAGCAACGCTTACCACGCACCCTCCTCCCGGGGTACATCAAAAGCCCAAAGCGAAGGGCAGCGCATTGCCAAAGAGCTGCACTTCCAGAGGTGGCCGGAGGAAGAGATGTGAGATATCCCCGAGATGAGGCTGGGATGTGACGCAGTGCAGCAGCCAAAGCGATAGCTGGCGTGCAGGCTGGAGGACTGGAGGGAGAAGTTTCTGTGTCACCAGGTCTGACTTAACCCCAGCTGAACCCTTGATGCTCTGAAGCTTCCCTCACCTGGGAATTGCTCCATCATCCTTCTAAGCTTCCTCTCCACAGTTTTTTTTTTTCCCCAGTAAATAGCAGAGAGTTCAGTGGGGGCAGGAGGGGGGACTTAGCTGCAGGACTTTTTTTCTCTTATCCTTTTGCTCTCAGTGTTACCCTTGCACAGCATTGGACTAGCCGTTTAGAATTCCCATCTCTGCTTTGCATGCCACCAGAAGCTTTACACACTCTAAGCACTGCCCGTGCCAAAGTCCCTCCAACAAGCACCACCCTTCCAGGGGCGAGCGGCAGGTTGTGCCCCCCACCAGCCCCATGCCCTGCAGGAGGATGGAAGCCAACGGATGGGGGCGGTGGGATCCAGGGCCGACGCTCAGCCCCCTTGGCACCAGCCGGCCCAGCCGCCTCGCTCTGCTTAGTAAGACATTTGCAGTCTTCAGCAATTACAGCATGAAGAAAGAAACGCACTTGACTTGCAAATAGCGTTGGGCAACCAGTGAGTCTCTCTACCCACAGAGCTAGCGCTGAGGCTTACCACGCCGACTTAGTCTGACACAGTTAAATTTTCGCAGCGAGTGCTGATGACAGAGGATTACAAGAAGGAACAGTCCATCCTCAATAAATGGTTTCACTCGAGAGCTGCAACGCAATTTACTAATTCCTCTGGTATTTCTGGCAGCAGCGCTGCTTGCTGCGCTCCTTCCATGCTAACGTGTTCCTGGCCTGGCACATCCACCTGCGGGGTTATCGTGATTTTGGAAGGGTTCAAACCGGCCCGTTGCCTAAGTGTTACCAAACACGTTCTGCATTCTGAAAAACGAGGGCTCAGGCAGGAAAACAAAGTCACACATGGGCAGGAGCATCGGCTGTGGCCAGACCTTGGATCCTCATGGCAGTCCCCATGGCCACCCTGATAACAGGGACAGAAACACCCGTGCTGCTCCCGGCCCGCCTCTTGGCACGGGGAACGGCCATCGTGCAGAGAGCTTTCATTAATTATTCTCTCAGCAGTAACTCGGGGGGGAGCCCACCCCACTGGGACGGGGCATTACCAGCTTCCAAACCCAAACCAGACCGCCCAGCACAGCAGTGGGGCTGCACGGGTGTGTGTGACCTCCGGGAGCTGTGCAATCCCTGCCCCAAATCCACGCGGCCGCCTCCCTGGGGCACGTGTTGGGGCACGGGGTGCTGCCCACGCCCCGGAACGCGGCTCTGCTGCGTGCCGTGCGCGGGGCGGGAGGCACCGCGGGGCGCAGACCCGCCTGCAGCGAGCACCTGGAGCCACGGGAGCCGGCGTGGAGACTTCATTCCCACTGGTTGCAATTGCTGGATTCGGGGTTATTTCCATTTGGAATTATTTCCATTTGGAATTACTTTTATTTGGAATTACTTCTATTTGAGTTATTTCCACTTCGAAATGGCTCTTAGGCCCTGCTCGCGGTGGCAGTGGCCTGACATCACGTGTGTGCGGGCTAGCTAATCCCCTGCCTGGAACGAAAATAAGACAAACATTCAGATTAAATGGAGCATTAAAATAAGATCAAGATGGTATTAATATTCAATTAGACCTGATCAGGGGAAGGCTGAGGCCCGCTCCTCCATTATTTCTTTGTTTGCAGGCTGCCTTTCCCGGCCGCTGGAAGCCGGGTGGGCGCGGGTGCTGTCCCCGTGTCCTCGCCAAGCTCCAGCAGTGGCGTGAGGACCGCGAGCAGAGCGTGCAGCTCCTGTGCACCAAGCCGGCAAAACTGGGAAAGAAACTGCAGTTCTGGGTGCAGCTCCAGCCCCTTGCTCTGTTCCCATCTCACGGCCACCGGGAGCACAAAGGCGAGCCAGAGTGGCCGGGCTTGTTTGTGCTTTGAGGCTGTGCATGAATAAAACATCCCTGGAGCACAGGCTGCCTTTGTCTCGGGTGTAGCCGGGTGCTCTGGTTTTTGCCATGTGCACACAGCTCGGGCAGCAATATTTTAATGGGACACTGCCTGCGACCGAAATAAATGGCTAATTGTTCTGTCCCTTCCTTCCCCGCCGAGGGAGGCTTCCTCCTGCCCCAGCCCCTTAACTCCTTGTGCACCCTGTGGCGGTGTGCTCGAGGCGTGCTTCCTCCCAAACAAGGCCACAGCCACCTCTGCTGATGCTGCACATCTTCACCTCAATACGGAGAAAAGCAGCCCTGTGAGTGCCGGCCCGTCCCACTTGCTTATTTTCTGCTGAACAAAAAAAAAAAAAAAAATCATTAGAAATGAGTCACAAGCACGGCTGGGATGAACCCACGCACAAACGTTGCTCTATGGGGTTGTGGCAGTGCTGCCAGCACCCAGCCCTGAGGATCCCCAGAAACGGGAGGGGGCCCTGGGGCCACCCCAGCTCACCTCTGCTCCAGGGTCACAATGGGGAAAGCTGCTGAAGAAACAGGGCTGTGCTGCAAAACTTGCCCGGGGAAGCAGCAGCGGGGTCAGGCGTGGGGGCAGAAGAGCCGGTCTGCCCTTGGCTGGTTTCCCCAGCCCAGAAATAGTGGGGTGAAAATCACCCCCAGTAAGGCTGTGCTGCAGGCGGTGGGGAAGCAGCACTGAAGGTGATAATAATTATAATAATTGTAATAATAATAATAATAAATAATGATGATTGTGAATAGTAAAGCAGTTCACAGTGGCACAGTGGTGCAGTTCCCCACCGCATCCAACGCTGCTGTCCCCAGTACAGAGCCGGGGCCACCGCAGCCCCACGCAGCGCCAGGTGCCATCAGGGCACCCCCGCGTCCTCAGGTCCCCATGTCACCGTTGCTCGGGTGCAGAGCCGGGTGGCCCTGGTGGCCCTGGTAGCAGCGGTGGCAACAGGAGCTGAGACCTGGCGAGGCCACGGGTGCTCCGGGGCTGCTGTTAGGTGCGTTATGGGATAATGGAGCTTCTAAAACTGTACCAAAATGTGACTGAGATGCATCCTACTCTCAACTTTTTCTTCCAGATGAAACCTTTCCAAGCCCGTTTGGCTCAGGGAAAAGCTGCTGAGGTGCACAAATGATTAAAAGGTCTGGTTTTCCCTTCCTGAAGAAACAGCAACAATTCTGATGGCACCAAACAAGCGACAAAATGTTCCTCCCAAGCAGGCGGTTTATAATCGGAGACAAGGATTATTATTATTTTTTTAATTCCCAGCCAAGTGTGATTTCAGCACCTCTGCTGAGGACCACGAGCGTTCCCCCAAGTCCCACTGCTCTGCTCCGTGCCTGCATCCTGCTGCTCCCTGCGGGCTGCTCCGGCCGTGATGGGCTTATATAGGGCCATGGTTTTGGGAGGGGTGCGCAGGGAGCTGCCACTCCCCGGGATGAGCCCCGCTGGGTGGCGGAGCCGTGGAAAACTGGCTGCTGGCAGAGCCCCGCCGAAGCCACGCAGGGGAGAAGAAATGCAGGAGGAGTGGCATGTGATACTTGATTGCTCGCTACAGGCATGTTGGCTCCGCATGTGTAAAAACAATAATTAAACGTAAGATGTGGGAGGATTATTAAAGGTTTTATGGCATCTAATCCTTTTTGAAACCTTTTCTGTAGGCTGGAATCTGAGGCTGGAGCAATAAAAATGCAAACTACACCCAGATTAATTCCGTGCACCATGATTTTCCCTCCCCGGCCCATGCCCTGGGTGCTCACGGGGCTGTGGGAGCCGTCTGGGGGGCAGGAGCCAGCTGGGCATGGGGTGGGAGCCGGGGCTGTGGCTACAGCGGGGTCACACGGGTGGGAGCACGGTGCACCCTGTTCCTAACTACGTCTCCTGCTGATGCCCTGTGGTGCTGCTCCCGTCCCTCTGTGCAGGGGTGGATGGGAGCTGTTGCTGCAGCCCTGTGAGCTTTTGTGGAAATACCTAAATCAAGGCACCTTTCGAATTTCAAAGCTGGGAGAATTCTTTTCTGCCCCTCCTTCAGAAGGGCTTATCTCCATGAAATTAGTAATTGGCGTTGCTTCATGAAGCCGGGGAAACGCCAGGAGCCAGTAACACCCACGCGACACTCCATTCTCTTGGAGAGGCCCTGCAGCCAAAGCAGAAAGCCTAATAAAAATAATAACAAGAGGGGAAAAAAAAAAAAAAAAAAAGTAGACAGTGCTGAAATCAGATTTTACTTTCCCTTCTGCTCTCCCTGTGTTTCCCAGGCTGAGCAGAGCAGCGTGGTAGGGGCGAGGCACCCGGAACCCCATCCCACCACCGCCGCTCCGCGCTGCCAACGCTGCTGTTTCATCTCCAGAGCACCCTGGGGGCAGCAGCTTCCTCCCCCAGAGCTCCTGGCCCCGTCTGGCACGTCAGGGCGGCAACTCCGAGCCAAAACAGGTTTTGGCTGATGACTTCCACCGTGCTCATTAACGTTGGGTTCTTGTTGGCTTCATGCATTCTATTTTTTTTCCTCCATGCATGCCAGGCTGCTCCCGCCCTTGTGCTTGCAGCCCCAAACCCAGGGGTGTCTGGCAGTGGTTGGGGGCGGATGGGGCAGCCCCTGGGCTGTGGTGACGCTGTAGATATTAAGGTGATGCTGTGGGTGCTCCAGGTGCTGTGGGGATGCTATGGATGCTGTGGGTGCTGCGGCGATGCTGCAGGGGTGTTGTGGCAATGCTGTGCCTGCTGCAGGGGTGCCGCAGTGGTTCTATGGGGATGCTGTGAGTGTCACAGCTGTGCTGAGGGTGCTGCGGGTGCTGCAGTGATGCTGTGGGCTTGCTGCAGGTATGCTATGGCGATGCCTCAGCCACAGGAGCTGAGAACAACGACGTGGGGCCGTTCCCGGGCTGGCCAGCGCCTCACCAAGTGCTCCGGGATGATCCTTATCGACCAGCCTTCCCCAGCCAACCCAGCCTGCCAGCGCTGAGGCCAGCACCAGGTGAGCACCACGCTCATCCTGGTATCCAGCGGCGCATCCCTGCTAATCCCTTTGAGTTGCTAATGCCATCCACGCCCTCAACAGCCGATGGTTATCAGTGTGGGAGATCCTGGGCGCAGCTTGATGCCCCGGCCGTGGCCGAGGTTCCCCATCTGCCTTCACATCTCGATTGCCCTGGCTGCAGCTGCTGCAATTGCTGAAGGAGGGGAGGCAGCTGCAGGATGCCCTGGCCAGCCAGGGAGCAGCTGGGGCTGCAGCGCGGGAGTTCTCATTCCTCCTCTGCAGAGCACCCAGCTCAGCACGGAGACCCACACCCAGGAGCAGGGACGTGGGTGCAAACCAGGAGATGCTGATGGATCCCGCGGACCATGCCAGCCTGGGGGCTCTGCGTGCTCCTCTGCAGTGGGATTTGCAGCATTGCAGTGGGACTCCATCCCAGCCCAAGGACGTGGGAGCCCCGCTGGGGTTCTCGCCTGCACTGGTGCCAGCGTGTGGGACAAGCTGTGCTTACAGCCCGCGTGGGGCCAGCCCGGGCACACTGCAGACACCTGGCCCTGGGTTTACTCCCAGGCCCAGTGATTCACATGCTCACCAGCACAGCTACTTGAGCAGGTTAATTACATTAATAAATATAAATTACAGTGTGAATTAGAGCACGCTGTGGTTTCTAGCCTGGGCTTTAATGAGCGCCCCATTTACTCCGAAGCAACCCGCTGCAGACGCTTTGGAGGTGGCTGAGATTTCCACAGCTTTGCTCTGAGCAAGGGGAAGGGTCCAGATGGAGGGGCTGCAGACCCCTCCTGCACCCCCACCCCCATGTCGCCCATCGCTCCCTGGAATCCCAGCTCTGGGGTGCGGGTGCTGAGCTCCCAGCTCAACATAGGGAGATCGATGACATCGTGAGAGAAGCTGTTACCCATGGGTCATGCCCCACAGGAGGGCTCACCCCATAGGGCTGGGTACAGACAAGAGGGATTTAGGGACTTCAGTGCTGGGCTGAGCCCGCTGCCCTCGGCACCCACCTGGGAGCACCCAGCTCAGCAGCACCCCAGCACATCCCCCCCTCCCAGCTTCCTATGGGAGCCAGACCCCTGTGAATCACTGTAATTTTGTATTATTTTTTTCCCTCTCAGGCAAGCCAAAAGCACAAAAATTGCTATGAATCGATTTTTGGACATCAAGTTTAGATGGGTCATATTTGCCTAGCTTTTAATGCCTGGTGTCTATAGCGTGCACTTCCATCATCCCATTACACAGCTGACAAGCAGGCCAGCACCACGGAGGAGAAACAAATTACCTAATAAATCAAGCACCTAGGATATAAAGCGTGGAGTGTTATTAGGCTGCTGCAGAGAGGGACAGTAACAGATAGGGACGGACGCAGGCTGCAGCGCCGGGGAGGGGACCTGCTGTCTGCAGTGCTGGGACCGCTTGCACCAGGAGCCGAGCACCCCGTGCTGTGCTGGGCACGGTTGCACCGCGTTCACAGGGTGCACCACCAGGCCAGATCCAGGCACGTCGATGGCAGCAGGCTGACGGGCCGGAGGGGTGTTCGTGTTTGCCTCGCCCCGTCTCTGAATCCTCCTTGCAAGCTCGCTTTGCTGCGAGGAGAAATTCAGAGGGGTTAGGAATAAGCCTGCCACTAACCACCAGGTCTTTGCGGCCTCCGTTGCGAAGCGCTGATTTCATTGTGGGATTATAATTAGCAACTACAATGCCATAATTATGCACCACTTAACTTCTTGGCTTTAATAGCTGTGTGAGCCAGCACTAAAACAAGAGAGAAGGATCTCGGTGCTCGGTGGTGGGGGAAATATACAGGGAAGGAGTCACTTCCAGAAGGGGGTTGTTATTCCTCCGTGCACTCAGACCTTCCCTCTCCCAAACAAATTGCTATTGTTTGCCGTGAGAACCGCGTGCGGCTCGGCGATGGAGCAAGCCCCAGCCTTCAGCACAGCCGGGCACTAGGCAGAGGAACAAAAGAGGGCTGCAGGAAGGAAGTGCTTCATAACCTTCTAAAGGCTCCGAGTCAGCAGAAGAAATGCTTTTGATTTTTATCACTTTTGTTCTTTCAAATAACCTACCCTTAACCTTTTGTGTTTCCCTTTCTGGGACAGCGAGATAGTGCTGCGAGCGCTCATGGCTCTTGGCTCCAGGCTGGTGACGGAGAAGCCTCAGGTTTCATTCCTGGCCTTTCTTATTTTGCGTCCCACTTGTCTCCTCACCAGCAGCGGGGTCACCTCCACGTTATCAGTGGCATCTTCTGAGGCCTGAGGACCATGCTTGGTGGGGCTGGGTCCCCGCTGGCACCCCCGGGGATGCAGAGCAGAGCAGCACGCGCCCACAGCCCCTGCCCCCTGCGTGGGTCGGTGCTTGCACCACAGCGTGGGCGTTCCATGAAGTCCACGAGGGCCACCAGCCTCCGTGCCACGTAACTCGGCAAAAGCTGCCCGGCACGTCATTATGCTGGGTGAATTAAATTGTTTGTAATTGATAAATTATGCAAAAGTGCCTGCCAATTTTGCAATGCAAAGCTGATATCAACCCACCCGGGGGGACTGGCTCTAATTTTATCTCAGCCTTGCATTGTGCCTCGCCTGCTCCATGTGTGTTGTATTGATTTAACAAGGCTCCTGGGAATTAGCTGATTCTCTGATTTTATCCCCGAGATGAAAGGGATCAGATACTGATACGCTGAGCACAGCGTCTGCACTGGGCAGCACCGAGCAGGGTCCTCAGGGTGGCTGTGCTGGGGAGCCCCGCGCCAGTCCCCGACCCCTCCACCCCCACCGTGGGTGCTCCACGCTTTTCCCAGCTGTGATTCCTCGTGACCTCAGCAGGCAACGTGAGGCTGCTCCTCAGCGTGGCCGTGGCTCTTCTGCCAGGGGGAGCTGCTGGAGCTGCTCTGATGGCTCGAGGATAGCGTTGGTGTGAGCAGGAACATCAGGGCTGAAAGGAAAGTTGGAGAAGATCGAGGTCATGTATTTGTCCCATGGTTGTCCGATTCTACAAGACAGCGGGCTGTGGAGGGGATGTGGAAGCCTCACGCATCGGGTAGATCTCAGCCACCAGTTCTCCATTTTCCTTGCAGTGATTTCAAGGCTGCTCGTAGTCCCCAAGCCTCTGCACCCACCGAGGGCAGGAGCACCTGGCAGTTACCAGCTGCAGCTGGGAGGGTGCTCCAGAGGCAGCACCCGGTGCCCAGCACAGCTGTGCTCTGCTGAGAGCGGCTTGGACCCACCTGTTCCCTGCTCATCAGATAGCTGGGACAATTAGGAGAGCATTGCCATAAGTGACCTGGATTATGCAAGAAAAGCCGTGGTTAGGGCAACGTCTGCTGGTGTGTTGGATCCAAAGGGCTGGAGGTGAGCTTTGGCTGCTGGATGTGGCTGGAAGCGGTGGTTTGGAGAGGTGGGTGGCTCGGAGGATAAAGCCCCAGCCGGGGGAAGGGCGCTGTGGGCCCTGGCTTGTCCCTGGTGTGTTTGTGGTTGAGTCTCTTCGGGGCTTGTTTTTTCTGTAGGTGTTCACCAGAACTTGTGAAAAACCAGGGGATCTGGGCGTGGGGACCCTGCTGCCACCCAGGCCCGACTTTTGGTCTTCCCACCAAGTGGCCCACCCCACGGTGTGGATGCCAGAACTGGCCCCCAGCATGCTGCAGGCAGTGCTGAGGGGAGCCCCTGGACAAGCACAAGTGAGCCAGCAAACGCGTTTCCGCGCAGGAACTCTGCATGATTTGACCATGCATGTGGTACAGTTCCCCTGAGGGAGTGAAAATACAATCAATACTTTTTTTTTTTTTTAACCCCTGTTGTAAATCAATATGCATATTTTCATTTCAGACAGGATTAACTATTCTCCCTCCTCTCCTCAAGACCTTTAGGGCTCTAAGCAGGCAGCTGTCTGTTTTACACCTCCTGCGTGGAGGCCTAGGCCCACCTGAAATGCACACATGAGGTTGCACATTCGGCCGGGGAGGACGCAGCTGTTAGCAGCAGGAGGGTGGGATGTGCCTCCTGGGTGCAGCCCCCCAGTGCAGTGCTCCTGCTGGAAGCCCCCCGCTCAGCTCCGCCAGGGCCCGCATCGATCCCTCCTCCAGCGCCGACCCTGCCGGGACTTGGAAATTGCTGTGCTCTGGGAGCAGCTTCTGGGAATTTGTAGCGTTCAATAAATATTATTAGAAAACTGAAAGATAATAATTATGTCAATTACAGGATGGGTAATTGGGCCTGGAGAAGAAAAGTACTTTTCTCCCTAATTGCTGGGGCCATGCTACTGTGATTGCATATATCAGTTCCAAAAATAAGAGGCCAGCTATCAAGTGGGGAAAGCACTTTGTTTTTCTAATGGCATGTTACAGCGCTGTGCCTGGAAGGGCACACTGGGCCAGCCTGCATCCAGGAATTTAAAAGAGCATCGGCTCCTAAAAAAAGAAGAGGGGAAAAACAAAGCATCGTTTTCAGGTGTGAGAGCTGCTGCAGTGACCCTTTTGCTCCAGAGCTCTCAGCGCACTGAGCTCCGTTTCCATCCCCACTGTTGGGGGTTTGGAGGCTCCTGGGGGTGCTCACGGCATCGGGCTCGCTCCGCTTGCTGGGCTGGGTGGGCTGCCAGTAGCCAAGGGTGGGCAAGGTCCCCGGGGACTTGGGGGGGTTAGATTGTTTCTGCAGCGAATAGAAATTCTGTGATCCTGCCTGAAAGAAGCTGGGGAGAAACTTCAGCGTGGTGGGAGAGGGGGGAGGGAAGCCGTGATTGATTTCCTCCCCGCCCGGTATAAGAGATGCTGCGCTGGGTCTGCTGAGCACGGAGTGTTTGTGTAAATCTGTCTGCTCAAAACATCTCAGAGGGTTGACTGACGGCCCGTGTAATTTAGCACGCAGCTGAAAATTTAAATCCTGCATCCTGCCGAGAGCCGAGGAGCACGGCGTCGTCTGTGCCGCGCGGGAGGAAGGTGCCAGGAGCGCGTTTTGGGAGGTGCCAGCCCCCCTGGCGATGGGGAAGCCTGGAGGCACACCCACAGCCCCCCGGGAACAGGCGGCCCTAGGGTGGTGACACAACGACACGAGGTGCCACCGCGGTGCCACCATCCTCCCTGCAAGCATCCGGCCACGGGAACCAGCTCAGCAGGCACCAGCTCCTGGTGCAAGTCCGGCCTCTTTTCCTCCTTTCCCTCTCCTCTCCCACTTACTCTGTCTGCTCTGGGAGCCCATATGCCTGCCTGGAGATGGCGAGGTTTATTTTTCTCCCCCGAACTATAAATAGACATTTCAGAGCGACTCCTCGCTGCCAGTTATCCGTCTACACATCAACATTAACATAATTACCGCCGCGAATCTCTAATCTCGGCAGCAAGGCGTGCAGGTTTCAGCAGCGGATCGGGCTCTAACTGTGTAATTTGGGTCTTCAGTCAACTGACAAATCTGCAGGCAAGTCGCGGCGGAAAGTTGTGAGCTTCCCCTGGCTTCCAGCTCAAGATCTGTACTGTGACAAGTGAGAAGGGAACAATGAATAATATCTGCCACGCATCCCAGAGGCAGCGATGTCTCAGAGCCTATCTCGTGGCTGTCAGGATAACGCAACGTTCATCTCCCGTCTTTTTTGTTTTGTTTGCAAGCGGCCCTGAAGGACGGGGCTGCGACTGGGCCGGCGGCGGAATCTGCAGCCAGATTCCTCTGCTGTCTTCTCCGGCTGCCTCTTTGCGTGGGGATCTGGGGCTGTGAGCGCAGCACAGCCTTGCAGGGATTTATGGGACTTTCGGGAAGCCCCACGCGGGTGGTTTTGTCACCTCGCTTTCCTGGGATCCGGTTTCTCCCGGGATTTTGCATCTTCCCCAGCACCCAAACGCAGCTGCGGGACGGGGGATGCACTGCTGCCTCCATCCCAGCCCCTGCTCCCTGGGCACCCTGCGGGCACGTGAGCTCCCCCCCCCCCAGCCATGGGCCGCACAGGGGCTGGTTGGGTGGTTTCGGTGGTTGGGTGACTCATGACCTCATCACGTTGTGGCAACGCTTCTCAAGGACTCGCGCTACAAATTACAGGCTAGATCCTGCCGCCCCGGCTGTGGCCGGCTGCCCGGTGACTTCAGACGGAGCAGCGCACGTGTTTGTCCTCTGAAAGGCTTTGGCTTCGCTGGGAGGACTTCTTGCCTGGGGAGAGAAGAAAGGATGGAGCCTCACAACCACAGGGGGCTGTGTTTCTGGAGGTGCCCGTGGTAGAGGCCGTGCGTTGCCATCCTGAGCCCTCTGCTCACCGGTGCAAAGCTTGCAGCAGGTTTTCCACCACTGTGGTGGGCTGTCTGGAAGCAACCTGCTCAAATAATCACCGCTTTGATTCACAGCAGAAGAAAGGAGCCAGCTGAGCTAAATGCCTCCCTTCTGATGTTCTGTTATTTTGCTTTCAAGAAAAAATAAATACCCCCTCGGCGTGTTTACAGTGCTGATTTCGTACTGGAAACACACGCCTAAAAGGGAGGACGGGGTATCTGGGGAAGGCAAGGGCCCGGCTTGGTGCTGTTGGATGCAGCTGGATGCATGGATCCCCAGTCCTGCCCCATCAGCTGTGGGGCACCAGGGGGACCGGGGCACAGCGGTGACGAAATCCACGTCGCACCGGGGGGTGATGGTTGTTTTTCTTCCCTCGAGCTTGTGTGGATGTGGCTGCATCTCTGACAGCGTAATCTTCTGCCTGGTGTCATCATTATGGAAACAAGCTGTAAATCTTCCCTTGATGTTATGTAGATCCGGGATCGCTTGCCTCACGGGAACAGCCGGTGTTAAGAAATAGGGTGTTGAACATGAAGATTACCCTACTGCAAGCACTAATTTGGGGAAGGAGCTGCCTCCGCAGTCGGCGCTGCTCGGGCTCTGCGTGGGGTGGGCTCCCAGGCCGGGTGCCCTCCCCACACCAGCTCCTCTTCTTCCCTCCCCATCCTCCTGCAAAGCCATCGAGCAGCAGGAGGGAGAAGACTGCGAAGTCAGGGATGCCTTCCGACAGCAGGAGCTGCTGTTTGGGTATTTTCACCGCAGTTTTGCTGACCCACGGACACCTTTGCTCCTGGACCTGTCATTTTTGCAGCGGCTACTGCGTAATTCTGCACATCCCGGCCAGCCCCGTGGGTCGCTGAGTGTTGGGCTCGGCTGCTCCAAGTGCTCCCACTCACCCCCTCACTCCTCTCCACGAGCCCTTTAATCTTTGGGATTTTTTTTTTCCCTCTGACATCTCTGACTCTCTTGTGAAATGCAAATTAATTAGATTCTAATTACTCACTGTGTGCTGTTTCTGTTTCACTCTCTTGTTAGGTTAGTCTAACATCTTTGTTGTCAGCTGTATGTTGTATGTATTCAGCCCATTAAAAGTGATCCTTGTTCAGCGGGAGACAGGCAGAGCAAAGAGACAGTTCCCCCCTCCCGCTGGGGCTTTGTCAGGAGCAGCTTTGTCAGCACTTCCAGGCAGCATCGCAAAGGCAAACCTCGGCTTTTTTCCTCCAATTGTTCATCCCACCCCCCCCCAAGTGTTTTAAATTATTATTACCTGGTGAGTTAAGCATTTCAACGCAGCATTTAAGCAGCATCAGCTCACCCCAATGACTCACCTTGGGGAGAAGCAGGAGGGGATGTAGAAGGGTCCCAGCCCCAGGACAGTGGGCGACCCCAGGACTGGGACCCTTCTGCATCCCCCATCCCACGGTGACCGAGGGCTCGGCACGATGCATCCATCCTGCAGACCCCACCTGAGACACCCAGCGGCTGCTCCTCACCCGGTGCTCCGTAGTCTCCAGCTGATTCACGCCTGGGTAGCGCGGTAATAGAGATCTCCACGATAACAGGAACTTGCTGGAGAGCCCGTGTCACCCCTGACGCACCGTGTCCCGGTGCTGACACATGGCTGGCTGTCATCAGGCACGGGAGATCACAGCTGCTCCTCCAACCCGCTGGGCACTGGGAGGGAGCCCCCAGCCGCTCCTGAGCGGGGAGGCGGGGGCAGCCCCAGCGCCTGCAGGTGCCTGTGGGATGTCTTCAGGATCGAGCAACACGCATGGCAAAGCTGGGCGCTCATCCTGCGTTCAGAATAAGACATTTATCGGGATGTTAGGAAAAATTTATCCTCAGCAAGAGTGGTCAGGCGTTGGAGCAGGCTGCCCAGGGAGGTGGTGTCCAGGCATCCCCAGAGGCGTTCAGGAACCTTGTGGACGTGGCGCTCAGGGACACGGTTTAGTGGGCACGGGGGTGGTGGTGGGTTGGTGGTTGGACTGGATGGTCTTAGAGGTCTTTTCCAACCTTAATGGTTCTGTGATTCTGTGATTTCTAACACTTTCTATACATGGAGCATGGAAAAGGACAGCGTGAGGAGGAATACAGCCGGGATTTGGGAGCACCAGCAGCTGGCACCAGCGTCATACCCTCTGCCCTCTCCTTTCCCTCCCGCTCCATCTCCTTCCCTTCCCTGTCACGTTGTGGACCAGGCTGCTGGCCAGCTGGAAGCCCTGTATCCCAGGTGAGCAGGACCTGACCTGTGTGCACCCAGACCCCCAGGGCCGAGGCACTGCTTTAGGGCGAGTTTGGGCTGCAGGAACAAACGCAGGCGTTGGTTCTGTGCAGGGTCCCGTGCGAGGACTGACCGTGCAGAGCCCACGCTGCTGCCCAGGGCTGGGTGCCAGCTCCCCCCGGTACCCACATGTGCATGGGCAGCAAGATGCTGATCTGACAAGGCACCACCGAGCAAAACAGACCAAACTTTTTGCATTTTTTTTTCTCCTTCGAGTACTGCGCAGTCCATAAATAGCGTTAAAATACAGCCAGAACCTTCTTCTACCTCCGTGCTCTTCTCCTTCGGCAGGAAGCACGGCTCGCCCAGCTCTCCGGAGTTTGTTTGTTGCCCTAGGAGACACGCTGACAAGCATCACAAGCTTTGAAAGTCAATTGCTCGCTGGAGTTGAAAATGTGTTTTCAGGTATCTGGCTGATAGGTCCTCCACCAGGAGGATGTGGCTTGAATGCTAAGCGAGGCCCTGGGGCAGCCAGACGGAGCTGGCTGCGCTCTGACGCGGGGTGATAAAGTGCCAGAGCTCGCAGTGACCACAGATCTGCGTGCCAGCTCCTTGTGGGCCGGGTCGATAAAGGAGGCCCAATTTGTGTTTAAAAGCTCGGTAAACTTCGTGCTCCCATGGAAATGATTTCGGCCGAAAAGGAACCAGGGCTCGAAGTTTCCGTTGCTGGGAGGAAATGGTGGTGGCTGGGGGTTTTCCCATGTGCCCTCCTGACATCCAGCATTCACACCGGGGAGACGCGAGCATCGCCTGCAGTGCAGAAGGGCTGCAAGTCTGCCAGCGATGGGACCCCCCCAAATGGGGCTGGGACACAAGGGACCAACCTGCCCTGCACCGTCAGGACCCCCGCACCCACCAGCATCCCCGTGCTCTGTGCCTGGCTGGGGTCCCTCTGGAGCTTGGATCCCGCTTGTCCTAGTGCCATTTCCCCCCTGGAGCCCACCCACCAGAGCCGTGCCAAGGGTGGGAGCGGGGCCAGGACCGTGCCCGGAGCCCAGAGCCCAGCACCCGGTGCCGGAGCCGCGGTGCCTGGAGCAGAGGGTGGCGGAGGGCTGAGCGCTCCGTCGAGCCAGCCACATGTGTTTGATGTGGCTGAAATGAGTCTTGACTGCTGTCTAATATTTTAAAAAGACACTTTTTATAACATGCGAGAATAATGTAGGAGAACTAATGTTCCCTTATGAAATGCCTTTCAGAGGAATGATAAAAGCGCGCTTTAATCTGCTGTGAGAAGCCTCGGTGAGGGAGAGGCGTCATACGAACAGGTGGAATCATGGAATAAATACAATAATTAATGAGAAGGGAGAATTTGCATCTTCTGACTTTTCCACAACACCTGCTCTTTTTTCCAAATGGCTTTATTTTGTTTCCTGAGGGGGCCAGGAGGACGTGGGGATGCAGGTTTCTGCCCATTAGTAAGCCATGCTTTCAAAGACTACGAAACGTCGGGGAAGCAGTGCATGGGAACTAAGTGCTCCGTTGAGTTTTCCCTGTGAAATTAAGCACCTTTACTGCCTGAAATAAGAGCTGCAGCCTAATGACAGAGCGATGCAAATTCCCAGCCGCAGAGCGGAGCAAAGCGCCGGTTCCCAGCGCGCTGCGCAGCGGTGCTGCCCCGGATGGGTCGTGCTTCCCAGAGCAAGAAGCTTACGGGGAGGTCAGGGCGCGCAGCTCCTGGGCAGACATCAGCATCCCCCACAAACCAGCATCACCCCAAACACCACCATCACCCCAAAGCGCACTGCCACCCCCAAGCCCCACCAACAGCCCCCCACCAGCACCACGGACGCGCAGAGGGGACCCGCTGCAGCTGCAGCTGTCCTCGTGGTGCAGTTCCCCAGCTTGTCACAGCCAAGGGACGCCCAAACGTCCCATTTCTGCTTGCTGCTGGCAACATCCCCGTGGGGACATGAGCCCTTCTGATGGCGTGCCACACCTTGGAGCTGAGGAGAAGCAGCTTTACAGCTGGAGACCTCGCTTTAGTGACGTGTGTGCACACAGAAGCCAAATAATCCATGAATATCTGGAGTATCTGCTCTGGAGAGGGTGCTTTTTCTCTGGCAGTGCCTGGAGAAGCCGCATGGCTTCCTTCATTTTCTGAAATCGTGGTGTTACAGCAGGTTACCATTTTGCAATCGCAATCCAGGCAGTTGTTGCAAAATGGAAAACCTTTAGCAACTGGTTAATTCTGGCTGGGAAGAGTTTCAAACACGAAGTTTGCACACTGCATGTTATTTCTTGCTAATTGCAGCATCTCAGAGTGACTTCAAAGGTCCCCATCAAAGAGCAGAACGCTCCGTACAGGCTGCAACCCGGGCCAGGCTGCTTCCACTTGCATCAGCCAAGAGCTCCCCCGACCTCCTGCCGGGCAGCGCTGACCACGGGCCAGGCTGCACGCAGCAGCCCGGAATGGCAATTCCCCTCCGCGCATTTCTGCAATATCACTTATGAAAATGAGGAAGATGAAAAAGGGCAAACATACCAGACAAATTACCACGGCTGTCAAAACGCAGCGTGGTGACAGATATTTGAAGAACAAGCTTCACTTCTGGGTAGTTTTGGTCTTTTTCCATTAAAGCCTTCGGTCAGAAAAAAAAAAAAAAAAAAAAAAGCTGCAGGATCTGGCCGCTCCCCTCGCGGTCTGTGCAGCCTGCTGGGTGGCTTCATGTCCTGCAGCAGCCACGCTCGGCTCCTCCTGAAGTGCAGGGCCTGGGAAGCGGCACCCCAGCACACTGATCCCACGAGGGAAGGACTCTCCTTGTTTCCACATTGTAGATTGCTAGCAAATTCTTTACGTCTTTTTAGGTTAAGAGATGAAATAATGATAATGACAATAACGATAATGACAATAATAATGATGATAATTGGAAGAAGAAGAAACCAGGACTCCCGCGGTCCCCGCAGAGCCCCGGGATGCAGGCGGACCCCAGCACCAGGAAGAGAGCAGAGGGTTGTGCTGTGGATGGGGAGCAGGAGCCACCAGCGCCGGGCTGAGCCTGGTGTGGGGCACAGCTCACCCTGTGCTAACGCCGCGTGCTTTCTCCCGACCTGCGTCGTGCTGCTCGGCAGTGGGTGGCACCACAGCGATTTGTTCAAACACTGATACAGCGATACAGAGGTGCTTGGGTTAATTCAAACAATAGAAAATTGCAAATAAAAGAAAATAAAACAAACACAGAGCATCTCAGTGCATGCCCGGTGCCCAGCTCCATGCAGGTGCATGCTCCTGGCACACAGGACACAGGTCCCGAGCACAGGGGGCCATGGGGGGTGACACCGTTCCAGCACCGATCACCGCACGCTGCGCTCCCGTGTCCTTGAGTGCCTGGTGAGCGTCACCGGGGTTAAACTTTAAGCACACCTAGAAGTATTTAACTGGAGTCGTTGCCCTCGGGGCAGGAGGAATGACAATCTATGCCTCATTAGGGCACAAAGATAAAGTGTTTATTAAGATCGATGGCTGGGTTTAAGGCCCAGCCAAGATAAGGTTCTGCAGCCACCTCACCACTCCCGACCGTGGGACGAAGGCAGAGCTCGGAGGAGCCCAGGCGCAATGCAAGGCTGCGCACGTTGGTCTGCACGGAGGTGCCACGGGGCCGGGGCTGGTACTGCTGCACCCGTTGCACTTTGGTGGGCGTTTGCTCTGCTGGGACCTGGAGAGCGGTGGCGGGGACTGCGGTGCCCTTTGGGGGAGGCTTCTGTGGGAAAAAGTGGACAGCAGAGCAGAGAGGCTGCACGGTGGCAGCTGAGGTGAGCGGACGGCGGTCGTGGCACCAGCACGGCACAGGTGCAGAGCGTCACGAGAGCCACAGGGAGCAAACTGCAGGGTGAGCTGAGTCATCCCATGGAGCCCATGAACGAAGGCAATTCCCCGATCATCTGCTGGAAAACGCAGGCACGGCGCAGGGCTCCGCGCGGGGTGCACACGCAGCAGCCAGAGCCGACCTCGGCCGCGTGCAGCACTTTCTCTGCACGGAGGCGCGACGCCGCGCTCCCGTCACCGCGACGAGCGCAGACGTGGAAGCAGAGCTGTGCCACCGAGGTTTTCAGGGGAACACTT
Organism: Alectura lathami; assembly: GCA_013399715.1. Classification (NCBI taxonomy): domain Eukaryota; kingdom Metazoa; phylum Chordata; class Aves; order Galliformes; family Megapodiidae; genus Alectura; species Alectura lathami. The sequence goes on along the minus strand of VXAV01012149.1, from coordinate 13,572 downwards.
TCATCTAGCAAATAGCATATTATTAATTTGCATGAGGGTTAAACTGCTGTACCTGCTTCAAAGTGATTTAAGGAGCAGACATTGAAGTGGTAACGCAGGCATCCTCTGAGCAGCTCTTAACCAGTCTTCCCTGTTTTGTAAATGGCTTTAGTATCTGAGCTGCTTATTTAAAGCTTTAAAAAGTAACCGACTTCCTTGAAGTCATTAAAGTCTAACCTTTAAACTCCAGGAGTCTAATGGTTCAAGCCAAGCATAATGTTGAGGCACATCTGTGATAAATCTGCTTTTAATCTCCACAAAGTGCTTTTCATGGATTCCAACGTTAACGTATGAGGTGTTAGATGAACACACTGAGTGCTAGTAAAATACACCCGATTGTAATCTATTACCTTTTACACAAAGCAGCATTTAGTTTTATTAACTATTGAAATATACTGAAAACTGTTAAAAAAGCACCGTGTAAATCTTTAAGATTCATGCTGTTTGATTTTATAGAGGCCTAATTCCTTGCAAAAGTAGCAGGAGAGAAGTTGGGCCGATGACTTAATCGTTTGTAGCCGATTAACAGAAACCTCCCAGCCACCCTCAGGGAAGCGCTGGCCATGGGGCAGCCCCGGGTGGCAGTGTCACAGGGGCAGGGACTGGACCCACAACAGGAACCCCAAGCCCTAACTCCCCGCTGGTGCCCGGCACGGTGCTCGCCCTGCCATTGTGCCCCAGCAATGTCCCCTGTCCCCTGTGGACAGTGGGGTGGCAGATGAGGGGTTTGGGGTGGGGACTGCTAGTGGCACTGGAAAACAATGCCAGGCAGAGCATCACAGCCAGAAACGAGCCTTTGTGCCCCAGAGAGTGAGGGTCCCTCTTTGGGTGCACGTCCTCCCGCTGAGCTGAGGGTCTGGGGGGCGATGGTCGAGGGGCTGGCATGGAGTCCCTGCTGCGTCTGCCCCTCTGGTTGTCACCTCCCCTGAGCCCTGGCCCCATCCAGGCCATGGGGACACAGAGCCCTGGGTTATTTGCACACCCGTAAATCCCCGCTGACTCAGCTGAGCTGGGGCTGGTCCTTGGGGTTTCCTCCAGCCCCGAAGCGCAGTGGGTTTCTGCTCTGGTGCGCGCTCACCGGGGCTGCGGGGGGCACGGGCACAGCCCGGGGCTGGGGTCTGCTCACACCTTGCCTCCCACCCCACTGCAGACACTTCCGCCCCACCCCGTCCATGCACATGGCAGCCTCGCTGCCCGAGACCTGGGGGTTTCCAGAGGGCGCCTTGCAGGATGCCCTGAGTCAGAGCAAGAAGCAGCGGGGCCGGGGCAGCAAGGGGGGAGCCCTGGGGTTCCCCCACTGCGCTCCCCGTGGGGCGAGGGGAAAAGACACCCACACCGAGCCAGACTGGCCGGGTCGTGCCCTGGGGGTGGGGATGGGGCTGACCCAGGCCGGCTCTTGGCTCTGTGATTTGGGGACCAACTTGGACCCCAAGTTTAAGCTTGAATTCCATCTTGCACATGGCCCCAGCCATGCTGGGTGAAAGTCCTAACGATATGTGAGCTCCTCCTGGCCGTGCAGCTCTCTGCCTTGGGCTTTGCCTACCTTCCCCCCGTCCAGGGACCCCCACATTTGCACTGCCCTGCATGGTGGCTCTTTGGGGTGCTTTGCTCCATGTCAGCTCCATGCAGAGGTGCTGGGTGCATTTTTAGGTAATCTTTGCCCATTTTTCTCCTTGCTCCTGCAGGTCCAGCAGGCCAGCCCCTGGGTGTGAGGGTATGGGAGAGCACAGCGCCTGCAATGCCTGTCCCCAGCAGGGAGATGGGGACACTGGGGCTGCTGCATTTCTTGGCTTCACGCGGTGGGCCCCAGAGCCCTGCACACACCCGTGCTCCTCTGTTTGAGGGGAGAAAGGTGGGCTCTGGGCACTGGTCCCTGGGGACTCTGCCCTGGGGCATTGCCCCATCACCCAGTTCTGAGGAGAGCCAGCTTTGCTCCCCAGCCGGGATTTCCCATGGCTTCGAGCTGCAGGGGACGGTGCCAACCTTGGCAAAGCCACCGGGCTCGGAGGGCGGCCGGCTGGCCCAGGCTCCCGGCGCGCCCAGCCTGCAGGCGGACCCGCCGTGACGGCTGCCTGCAGGCCTGGCTCGCCTGCAAACAGATGCAAAGCGCAGCGGGATCACAGGGGGCTCGGTGTGAAGCGAGGACAGGGCGCTCGCTCCTGCCATGACACCAGCTGGGAAGTCCCTGTCCTCGTGCAGAGGTGCCTGGCTGTGCTAACCCCCTGATGACGTTTGCTGGGGCAGCAGGTGGCTGAGCCAGCAGGGTCGGCCTTCCCACAGTGGGATTGACTTTTCCATCCCCAGCATCTCCTCTTCCAACCCTGGATCCTCTTTTCTGCCCTAGTTGCTCCATGGTGGGGCAGCCAGCGCCCATCCATGGGAGGTAAACGGGGAAGTGCAGCCCCCAGAGCTGTTCCCCCCTCTCACGCTTCACTCATTTCCTTTGTTTTCCCCCATTCCCCACATCTCTGCCTAATAGTTTTCATCACACCCAGCCCATGGAAAGGCACATCCTCCCTTTTGGAGTCCACGAGCAGAGAACTCTTGGCCTCATTTCAGCAGTACAAGTTGTTCCAGCGATTATTACCTCTAAATAATGTGGTTTAACAATTAACAGCTTGTTCCAACAGTATTTGCATTTTCCTGCTCCTAAACAAGAGGCTTTAATCTCCGCACACAAACAGCAGCTTGTTGGGACACGCTGCAGGATGCGGGATGCGTCGCGCGGGGCGGTGCCAGGTTCCTGCCCCGCTCCGTCCCGCGCCGGGCTCTCACTGCGGTGCCACCAGGGCTGGGCACAGCCACGCCGGTGACAAGGGGACACGGGCGCGGGGCTGCCCGGCCAGCTCCTGTGCTCGCCGTTCCTCGGGCTGCTTTGAAGGCGCTGGCTTCAGTTACCTCTAATTACACGCGGCGTATCACAGGGCAGGCTGCTTTGAACCTGGCGGAGAACCTGCGCCGTTTCCAGGCGCGGCGCAGCAAGCTGCCCCAGCCACATGAAAAGTGGGTATTTCTGGAGCTATTAGAGAAGTGTCTTTTAATGATTTAATAAAATAGCCAGCGTAGCAACGAGTCCTCTCTGATGTCAAGCCCTCATGCAGCCCATCGCTCTGACAACCAGCTCCTGCAGGCATCAGGGAGCGGTTCGGGAGCCAGCCTGGACTGTCAGCCGATCTGGGGCTGAAGGGGATGCAGGAAAGGTCCCAGCCCCATGGGGACAGCCCTGGTGGGGTCTGCATCCTCCCCTGCCCCAGCCACTGCAGGCACAGCCTGGTTGCTTTGGGGCAACAGGAGACACCAGGTACCTGGATGCATAAGAGCAGGGTGAGAATCCTATTTACCCCCAGAGTGCCCGGTGACCTGGCGCAGGTAACGCAGACAGCTGCTGGGCCAGCAGCACTGCGATCCCTTACCACGAGAAGCAGACACATGAATCACCTCAGCAGCCACTTATCATGGTTTGGGGGCATTCGCCTGATGGCACGTCATTCTCCTCGGGTTTGTGTGTTGTGGAGGTTGCATCCAGAGCACCTTCAATTAGATGTGACTAATGATCCAGAGCTACTTTAAGGACCAGATCCCTCCCACAGAAGGCTGCTGTGATGGCAGCCGCTGGAGCGGCCACCTCTGCCACCCACCAGGAGCAAGTGGGGAGGGGGGACACGGCCAGAGGAAAAGCCAATGCTGGGCTGGGGCTGCAGTCTGGTCCTGCAACGGAGTTTTGTCCCGTGCTTGGGAAATCACAAACAGAGCCCAGGAGCTGCTGTTCCTCCTTCATTCCCAGCTTGCTCGTGCTCATGGGTGCATGGAGGCACGAGGAGCTGCTGCCCGAGAGCTGCTGGACACCTCCTTCCCCATCAGAGCAGATTTTGGAGGTGCTGATACTCGGGGTCAAATATGTTCTTGGATCAGGGTGAGATGGGAGCTTGGGTCAGGACCAGGCAGTCAGGGCTTGTCCCTCCTCATCCTCCTCCATGGATATACTGCAGGAGGCCAGGCAGTGCCCAGGTCAGGGGCGTCCGAAGGCAGGTGACACCTCTGGGGATGCAGCCCCTGCGCAGGGAGCACCCCGAAAGCACCCAGCCTCTGACATCTGCAAAACAGCTGCGCCCAGGATCGAGGCCGTGCTTGGTTCCTGGCTCTGTGCTGGGCTTGTTGTGCAACCCAGACACAGCAGGTAACCTCCTGCCTCGCTCACTCGGCTTCCAGAGTCTCTGGATGGCGAAGCACCCCGTAATGACCGGGTTAGTCGTGGTTGCCCGGGGAGAAATAGCAGAGCTGGGCAGATCAGAGGAGCGGCGTGCAAACAGCTCTGTCCTCCCTGGCCTGCAGCAGTGCCCTTATCTCTCCCAGACTGGGCCAGCTCCTGGACTCAGCCTGCCCGCTGTGCCACGCTGCCCAGCGAACACTCCCCAGGTGCCGGGTGGAGCCTGCCGAGCCCAGCCTGGGGCTGCCCAGGCCACAGCAAGGCCGGGCTGCGGCACCAGCCCAAGCACCACGGGTCACAGCCGGGGCTTTGTGGTGCCTCGGAAGAAATCTCTTGCTGGGAGGACACGAAGGCAGCAGCCCCCCAGCCCTGCAGCACAGCCCCTGCCCACCCTGCAGCCGTGGTGCTCGCAGTGGTCGCCAGAAAGCCCTGTCTCCTGAAGGGCTGCTCCAAAGCGGCCCAGGGAAAGGCAATTACTGCCCTCGGAGAGAGGGGGATGATTTACTGCGTTGCTGGCAATGGTTCGTTCAGAGCTGCTCTGGTCTGTTTGGCCAGGGCCGTTTTGCTGCAGGCTCAGGGCTCTGTTCCTGCTGCAGCATCGCCGAGGGGGCCCTGAGGGTGGTGGCTCTGGGTTTCTCCCCATGTGTGCGCGATCCATGCCCAGGGACCTGCCCATGTCCCATGCCCGAGCCCTGAGCATTCCTCTGTCACCAGAGGGGCAGGGGTGGAGCCGAGCGCAGCAGCCTCTCGGCCTGCCTCATTTTCCCGGTGCAGGTGAATGGCCAGAGGGCGAGGGAGCGGTCCCGACAGCCAGCTGACCTCCCTGTCCCTTTGTCAGCACGTCGAAACTCCCTGCAAGAGGTGCTGCGGAGGGAGCTGCCTGGCTGCGTGCAATGGATAAACCCCGATGTGCAGCCTGTGAAGTCTCTTGCACGCATGTGGCTCATGTGCCAGCCTTGGGCTTCGGCACAGGAGAAGTGGCAAAGGGGATTTCTTCAATCAGAGGCTCCTGGCCACCAGCAGGGCCGGATCCTCCTCAGGAGCAGGCGGTGATGGCGAGGGTCCCTCCTGCTCCCCAGCACTGATCCCTGCAGTGTCCGCCCCGGGACGTGGCCCTGGCTGAGTCCTGCAGCAGCTGCGGGGCTCTGCCAGCTCCTAGCAAGGGCAATGACAGCGGCTGGGGGGGCCGAGCCCTGGGGGTGGCACAGAAAGGCTTCTGTTCGTCACAAAACCCGCTGTTGTGGCTCTGCCCCTGCTCCAGGCAGTGCCCTGGCTGTCTCTAACGAGTGTGAAGCCTTTCTAAAACTTTCCGGCGAGCTGACAAAGTCCTGTGCGATGTAGCGGTCCCAAGTATTTGCTTGATCTGCTGTTGCCACACATTCTTCCGAGAACAAACACGCACAGCGACGCGCGCACGTCATTCTCCTCCGGAGAGCTGGCTCCTTTTCTCTGGTTATAAACCAAAGCTGACAAGTGTCAGCCCTCCTGCCAAATCTGCACTGACTGGCATTCTCATGAGTGTTGGTCAAACAGTGAAATCCATTCATTTGTCTAAAAGCAAACCAACAGCATTCTCCTTGTCTCAGGCTGGAACAAAGCCTGTGCCTGTCTGCTCCCAGCGCCCTCCCCGCGCGCTGGGGCACCGGGCGCTGCCCCCTGCCCCTCCGGCGCTGCTGGGTAGGGGGATTTAAGTGAGACCCTGTAGGAAAACCAACCCCACTGAGTTTGGGTGGATTTTGAGGCAGGGAGGGTGCGAGGCACTGAGGCTGATGCTCTGGATGGGCTCTGCGAGGTCACCATGCTCCCATCCATCCTCCATCAGGGCAGCCCGGTGCTGTGTCCCCATACCCAGGACCCCCTTGGCCCCATTGGCCCCCAGGGCTCCGTGCCCCATGGCCACAGTCAGTGTGGGGCTGCCTCAGTCTTGGGTTGACGAGCGCTGCGAGTCTGCTTGAACGCTTCTCAGGAATGAGAAGCTTCATCTCCAGACCGGCAACAGATTGAGCAGCAGAAGCATCTCTCTCTGTTGTGAAGCCTTCAGGAAGCTGTGGGGATTTTTTTTGTTGTTGTTGTTAAGACGTTGGAGATGTGCTGGGAGGAAAGCAGGAAGAGGGTGAGCGCCGTGCAAGCCCAGCAGCTCCCTGAGCAGCTTGCGTTCTGCTGGGAGAAGTGATGGCTTTGTAGGGATTTGGGCCTGCACCCCTAGCCCCACAGCACCTTTGGGGTGAGCCCCAGGTGCACACTAACACCATGCCTTAGGGGAGGCGACGGGGACCACTCCATCTCCCGTTTCCCTCTTGCTGTGATGCCAGCTCTCCCATTTTCCCGCAGGGAGCACGGGGCTGTTTGTCGTGAGCCCAACGCCGCGGGTTGCCAGGGCAAAGCAAACCCTTTGTCTCGGCCCCGCGCTCCAGCTGGCGTTCGCATGGGGCTGGCGAGCGCAGCTCGGCCCAGACAATGCTGGAGCCCCGCCAGCGCGGCGGGGCATCCCGACCCCACGCTGCTCCCTGTGCGTGCTGCGGGGCTGGGCTGCGGCCTGCGGGGTGGGGGTCCTGCGGGCAGCCCCCCGGGAGGTGCGCGGGTGCCCGGCCTGCGCGTGGCCCTTTGGAGAGCCACCCGCTGGGCCATGGCATGCGTTGGCCACCAGCTCCTGTTTCGGTGACCGAAGTGTGGTTTTGTGGTTGCTGGGAGCTCTTTGCAGAGCCCAGCCATGGTCGGCGCAAGGGGCAGCCCTGTCCCTGCCACTCATCCGGGACATGGCTCCCTCTTCTCTGCTAGTGGGGGTGAGAAGAAAATGAAATGTCCCCGTCGTCACAGAGCAGCTGCAGATGCACCAAGCTGCTCTGAAGGCTGCCCCTGGCTGTGGCCTGCCTGCAGCCATCAGCATGGCCCATCCCGTCCCAACGCAGGCTGCATGGATGCTGCCCCCATGGGCACCTGAACGGGCCCTGCTGCCTTTCCTGCAGGGCCTCTGGGCAGTTTGGACATGAGCGCTTCCCAGTGCTGAGACCTTCCTGCTTTAGTCCTGCAGCACACGCTTTAGGGCCAGGCTGCAAACCACGGGTTCGTTAGCCAAGGAGTGGGGTGTGGGTGCCCACGCTGGCAGCGGTCCCTGTTCCCCAGCAGCAGGAAGAGCCACGTCCCCATGTCCCCACATCCCCACGTCCCCACAGAGGCAGTGGCGCTGGCTTTGGGATCCCTGCCATCAGCTTGAATAGTCATTACTGCTCCAGAGAGAGACCACAAAGCAGCTCCCACCCAGCAGAGCCTCGCTGCAACTGAAACCAGCGCCGAGCTATCGCTGAAACCCGTTCCAGGCTCAGCACCAGACAACTGCGCGCAGCTCTCATGTATCAGTGGTAAATGTCTTCCTGTTTAAAAGCTCTCAAAATCACAGGGGTAGCTTGTTTTGACATTTGATTAGCCACAGAGAACAACTTGAGAGTGCTCGAGTGAGTGAGTGAGCAAACTCAGCAGCAATCCTGGTGCTGAGCGCTGCGGGCTGCCGGCGATAGGGGCGTATCGGGGCCGAGGGAGGTGGGCAGCGCTCCAGGGGAAGATAAGTGGGCTGCCGGCAGAGGCGAAGGCGAGGGGAGGAAGTGGTGAGTGAAGTCAGCTGAAAACAGTTTCTTTCGCTCGCTCTGACTCATAAATTTCATTAATACCCCAGCTCGCTCCGGAGCGAGCGGAGTGGGGCCCGTGCAGAGCCCGCAGCGTGCCGGCTGGGGGGGCTCCTGCAGGGCCCAGACCCCCCCACCCCAGCAGCGAGCGCTTTGGTGTCACGCGAGCCCCCCGCCCCTCGCTCTCGGTGACCCGAGCAAAGGCGCTGAGCTGCTGCCGGGCTGCGATGCTTCCAGCAGCCTGCGTGTGCAGGGCCAGCGCCCAGCTCCCTG
>VXAV01012147.1:0-26694 GCA_013399715.1 Alectura lathami | reverse complement strand
CAGGGCTTCACCGCCTCTGGGTAAAGGATTTCCTCCTCACACACTTTCTGTGTGTGCCTGGACTTACATTTGCCCCAGTTACGCACGTGCTTCTTGCAGCGAGTCGGTCCCCAGGCGCCCGGCAGCCGCAGCGCCTGGAGCACAGGCACTGGAAGCAGCCAGAGGAAGGCAGTGCTGGAGGGCAGCGCAGACAGCACCGGGCTTCTCTGCTCTCCGGAGCAGCCAGAGCAAAGGTTTTGCCAAAAGTGTTCATACCACGGCCGCAGAGCAGGCTTTGCCCTGGCCGTGAGCCCTGCTTTCCCAAAGCCCCAGGCCATGGATCCCAGGTGAGGGCGTGGTTCACCTCTGCATGGCACCACCACATTTTCCACACCGACGTTGTTCTCATGGCAATCTGGACCCGGAGCTGGCAGCCAGAGGGCTCACACCGCCCCACGCAGCTGGCAGCCAGAGGGCTCACACTGCCCCACGCAGCTGGCCATGGCATGCGGCGTGCCAAGGGGTCTGACCCACGTTGTTCCACAAATCCAGCTGAAGAGGTGCCAATAGCTGCTCAGGATTGATAAAAGAAGGATTTTACAGCAGGAAGTACATTTGTGCAATTGCTTTACGGGGACTTTCCTCATGAAACACCAGTCCCAGGTGGGCTGTGGTCTCCCCATCGCTGCGGGTGCTCAGTGGCCCCGCAGCAATGATCTTCTGTGAGAGCAATGGGAACGAAAGGCCCCTTGGAGGAGTGCCGAATAACAGGAGTCTGCAGCAGCAAAAATTGTTTTCTGTTCGAGGGAGGTGGCAGTTAGGAATGCAACACAGGCAAGGAAAAACATTGCATAAAATACAGCCTAAGCCGCAAAAGCATCCGAGCACCCGGCACCGCTCCAGCGCCGCTGCCTCATTCCATCCCAGGCACCGCCCTCGCGTGCCGCTTCCGAGTGCCCGGGGTCTCGCTGGGACACTGCCCCAGTGCAGTGCCAGGCATGGCCCCGGGAACCCGTCTGTGTGCCAGGAGGTCCTGGGCAGGGTGGTACCTGAAAGCGCAGCTCCGCAGTCCGCCCTTCAGCCTGAGCTCTGGGCGTGTAAGGACGCGCTCAAAAAAAGAAGCAGTGAATTCGTCAGTGCTGTACCCTGGTTTGGGGGCACATGCCACAGCAGTGTGATGGAGACTTTTGAGCTGCAATGCGTTCAAATGCAAGCAGGCAGGCAATAAAGGTACATCATCACTTAGGAGGCACCACTAATGTCTCCAGGATTATTCGACGGCCGTTAACAAAAGCTAGCATCCCGCCCGCCTGGAGCTCGTGGCAATTATTTTGTGCATGTCGAGAACGCCTCTCTCTGTTCCACCTGCTTTATCCTTCTTCTCCCAGCACTGTTCTTATGGCTTCTGGTGAACAATTGCAGATAGGAGCCGGATTTAGAATTGAGAAGGATTTTCAGAACAGCGGCAAGCACAGGTGCAGCACAAACCTGCTGGCACCGAGCAGGGCAGCGTCTCGACAGCGTCTCATCCTCGCCCTGGCACTTCCCGTGGCAGTGACAGCAGTCACAGGGGCCTCGGTGCCATGCGAGCAGGTTGGGACCAGGCTGCAAAAGCCAGCAGGATGCCGGCTGCAAGGCAGGGCACATCCCTGCTCACGTCCCACAGCTGGAAGTCCTCCCTGCAGCCAACATCCCTGGAAGAAAACCTTGCGGCCTTAGCAACAAGCCGGGATAAACAGAGCGTTCCCTCTGACGCCAGCCGTGCTTCCCATTCAGCTCTGCTGAGCAGAGGCACAGAAAAGCAGTGCTAAAGCGCAGTGCTTGGTGGAAAATCTGTGCGCGGAGCGGGAAGAGCTGTGCTCAGTACTGTGAGGTGGGAATGTTGAATAGGATGTGATTTTGTCCTCATTAGTTGTGGCCATCTCTGTTTATTTGTGGGATTAAATATCTCCACCCAAACAACAGAACTTGACCCAGTTAAAAAAAAAAAAAAAGAATGAAAAAAGAAAAAAAGACAGCTTTCCTTTGGGAATGAAGAACTATTCCCTCTGAAAAGTGCCAATAATAATAACACACCTCTGCTGGGAGCAGGGACCAGGCGGCACTGTGAGACAGACCAGTCCCAGTGAGGAGGATCCAACACAGCAGGCGGGGGTCAGCCGGCAGCCGTCACCCTGCCTGGTGGCAGCCTTCACCCTGCCCGGTGGCAGCCTTCACCCTGCCCAGTGGCAGCCGTCACCCTGCCCGGTGGCAGCCCACCCCGCAGCCTGCAGGCAGTGGCTCCCCAGAGCCTGACGTATGGCTTGTTTTCTGATCTGTTTGTTGCTAATGGAGGGGGGAAGCTCCACCGCTACCTTCTTCCTCATTTATTACAGGCATGAAGTTAAACATCACTTCCTCTTAAATTCAATCTAATCAAATTAATATCAACAATGCACTGAGCCAGGCTAATCTAATTACTGTCAATATTTAATATATTTTCTGCAAGTTGTGCTGGGAATGAGCTTCTTGCCTTCCATCATGAAGTCTGCAAGGGAGGAATAGAGCTTTCTTCCAGTTCAGGAATCTGAACCACGTATTTGTAACGAGGGGCCTGGTGCACCTCCCGTTTGCTGCATTATCATGGAGATATAGAGTCACTGAGGTTGGAGAAGACCTCTCGGATCATTGGGTCCAAGCATCAGCCACCACCACCACCGTGCCTACTGAGCCGTGTCCCCGAGTGCCATGAGAGGGGAGGGGATGGGATGGGAGGGGATGATGGATCCATCCTGGGTACACCAAGGCAACACACGCGAACGTGACCCTGCCATTGCATGGGTTCGCTTCGGGGTGTCCTTCCCTCCTTGGGAGACCAGACCTCAGCGAGCACAGCCCAGGGCGCCCAACCCCAGCAGAGCCTGCCAGCCAGCAGCGTTGGCTCTGTCCGTGCAGCACAGGGGAGGTCCCAGCACCAGGGCTGCAGGAACGCTGCAGGGCTGCGTCCGCTTGCAATTCATTTCCTAGCATTAAACACTCCTTTGGGAAGTGGATGCAATTTTCAGTTGGTGGCAAATGGGTATGGTTAACAACAAAAGTGTTCCTGAACTCCCCAGTTCAGTACTCCCCTGGGCAATACATTTCTGTCCAGCCTCATATCATGAGTGCTTTAAAGCCACAGGGAAGAAAGAAACCTCAGCAACAGCCACCTTTGCACAGCACATCCTGCTCCACACGGCCTGCTCCCAGGTGCCAGCAGCCCGGCTCCTTCCTCAGTTACCGTCCCCAGCCCACAGCTGGGCATCGGACACAGCGGGGAAAGCAACCAGGGCAGGGTGCTGGGCTCATCCTGAACACCCCTCCCCAACCACCCCGCAGGGGGCTGGGAGCTGCCTAATTAACAAGCCAGACAGCGTGGCGTTCACTTCCGTTAGCATTTACAGATAGCAAAACTGCAGAGCTAGCCAGCTGCAGGCGTTGCAGCTCACAGCAGTCACCGGAAAGTAATTGAAATAAATCCAGGATCCCCACATGGAGCTGTCATGGTGAGCACGGCACGGGCTCCCTAAGGAGTTTCGCCCCTGGGTTCTGGGTAGAGCTGTGGCCCTTACGGCAGCGGTCGCATAAGGGATAAAACCCGCTGAGCACAGGGGCGGCAATAACTGGCGCTTGTTGTGCAACGGGAGCAGGCGTACAGCCTTCAGAGATGGGAGAAAGGATTTCGAGTGGAATCTCACCGTGTTTTGGTTCCAGTAATGGCAGCAAGGTGCACGCTGTTTGGAGCTATGCAGAACACCATTCAGCTCCCGTTTCAGACCCAGCAGGGATTAACCTCACGCCACGCTAAGAGCTCGAGGAGGCGACGCAACGGGAACGAGCAGGGGTGTGCAGGGCGAGCCCTGGGATGGGGTCGCGTGCTGGGGCCGGGATGATGGCGGCACGGCCGAGGCTGGGCTCACCTTCCAGCAGCTGGGTCTGGGCAGACACGGTTTCTGCTTGAAAGAAGTCAAATACGGCAGCAATTTGGAGGCTGAACTCCAAACCAGAGACAAGGCTGCAGCTCTGGTGCCACCTTTCCCTAGGCTGCCCCACTCCAGGCTCCAGCTCTCGAGTTTCCCACCCGTGAAACGCCGTGCCCTGGCACAGCTGCTGCTTCTCACCGTGCCACTCGTTTCCCAGGGCCAGAAATTCGGGCTGCAGCGGTCCGGCACTTGCTGTCTGCTGCCTGTGTGTGCAGTTTGCATTCCTCGGACCCTGCCAACATCATTTGCCCTCAGAACCTCCCCACTGGCTCAGAATGCACAGCTGCTCACAACTTCTACCTTGAGGCAAAGATTTTATATTTATTCCCACTATTTGTGGTGCAAACTTTTGGGAACACCCTCAGCTAACGATTTCCTAGCACACCTGAAATACGCGGCATCTTTTACCAAGTCTCCTCAACTTCTGCAGACAGAAGCGGGTTTGTTCTGCTTTCTCTCCCCCACGACACGAAGCCCTTCCCTGCCTTTCGGGCGCGAGGAGCGGGGCCGGGCGGCTCTGGGGAAGGAGGGCTCAGCCCGCAGGGAGCCTCCTGGCGCCTGGCACAGCGACCTGGGGAACTTCTGCAGCTGCATAAATATTTTCCTGGCACAGTCAAACACAGACACTGTATCCTTCCTCAGCGCGGTGATAAAAAGTTAAATAAACACAGCTTCAGACGGACGGGCTGAGTCTGCGTGCTTCACGCCTGCCTTGGTCCGCTGAGGTATGGTGCTGCTCTGAGTGCGACAGGTGAGAGCCCGCGCTCGGCTGATTATGCACATGTGCAAGAACACATCCCGAATTCCCAAATGCTTTATGCAGTTACCTTTTGGTTTAAAAATTTCCTGCTTGTTAAATACGCTCTAGAGCGCAGCCTCTCGCTCCGCGCTGTCCTCGTCCCCACTGCTCGGTGCTCCTGCTGCCGCCGGCCGGAGGTGAGACAACGAGTCCTGCCGCGGCCCTGCCACTTTGACATTAACAGGCACGATCCAATTACAGGCAGCAAATTGGTTACTTGAGGAAACAGACTCTTTCCCCATTAAGGAGACACTCACAGACTGCTGCAGATTTCAGAAAGTCTATTTATTTTCAGTCAGCAGCTGCAAAGTAATTTGCAAACAAATTTCAGCCCCATGTATGCTTGCAAACTGTCGAGCGCTGGTTCATGCCGGGCGCTGGTCCAGCAGCGCTGTGCTGGCTCTGGCCACAGCATCAAACCCTTGCACATAGCTGCCACAGGATATTAACACAGACGTTTGTCTGCTTGTTTGGTGAACAACAAATTCTCCGGCTCGCACAGGCACACAGATGGCCACGTGCGCACGAGGCAGCCAGCTCCACACGGCGCAGCTGCCCCAGCACCATGCTGCTGAGCAGCAAAGCACGCAGCTGGGCAGGGCGCAATCCAGCGGTAGCGCCGTGGGGCAGTTAGGCACAGGACGTCACCGCGTCGCAGGGAGCAGAAGGCGCAGCGACGTGAAACCTCCAAGGCAAAGGGTGCTGGGGATCTGGAGGAGGCTTGGCTCAAAGCCTAACGAGCTCCGGTGCCGCTGACGAGCTGATGGCAGTTAAAAAGCAGTTGTTTCAGCCGCCCTTATTTTCTTCTTAGGACATTTAACAGCCTCTGGTAAAAGGATAGGAAATAGTGAGCATTGTAGGGCTTCTTAACGTGCTGTTTGGAATATTCCTGTCCAGAGCCACATCTGTTTAAACGCTGCTGTTTAAATACATCTGTTCAACACTACGGAGAACATCATGAGGGCCGGGCGTCTGCACCCAGATGTGTGAGACGTCCCCAGGCCTTCCAGGCAGCACATGGCACACGGAGCTGGACCGTGGCCCTGGAAAACCCACCTGGGCCTCGAGGGAGCATTTCTGTTGCCCTGAAGTAGAAGAAAAGCCACTGCGGTCTGCCCTGCTCTGCTAGCACAGGCCGGCTCGTGTGGCGCAGCTGCCCGGAACAAATAACTCCCGTTTCAATAGACCCGAAGATGAATCATCGCCTTATTTTTAGCAGGTCATTAAGGGCTGGCAGCAAAACCTGCTAACTGACTTGTAGGTTTTTTTATTCATGTTAGCATAACCTTTTAAAGAAAGCATAAACTGAGATTTCGTTCAGAGGAAATCCAAGGACTGGTAATAATAACTCAAATTTTAAAATGGCAGTGAGGGGTTCGACAAGATGTGCTTTGTGCGAATCTCCTGCTCGCTGCCCTCCCACTTGAACATCACGCAGCTAAACAAACGCAGGTGAGAGGTGTTATGTAAAAAATGCCAGGGAGAGAATTTCTCTCCATGTTGTGAATGTTCCCGGGTCAGGCAGGGACACTGTGGCAGCCAGGAGCTGCAGGGGCCGAAGATTCCCGAAATGTGATTTACAAAGACCCCGTGAGCTGCTCCCTGGGGCATGGGCACGGCCCCGAGCTGCCGGAGCTCAGGGAGCGTTTGGGCACCGCTCTCAGGGACAGGGTTTGGGGTTGAGGGTGCTGGGTGGGGCCGGGGGCTGGGCTCGGTGATCCCTGTGGGTGCCTTCCAACTCGGGGTGTTTTATGGCTCTATGACTCCAGGAATCTATTCATCTTTTAACGTTTACTTCTCTTTTACCACAATTTGGCACTATGAATGCTGTCCCCAGAACAAAACCCAGCGGAACATCTGGTGAATTCTCCAAAATCTGAGCAGAGCTGCCACGATCCCAAAGAGCTGCCCGCTGCCCACGGCTGCCAGGGTGCCTGCAGCTGCCCCTGCCATTACCACCGCGCTCCGAACGCAGCACACGGCACTGCGGGCGCCAAATTCAGCTGGGGCTGAGGCTGGGGCTGTGCTGGAGCGAGCCTGGAGCTGGAGGGCACAAACCTCCCCGTACGGCTGGGACGCATACAGCACCTCCCAGCGGGTGCCCAGCCCGTGTCCGAGGTTTGCGCCTGCCCTGAAGGGGAGGTTTTGTGCCAGAGAGGATCAGCGCTCAATAAGGTCCTGAACGGCAAAGTGCCTGCGCATCCCGCAGCACAGATCTGCTGCCTCACTGCCTGCTTCGCAGCCTCCTGACGGAACACCATGTCTCCCATGTGAACGGGATCGGCGCAGCCCGTTTCTCGCTAGGTAATGACATAGTCTGGTCTGCTCGCGGTAATGCTGACAACTGATGAAAATCCGCTCCTGTCATCCCCTGCCTGCCCCCATATTTCATTATTAGGTTTCCAGCAAGAACACATCCATACATGGATGCAAACAATACTCTTTAGAAAACAATGGAGCAGATGGCACTGTCCCCGAGGGCGAGGGTGACGCTCCTCTTACAAGAAGCAGGCGCGTGGCTGGACAAACGCCGCTGGGATGGGCCAGACACCTTCATCCTGCAGGTGGGATGTGCAAGGCGCACAGCACCGGGGCCTCCTGTGCTGAAAGTCCTGCAGCAGTTAGCAGTGAATTTTCCCACCTGAAATATCTCTGAAAACGATGGATCACAGCATGGGACCTGCTCCGACGGGGACGTGCAGGACAGGATGGCAGCACGCGACACAGGGTGGGCTCACTGTGCCCCCAGATCCAGCCAAAAACACCAGCGCGCACCAAAGGTTGGAGCCTTCCTGCAGACAGGGCACGAGGCCACTGGTGAGGGGTGCCCAGGGGCTCCTGGGCACAGAGAAATCTAGGCTGGGTGGAGGGAATGGTGCTGGGTGGAGGGAATGGAGCTGGGTGGAGGGAATGGTGCTGGATGCAGGGAATGGTGCTGGATGCAGGGAATGGTGCAGCTGATGGAGAGCGTGGCTGTTGCTTGCAGAGACATCCCTTCACATGAAGCTTCAGTAAATTGCTTTCGGTGTGGAAGCCCTCGTGCAAGGTTTGATATTACGAACTGAATCAATTTCAAAACATGCCTTTGGAAAACCCAGTACCATCAGCTAAAATCCAGGCATGCAGGACATCAGCAGAGCTCTCCAAGAGCAGACGTTTCTGGAGGAAAGGCAGGGAGGAACGGAGAAGAGGTGACAGGCTTTGTCCGTGTATTTCAGCGTGCCAATCAAACTTTTCTCTCCTCTTAAACAATACTGGATTTCCTTGGGAAGTCATTTCTCCTCAAGGGGAGGGCGGTGAACCGGTTTCTCCCCCCGTATGTGGAAGCAAACAGGCGAGCTCAAGTGCTAAGCAGAGGGAACGCACACGGAGCAGGCTCGGCGCCTCCTGATGCTAAAGGAAGCTGAAGCTGCCTTGTGTTTGGAGTGAGGGAAGCTCAGCAGCTTAGAACAGGCTTTTAATAATAATAACACAATGCACATTTCAGAGATGAAAGAAGAAAAGGGATTTAACAGCGTTAGTCACAGAGCTCTCTCGCTTCATTTTTCATGTGAGGTTGCAACATGTGAGACGCCAGGGACACAGCGCGTGGGGAGTCTGCAGAAGGAACGAGAGAGAGGAGCGGGCTCCGGAGCCAGGCCAGGCAGAGTGCCCTCGCCCTGGCTGATGCGCAGCTGCTATTTCGTGGAAGCAGTGAATGGACACGATCTCCAAGCCGAACCTGCCGAAGACCTCAACGCCCTCAGAACCTGCCCCACACAGGATATGAAAAATGAGTCTGAGGAGAGCAGGTCCCATCGGAAAAGCAGCAAAGTAAAATGAAGATCAATGTGCCGCATATTGGGAATCGGGAAAACTTTCAGGATTTGAGATATTCGATTGGTTTTGCATGGCCTTAGATTATTCTCTGTCTTGGTTTCATTCATGTTCTCCCTCTTCTCTATTTTGCCTACAAGCAGACGCATGCTAATTTGACTTCCTAGGATAGTTCTCCCTTCAGACGAATGTTTGTTTTGCTATCTCAAATCTTCTACATTTTACATCTAAACTTCCCGTTTCCCCTTGACATGTTGCTGGACTGAGCTGAGAACTTGCTCCCTGGGTGACACCACTCACCAAAAGCAGGCGCGCAAATTCTGACATGCAGCCTGGGAACAGAAAGCATTCCTCGTGCCTCCGGCGCGTCTGTTTCTGCTCTTCTCCATGGATCCAAGTGGAAGAATGCCTTTTACGTTCACATGTCCTCATGGAAGCTTGAAGGAGGAGAAGAGATAAATAATTGATATAAACTAAATACACAGATTTTCTACATTCTCAGAGCCTTGTAACACACTCTCATGGGAAATATTCCCAAATGAAATGGAATTTCACTCCATTCTTTGCAGATCTAGTATTCCTCTTGTGAAATTTATGAAGCCTTTCAAAGCCAGCTTTGAGCAGGAATTATCGTGTCACTTATTGTGCCATGGTGAGAACTCAACAAGCATCTTGAAAATACAGACAGACATGCAAATATTTAAAAAAAGAAAAAAAACTATTAAGTTTCCAACCCAGCGAGGAGGGAAGTTCTCTGGCCCCAAGCACGGGGCTGGGCTGCGAGGAGATGCTCTGCCTGCATGCTACAGAGGCAGCCCCGCGAGCATCTCGCAAACCCTGCTCCCCGAGGCGACGACGATGTGATGAGAGGCCCCGCGTGAGGTCGGGTGGCGGAGCCGGCCTCACCTGCTCGTCAGCTGGGATTTGCAGATAGGCTTTGCATCAGGCAGGGGAGCTGCGAGCGATGGGAATGTTCCCAGTCCTTATAGGGGACCCTGGAGGATCCTTTCCAGCTCCCCTGCCGCAGACGGATTCGTGTTGGCCTCAGCTATAAATAGTGGGCTCCAGCAGCGCTCTGTTTTACGGGGCGAGGATTTTGCAAATCCAAATAAACCGATTGCGGACCGCGACGTGAAGCAGTTAACAGCAATGCGCGTCTGAGAAAGCCAGACAGGACTCAGTCCTGAGTGCGGCCGACGGTCTCAAAGCCACAGTGCTGTGCCCTGAATAAATATTACCGCTACTAAAACCGCGCCACGTTTCCTAGGAGTAAAACACAGCTTTGACTTGGGCTTGCAGCCCAGCCTAGCAAACATAGGTGTCCAGTTTCTCACGGGGTCAGTTAGCTTAATCTTGTTGTGCTCCTAGGAAAATTACAGATTTGGGATCCAAAAAATGCTTTTACAAGCTTTAGAAATACATTTAAATCAATGTCAGATAGTTTTAATAATTGCAGTCATGATCAGTCAGGGAAAAAAAAAAAAATCCTATTAATGCGGCTTGGTAACTTCAGGAGGAGTTCTGTGCTGATGGGGGCAAAGGAGCCGCAGCGCGCTGTTGTACAGTTCAGGCGAAGTTCAAGCCCTTCCCTTCAGCTTCGCTAACTCTAGACACTCATGTAGATGTACGATTTTAGGCTTTTCAAGAGCAGCCTGTTCAGCACGACATGCACAAGAAATCCACCCTGTGTTTCTATTGACCAACCCGTTAAAGAAGGAGAGGAACTACCTGCAGGTTTCTGCAGGACTCTGCGATTCCTGAAGGATGTCGATGCCTGTCGTCGTTAACCCTCGCTCACTCTCTCAGGGACTGCACTTCTAAGGGCGCGTGAATTTGCGCTGCTGATGGATCAAACACTCCCAGCGAGCAGCTGCTGCCGGCTGGATGATTTTCTTCTCTGATTTTCTTCTCGTAAACGGCTGGGCTAGAGGGGCTGGGGGGCCACGTGGGGCTGGGGCCCTCACGCCGTGGGACGAGCTGGTTCCACGGGGCTCCGGGCAGGCAGATGCTGCAAGGACGTAAAACCCCGAGCTGCTGGGCCTCCTCCAGGCAGCGCTGTCAGGCTCCAGGCACTTCTTGAACCAAACCTTTCCCTCCTTCCACATCTGCTACGCCCCTTGGCAGGACGGCCCTGGTGCCGTGCGGGCGGTGGCCAGGCCTGGCCCTGCCGCAGCGCAGCTGGGCCCAGCACTCGGCCACCACGGCGCGGTTCAGTAACAGCCGCAGCTGAGCTCCTGGGCCCAGTGCTTCAGTAGCACGAGAGGCGACAACTGCGTTAGTCAACAGAGAAAAGGCAAACGTTCACGCTTCCTTATGGAGATGGAAAGGATGGCAGAGACCTAGGGCTGGGGCTGTTTGAGGTCCTCCCGCCCTGGGGCGCTGCTGTGGCTCCCTCGGGCCGTGTGGCGGGATGCGGATGTGGCCCCAAGCCCGAGCCCACCCTGAGCCCAACACAAGCTATGTCTGGGCCCGCGGAGCATGAAGAGCCCTCAGCCAGTGCCCGTGGCATGGAGGAGCCTGGCGGTGCCCGGCGGGGTTTGCCCGAGGCGTGGCTGAGGGATGGGAGCTGCTGCTCTGCCGCCATTGGCCTGCCTCCTCACGGCAGGACGTGGGAAGACTGGTGTTTTCCACCAGGAGGAATAAAAATCACATTTGTAAGTCAGCTACCACACACAACAGCAGATAAAATAATCATAAAGCGCTTCTCAGTCTCAAATTCACTTTAGTGCTTCCCAAAGGCGCGGTCGCAGCGGGGAGCAAGCCGTGCCAACACAAAACTGCACTCACCCTTCTGCAGTGAAGTGGTGAGCAGTGGGATGCTGCACTGCTGGCCTGCTCCCTGCCAGGACTCACAAGGATCTCTGCAGGCACGAGGATCCCGCACACTGCGTGGGGTTGCAGGGGCAGCCAGGGCCCGCCCGCAGATCTGCACATGGGTGAGCCTCCCCGCTGAGATGGAAAGTATGCACTTGACATTTGCTACATATATTAGTTTACATAATTATGACAAATAGCAGATTTCACTTACAGCAACTTTCCTGTAAGTAAAAGCTGGAAGTTTCTAAGAACTCTTCTGACTAATGTGCTGCAGCTCTTGGCTGTGCTGCGGCTGGACAACAAAAAGGCCCTCCATCAAAAGGCTGCAACTGTGACAGCGTCCAGAAAACGCCAAAAAGAGGTCGGGTTCGGGGAACCTGGGGCCGGGAGGGAGCGCGGGAGCCGGGAGCTCTTGCGCTCGCTGCCCTGTGCGATGCGGCGGGCCTGCCCCAGTGGCTGCTCCCCACGTCCAACCCTCAGCAACACAGCATCCCAGAACGGCTTGGGTTGGAAGGGGCCTTACAGCCCATCCAGTTCCAACCGCCGCGGGCATTGCCCCATGCTGATCGCAGCGCAGGGAGCACAAGGAGCCGGACGGCAGCGACAGGCGCACGTGCCGTGGCCGCACCTCGTGCCTTTCCCTTTGCTCCTAATGTTATCAGGCTGCCTTGCAGCCTTCTTCTTCCTAGACCAGATGCTCTATAATTGTCCTTATTCCTAGGTCAAGGTCTGTACAATCTTTTTCTAGGCAGCAAATGTAATCTTCATCCAATACAAGTGAGATCTGGGACTCAAGATAAAAGAAGAAATTCCCTTGAAGTGTAATGTAATCTGGAGCCACATGCACAAAATCTAATCAGAGGACAAAAGTCGTCCTTTTACCTTCAGGAAGAATGTTCTCTGTGAAACACTCAACAGACCAAGATTCACCCTCTGAGTTCCAGAGGGTCATGCTGGAAGCTTTTTTAAACAGCCTTACTTATTTTGCCCCTGCTTTGATGCACTCTGAATTTTTTTCTCATTTGCTGACAGTATCTCAACTGCATCACATTTAGCTCATCACTTACCTGGTCGCACTGCTTGCATTGGGCTTTGTGCTATTTACAAGGCCACAGAGTAATTTATTCTGAGACAAATTTATTGCAGAAATTTCCATGGAAAAATACATGTGATGGTCTCCTTGATCCTCATCTCAGTGCTCTGGGAACTGGAAGTCAGGAAACTATTCGAAATCCTACAGGTAAGGACGCTGTCTGTGACAGAGGTGTTTGCCAGAGAGCTAGGGAAAGGCCCCAGCTGGCCGGCAGCATCGATGGCCCACGGCCAGGAGAGCAGCAGCACACAGAGCACGCCCCACGCATCCCCCTGCCCCTTTGCCAGGCTGCACCCGTGGCACCTGGCAGCTCTTAGAGAAAGGAGATGGCAACACAGCTGCAGAGAATAACACAGAGCCAAACCCAGCCAGCACCCTAGGGAACAGCAGCAGCTCCCTGCTCGTGCACACAGAGAAAGCAGCCTTGACGCCCAGGTTGCTATCTTGGTGCACAGATTTCTGTTTTTTTCCTGCTGTGTGACTCACACCTCAGAGGCATCGCGATGGGTCAGGCAAACGCACGCTGAACACGAGGGCCGCCGTCAGTCAGCAGGCAGCAGTGATAAACGTGGCATACAGGGAGAATCCTTGGCCACGTCAATGCCTCTCTTTTTTTTTTTTCCCCTTTCTTTCTTTCTTTCTTCCTCTTTTTTTACATACCTAATCATTGGCCCAGATTATACAATTCTGATTTGGCAGAGTTGACCAGAGAAAAGGAAAGTATTAGTTTTCATTGAGGTGATCTCTTCCATATCCACTTTTTTTATATATATATACACACATAAAAGATAGCTAAAGAAACCCGACAGTCTCTATACAACAATCACTTCTTTAGAAGTGCAAACAGCTTTGTGCAAGCTGGCCACTCGGCTTTTTCAGTTATGAAGGGTAGGAAGCATTATGAAAAGAACAGAAGAAGTCGAGAAATTTTTTCTCCCTTTTATCGCTGCCAGAACATAACAACATGGAACAAGAGGAAGAGTAAATAACCCACTATGGCTGTATTTTCCCAGTCTTCCAGGTACCCGAGCTAATCGATGTTTTTAAAGCTGCATGCTGACGTCTCTCCATAGAAGCTGACATAAATTTGCTGCTTATGCTTAGAGTAAAAAAAAAAATAATTATAA
Source organism: Alectura lathami (assembly GCA_013399715.1). Taxonomy (NCBI): domain Eukaryota; kingdom Metazoa; phylum Chordata; class Aves; order Galliformes; family Megapodiidae; genus Alectura; species Alectura lathami. The sequence goes on along the minus strand of VXAV01012147.1, from coordinate 13,062 downwards.
AAAATAAAAAAATCCTGACAACCCAGTAACAAAGTTCATGCTGCAGAAGTTGATGAAAAGCTGCCTGCAGCGTTTCGCCTCCCTTACCGACAGGTTAACCGAGCACTAATCACATTAAACACTTCTAGGGCTAAGGTGCAAATTAATGTGTTCCACCTAAACTTCAGCTTTTGATCAGCTAATGAGAGAAAAGGCACCGAAGCAGCATTTCCTATCAGCTCCCATTAGGGAAAAAAAAAGAGAAGAAAACCACATCTCAAACCTGCCTGAGAAACCTGGCTGAGAAATCCAGGCTGCCCCTGCCCTGCAGCCCCAGGGACCAGGGCAGGGCCAGGACGGCGGGCACGCGGCGCCGAGCCAGGGCCGCCCGCAGCCTCCTCTGCACGATGCCTTTTTGTGAGCCAGTGTCACCTGCCCGAGGGCGATCCCTGCTTGCCTGGATATCGCAGGTGGCACGGTAAGTTGTTATACATCAGAACCTGTAGTTCTTGACACAAGTGACAACATCAGTGACTTCACTTTCCTGAAAAAGAATTTTAAAAGACCCAGGGTCATTTTATAAACGGATTCCGAACGCAAGTGCTATACTCAGATGTCACAACAAGCAATGCAACAGGGAAATGCAAAGTGTGTTTTAATCAAAAAGATTCTAATTCCAGATATAAACCAAATCATTAGCACAATTAGCATTACATGATTTTTTTAAAAAGAAGTCAGAGAATCACCTTTAAAAACTTACCACTGTTTACCAGGTATTGGATTTCGCTTCAATACGCCATAAAATTTAATGAGGTGGAAAGCTACTAAGCCACATTTCTAAGTCCCATTTTGAAAAAATCTAAATTTTATCAACAATACACAAGTTGAACTGTTGGATTAGAAGAGGTGAGAAAAAAATCATTTTGCATCCTGAAGAGCAGCAACAGAAACAAATCCCTGCAGCATTAGCAAGACGAACGGGAAACATTAATCTCCGTGGAGAGAACCGAGATAATATTCCTGAGCGCGCATCGCAGCTGCTCTCAAACACGAGTTACTGACCCACGAATTCCACAGGCAGAGGGTTACGGTACAGCAGAACGGACACACAGGAGAGCACAGGCTTCGTGCCACGGCGCACAGCAACGTGCAACCAGCCCTGGGCAGAACGAGCACGGCGGCACAAGGTGAGAACTCCCCAGGAATCTGGACTCTGATCAAACTGATTTCAACTCTCAAAGGCAAATCGAAGGAAAATTGTTAGCAATGTGGCTTTCTATGTCATCTTCTTGAGATGTTTCAACATCTAATTTCCAACTTTGGGTTTCAGCTGTCACTTCAAAGCCTTATGGTCTGGGAACTGCAACAAGAGGAAAAACAGGAGATAATGAGGCTACGCACCGACACTGACCACGCACCTCTTTTTTTTCGTAAATAAGGTATGATTTAGCACTAGATTGTCTTCATCATCTCTTCTGGCCCATAGAAACACGTGCAGTTACTGCTGCTGACTTCTGTTGGCTTTCTATGTCACCAATTAGAGAAAAACAGTGATTTCCTGACTGTACAGGACACCAAACTGCTATACGTCTGCTAAAATTGGTGCGAGACAAAAATGTGTTTTACCCACCAATACCACCACGTTCTCTCACCCTTGACATGAAAAACCGTGTGCAAACACTCCTGCTACGCACTTCGATGCCTACGAGTCTGCACTCAGGCTGCCTAGCAGCTGCCCCCAGCACTCAGCTCCCACTCGCGGCAGGAACCCACACATGGGCTGAGACCTTGCTGCGGAGGGAACGCTGATGGTGAAAGCTTTAAAAACACACACGCTCTGTAAAGCATGTTTGTGAGCAATTTAAAAGTTAAGTGAGGCAACAGTTATGGGGAGACAGTTGCTGCACTTGTTCATTAACTTCTTCCCGAGATTCAGGATTAATGATGAGAAAGGCAGAGGGCTGGAGAGGAAATCTCTTCTGGAGTGGCAGCACTGAGCTAACAGCCAACTTACTGCAGCTTTCAGGGCTTGATCGAGGTCTTCCAGTAAATCTTCCTCATCTTCCAAACCAACTGACAGGCGAATTAATGTATCGCTGATTCCAAGAGCTTTTCTGTCTTCTTCAGGCACTGAAGCGTGAGTCATGATGGCCCTGGAAGAGGAATTAAAAATAGCATTTTTCTAAGATATCCTACTTTTACCGGCAAAGATCAAGCAAATCGGTCACCTGTCAGCATTCCCTGCAACTCCATGAAGACTTTGCACCTTTTATGTGCCACCTGCTGGATAACCACAGATTGAAAGAGATCCGGTCCACAGACTGAAAGGGATCTTGGCATCAGTTACTGCACACTAGGTCAGCTGCAGGGACGCCAGTGGCCTGTGTCTCCCAGAGTTCCAGCACAGTATTTCCAAACCACTGGTGATGAGTAAGAAGTGGGTACTTAATAATCTGGAACTGAAGCTGAGAAAAAAATCCCCCTCTCTCCTCCTTCCAGACATATTTTAAATTTTCTGATAAGAAAAGATCTAAAAGCTCTATTTTGAGCATGTGGAGAAAGATGTATAGTGTACAACCTCCAGTCAAAACTCCCCTGATGTTTGGTTTTAACTTCTGGTTCCTCAGATCACTCATCAAAACGCACCACTGCAGTGGAGGAGTTTACTCTCTCCAGCTAAGGAGCATGCAGCTAAGAAGCTGTTCTCCCCATGTGCTCACTCACTGACAGCCGCCGCCTGGCAATTACCTTCCAGTTGCTGAAGTGTTTGAAGATTTGCTCTTATTCTAGAATGAGAAATTGAAATGATTTAACGCGTGTTTAGCCATAACCTTCCGTGTGTTTTTGGGGAAGCAAATCAGATTTCAGTGCAATAATCTACTTACATCAAAATCCTGTTTCTAACCTTTGAACCTAGACAGGGGCAACGATTACTGAAATCCCCACAAAGTCTGCCTGAGGCAGTGCAGCACACTGAACGTGCCCTCTGGTGTAAGCAGCCAGAATGGCAGCGCCCTGTCCTCTCAACTGGGACCAACTCCACTCAATCCTGTTTATTCAAAACCACACTGATTACTTGGATTTGCTATCATAAGAATAAATTGTGGCTAAGTCTGCCAGCTGAATCGAGGAAGTGTGGAAAGCATTAGCAGCAGCATTGCTGACAACAGCATGAAAGCATTGCTAAAATTCAGAGTGCTTCGGGAACAGAGCGTTCAGCAGATCCAAGAGCTGTCCGGGAACTCCGGCCGCAGCCGGTGGCACGGTAAAGCAGTTGTGAGGAAATGGAAAAGTGGATGTTGATGAGCCTGCTTTGGTATCTACCTAAATTGCAGGTCTAGTTAAGCCAAGAGAGCTGGCCAAGAAGATGGACACAGGCACTGCAGTTCAAGCCGTCTTTGCACCCTTGCAGACGCTGCAGCTTCCACGGGCTGCTCCCCTCCTGCTCCGGCTAAAGCACTTGGCACTTCTCACCTCCCACAGCAGATCTGGGAGAGCCTACATGATGTAAGCGGGCAGTGCCATCTCGTGTGTGCACAGACGGCACGCGGACAGACGGAGCTCGCAGGAGTCGGTGCCGCGCACCCACGTCCCACTGCGGGCCCCAGAGAGGCAGTGAGAATGAGGTCAGCTCTGACAGGACACAGATGCAGGCGGTAGTTCAACTGCACGCCCTTTTTCCTCGCTTTCTGCTGTGTTTGTGTTTGCTGTCGAGATTTTTGTAACAGATGATTCTGGAAGAGTCCCACGGCAGGGAAGAACTGCAGCTAGCTGCAGCCCACCTTGGCAGACGGGTGACTGCAGCCAGCCCATCAGGGAGAGGGAACCCCCCGGCTCCCGTCCCCAGTGCCCGCAGCAGTGAAGACTCCTCTGCAGCCACAGGTCTGCACATCCGCCTCACACCAGTCTAACTCCTTCACCAGGGTGAACACAAAGAGCTCCCCTCCTGTACTTTTGCTGCAGTCAAAGCAAAAAACTTCCCATTTTCACAGAAGTCACTCATTTCTGGAGTAGCCACTCGTTTTTGCGTTACACAACACGCTATTTCTGGATCTCAATTATATGCAATCTGTCTTAGCTCTGTACACTAGAGCATTTTAGAACTCCCACAGAAATAGATCAGGAACTCTTTTATTCTCTGCAGCTTTGTTAGGACTGTGAAGAAGAATGACTTACGGATGCTCTGCTAGGCTCTCATATCCTCCCAGACTCTCAGCCAGTGCAAACACCTACAGGGAAACAGTAAACAGAAGTTAACATAAGAGGCATAAGGTTATGAATGCTTAGAAAACGACAGTGAAAGAAAAAGGAAATTCCATTTTTAGTACTCCTTTTTTTTCTAGGTTTTCTACAGTAACTTTTGTATTTTGAAAGGTACCAGCTATAATAAGGCATTAAATAAGTCAAAAAAGCGTACATTGAGCAGTTACGTGCTGTTAAGATTTTAAACAGCTCTAAAGATGCAAAACTGAAACTAAATATGCCCATGCTGAGCAAATGTAGCTTGGGATTAGTCCCTACGTCGCGCAGCACGGTCAGCAGTACAGGAAGAGCAGAGGGGAAATCAAACCCCGTTAGGTGCAGAACCTGCCCGGCACACCAGAGCTTTCGCTCTGTTCAAGGGAAGGACAGAGCAGGCTGCCTCAACAAAATAAGACTCAGAGCCCAAAAATTTCAGTTACGGTTCAACTGATCATAGCCTATCCTTACGTGTTCTTCTCCCACCACCAGCACCACTCATCAACACTCACACATAACAGCCAGGCTTCTCCAGCCGGCAGATGGCAGGGCTGATGGTGGGTGCAGGGGTGGAAGTCAAGGCTCTTCCCGTAAGGCTGCCCTGATTTTTCTGCTCATTCCTTGGGTCTGAAGGTTAGTTTAGTACTTTGAAAAAACAGCCTGAGCTTCTCAGCACCTAACAGGATAGCTCTCTGAAGAGCTAACAGGGCCCTCTGAAGAGTCAGCTGTACTAAGTACACACAATTTGTCTGCTGTCAACACACTTACTGCCCTCAGGATTACTTGTGTATCGACCCCGTGACAAACCAATGGTTAGCCAAGTCAAAAGGGTGAAGTGACCACACTCACGTGGAATCACTCTGGATCGTTCTACCTGATGCTTTTTGTCACAGCTGGCTGATTTCCTGTGCTAGAACTACATGCTCTCTCTCACACAAAGAGAGATTTTGTGGGAAAATCATATTTTAAGTATAACTGTTTTCAGCTGATGACATTAACTGGCAAGCAAGTAAGACAGGGAGGAGAAGGAAGTTGTAATTCATCTTGTCATTTACTAGTGATTTGCTTTTCCAAGAACAAAGCAACAAAAACACAAGAGCAGGATGCAAGCTAACCAGAGGCCCAGACTAGCAAACACATGAAAGAGTACTGGCAGAATTAATGTATTACAAAAACAACAGCAAAATTCCTATGGCTCAGGTAATACAAACAGCTGTTCCCCAAACTGAGGAACTCCCTCTTTGCTTCATGATCCACGTCATTTCTCAGCGGCTGTACTTTGAAATGTCACACTCGTATTACACCAGCCACGACTTCCCTGCTTCCAGGCACTGGAGGTAATTGCAGAAGGCCGGCGCTTGGTTGAAGCAATGCCTAGGCTAACCATACTGTGTGAACAGACACCTCAAATGAGCTCAAGTACCCTTTTCTTCCCTCTCATTAGTGCCCCATTTATGCATCATCTATTATTTAGAGACGGTTACACCCCAAAGAAATTAGGAGGTTTAAAGGTACAGTCTCTCCCTGCCCCAAGAAAAAACACTTGCTTCCATCACCGCACTCAGAAGGACCGATTCAGTGCCCTTTAAGGCAGGGCGTTATCTACCATCACCTACCTTTACATTCTTGAGGAAGGCAGTAGCATGCTCCACGTTCCCTTTAATGTAGAACGTTACCATCCCAGGACAGCCAGTGCACTGCCGCTTGACCAGCTCATGCTGAGGGTGTGAAGGCAATCCTGAAATTTGTAGGAGTTGCTGAGAGTTAATGACTGTCTCATCAAAGAGTAAAGCAGCTCACCCCAAACTATATAAAAACATCCCTCCGACGGGAAGGAACGCAAAGCCCTTTGCAAGGCAGACACCTCACCGAGAGTCACCGAACGCGAGCGCTGCGCCAGCGGCACGTAGCGCTGCAGCACCCGGCCCCCGCCTCGCCCTGGCACGCCACCCGCCCTGAAGCCCTGCCAGCCTACCAGGGAAAATGACTTTCTCCACCCGGGGATCGGACTCAAGGAATCGAGCCACAGCTAGCGCGTTGCGGAAATGTTGGTTCATCCGGATCTGCAGCGTCTTCAGACCGCGGTTGCACAGGTAGCAGTCAAAGGGAGACGGAACGGCTCCAAGAGCTACAGGAACGGAAACACAAAGCTACGCATGAACAAAGAGGGGTCGGGTTGGTGGGGGTTTTTTTTGCCAAAATTAAATACAGCCCTAATCCCCCCAATTTCTTAAGTTAGAACAAGACAAGGGAAAAGACAGCTGATACGATCTGCCCCCCTCGTCTCTGACGCCCATGGGATGCCAGCTGGTGAGCTGAATCGGCAAGCTGAAGGCTGCAGGATGAAATGTATTAGGTACAACACAGCTTCACTCCTCCTGTTGTAGATGGGACGCTGTACAGAAGTTTGTTCATTATCATTAAGAGGCACAGTTAAAAAACTCTCCCCTCTGATGTGTGAATTTAAAAAAAAACAATTACCATTAACACGAGTTAGATGAAATTAACTGAATACATAATTGAAAGGTTTGCAAACCTCTTTGTGCATGAAGTCAAGTGAATACAGGAAAAGGATTCGCCATAAGCATAACCTGAAGGGAGACCTGGCACAGAGCCATCCCCCGCGGAACTGCAGGCGCAGGAGAGATCTGAGCTGCTCTGCAGCTGGTGCTCCGGGATGAGCCCCATCTCCCGCCTCACTACGCGGCACAACGAGCACAGGCACAGCTCGTGCTTGCGTGCATGCAGCATGCTTCCTATTGCGACCTGGTGTATCAGAACACGATGTGTTTGAAGGCATTTCCTACATGGACTACTTACAGTTTTGTAAGAATTTGAGCCTTTTGTAGAGATCATCACAGTTCACTGACACCAGCCCCATTACAACATCGCTGTGCCCTGAAAACGCACGGAGAACATAAGAACAAGGTTAGCCACTTCATCTGCCACAAACGCCCTCTTTTCTCTGTCTTGGTGCTAACATAGTCCCGTTTTGGCAAGACACTCTGGACTCCTTCTCATTGGCACAGCTGTCCTTCCTGTACCCTCACATGAATCAGACTTCAGCTTTCCCTGACCTTAGGGTTAGCAACATGCTCTGCCGCACGCTGCACTCGCGCCCCCGGTACCTACAAACCCACTGCAGCTCGCTGCCAGAAAGCAGGACCTTGTACAGAAACCAGTGAGTTCCCATGGAGCAGCAGCAGACTGCTGCCAGCGGGAGCCAGCGCCAGCCAGAACACGTCCACGCTGAGCTGCACCACAAGCGGACGCGCGGTTATGGCACAGCTACCGCGGCTGGGCTAGCTCTTAGTCTGGGTTGTTTGCGAAACAAGACAATGAATGAGCTTCTGAACGGGCTCCAGCACGGCCATATAAAACCTCCCTTGGACTTTAATACAATTTCCAGCAGCCACCTTGTAATGAAGCCTCACGCTTGCTTTTACAGCTCCGTGTGCGTACATGGCGCGTTTCCAAAAGCCACTCTTGGCTTTTTCTTGCCCAAGATTGCTTCATCCTGGGATACTCTAAGACCAGCTGAGCTTGGAGGGAGCCTGAGTTTGAAAAATACAGCCACACCCTGCAGATTTGTCCTTCTCATTGAAGCAAACCATCTGGGCACTATCACAGCCCAAGCTGTGCTTGCACAACGTCACTTGCCGGTGCTATTAGCAGCAAGTTGGCAACAGCTATGGATTAATCCGTGGCAAAAGGAGTTGAAAAGCTTCCATGAGACATGGAAGAGTGTCAAGAGGTGAGAGCGGAAAGGCTCTACAGTAGCTGGAGTGGCTTTTAAATAACAGCCTGAGCTGTGCCGAACTCAAGTACTCACCGTTCATGTACTTGGTTGCAGAATACATACAAATATCAGCACCCAGGGATAAAGGACGCTGAAAGGAAATGGAAATAATAGATCTCATTGCAGTTATTTTTGCACTCTGGTTCCTTTCTAGCTGTCCAGAAACATTGTGATCAAGCACAGAAAGTAACAAGAGAAACTAAGAGAAGAAAACAAAACCCACAAAAACTGAAAACAAAGAAAGATAGAACGTGTGACAACAAGCAGCAGTACTGGAAAGCACTCAGTTCATGGGGAGCACCGTGAAAGAACCCACAATAAAACGTGATTTGGAAGCTCTGGTTTAGTTCCCACTGACTTCAGTGAGAAAAGGGAATAATCTGAACGAAGGGAGCACATCTAACACGCTCCGTAAGTTCATACTCATGGAGAAAGCTGCACTGCTCAGCTGAGGCAGGGGTAAGTAATGACGCTTGAAGTGTTATCTCCTCAGAAAGGAAGGCCGCCACGCACAGCAAATCACTCCACAGTTCTCCAGATACCAGCGCCAGGGATACTGCCCTGAAGAACAGCTGAGCACCCGAAGGAAGGGCAGAGGGTGCTGCCTGCCCAGCCTCTCTGCCGCGCTCAGCTTCCCTCCCAGCAGCCTGCTGAAGGGGAGGGGCACTCCGCGATGGCGCTGGGCAAGAAGTAATGAACAACCTTTTATTTTAATTAGTCACTCAGTAAAGGACTTTGCATGTAACGTAAACTGATTATAAAGACCGAAGAGTGCTAATGCATTAAAAGGTGGCAAAGCAAGGAGATTTGGAATGAAAGAATGCTGCCGTTCAAGGAGCACGGACAACGTGCGCTCCCGCTGCGCAGCCGAGGGAACAGCAGCATAAGCACCAGCGCCTTTTATACTTGATAGTACTACACACATCACTCTGTAATTAGGATTTTCTCAGCACACTGTATCAGCAGCAGTCTGAAGGAGTTTAAGGACATTACCTATTATGCTTACTAGACTTAATCATTTCTACTGACTTTCTCTTAGGACCAGGCCAAAAACTAATCTTTAACTAGCGCGGGTACAGAGACGCTCACTTTCCTTCTTTCACACATGCCTTCAGAAGTAAAATAATTAAAAGGAAAAAAAACAAAACCTTTGGTATATACAAGACAAGCTCAAGTGCTGCCCTAGCTAAGCATTAACGCTTTCTATAAAGCTCTTGTGTCCTTGAGCACACTGAGACCACGGGGCCGTGGCAAACAAAGAAAGCACTTACCTGGAAATAAGCAGACATAAAAGTGTTATCTACCACCAGGAGAACATCTTTGTGCTTATGGACCACATCTGCACAGCCCTGAATGTCAATGACCTTCAGCAAGGGGTTTGTGGGCGTTTCAATCCAAACCAGCTGCAGCAATTCAACGCAAAGAATCACTTCAGAGGCAGCACAACGCTGGCAGCGAGGCATGAACAACGCACAGGGCCTGCAGCAAACCCTCCCCCTCTTCCGTGTATTTTTAAGGGTGCCAGTCGAAAAACCTCCCAGTGCACGAATACCCAGGCCTTTCTCTCCACAATAAACACAAGTCACTGCTACCATCATTTAACATCACCAGCTGTATACTCTGGGATGATTTTATTATTATCAGTTCTACCATCACAAGCACTACGTATTTATTTTAATCAGAAGTCATGAGTGCTTTTAATGTGAACTTGTTGAGTGTCAGCTTCTGATGCAGCCTTGCAGAGGGAAAATAAGAAGGTGTGATTACTAAAGAAAGGCAAGATTTCTAGGGACAGATAATATCTCCCCACATGAGAAGGACACCAAACCCTTTGAAAATTTAAGTGCATCACACCTGAAGAAGGCCTGCCATAATCAGAAGAAAACCTTTATGCCCAGGAGCAACTATTACTGTTCAAGCACTGCTTATTCATTTTCCTATTGCAGCTAAAGCATCACTAACTACTACCGTCACAGAATAAAAAAAAAAAACAAAAGAATTCTCAAGCCCCCTAGACTTCCAACATTGATACAGGTACCAGCAAAGGCTTCTTTCTCCTTCTCCACAGGAGGAGACAACATGTTTCTCTGAGCGAGCTTTTATGGCTTATGGATGTTCTCCTATTCCTAACCTGAGAGCACTTTGAAATTGTCCTGTTTTCCAGTGTTTCCTAGAGACTTTAGAAGGTAAAAACTTCTAGGCACTGCATTAACTTTACACGTTATGCAACAGCCCGTCACAGGGCCTGCCACGGTCCCTGCATTTTGGCACCCTCCCGTGCCAAAACCTTGCCACATACACCCCGTACAACAGTAGCATGAACAAAGTTCTCTAAGGGCATTAAGCGAGTAAGCTGAGCAATTTCTCTCTCCCTTACCTTGGTCTCAGGTGTGATGGCAGCTTCCAGGCATTTCAATTTTGAACAGTCAACAAAAACTACATTTAAACCCATTTTAACCGCTACTTGCCTGAAGTATCTGTTTGTACCTTTAGAAAAAGAAAAGAGAGACACAGAGTGAGACAGCTCCCCCAGCTTCCCTTCACTGATCTCCAGTCTCTTGTAAGCACCCATGGAAAGTCAGGAGCGCACAGCTTTATGCTGCACGCTACAAATGGCACACCAGTGTTGCTGTATTTCTAAAAAGTCCAAAGGTTGATGTGTTTTAAACACCGTGGACAAGTAGTAACGGGAAGGTATGGAAAAGTAACAATGGGAAGGTGGAATCACGCTGATTATCAGTTACTTTCAATGAATAGCTGCTCTGTTTTTCAGGTTTGTTTTTTTTTAAATTGGAAAATGAAACAAATTAAGTGCTTTTGCTGGTGCCTGAGCACAGGTTCACAGTCACTGCTGCGAGTCCTGCCTCCTCCCACAGAACGGCCTGGCTCCCCTATAACCCACAGCACACTGCACGTGGTATTTCTAGCCGGCGTTCCTCTTCTGCTGCATCAAAGGATGGATCTACTCACACACCCAACCACAGAAACACACGGCGTTATCCACCGTGACCCACGGTACTGTTCAGTGCGCCTGTCCCTCACTTGCCCCCAGCTCTTTGCTATGCACAGTTCCAGTTTTGGTATCATCTTTCCCCCACCCTGGTTACTTTTTTCCACCTTGCACTTTCAAGGTCTCCCTTCTATTCAACAAGCTTAATCAAAAATTTGGGAGAAGAATCAAGCGGATTTCTTGTCATTCCATTAAATTAGCATGTAATAAGGAACAGAAAAAAAAAGTGATTATTCCTTCCTTCCTATCTTGGAAGTCTTTCACTGGAAAGCTTAAAGGCAGAAAACAGAAGCCACCAGTTGATCACTAGACCTGCAACACATTGACCACCTGGGTTAAAAATTAATTCATTAGGTCTTCTGCCAAGATTATTCAACATTTATTCACTTACACAGAATGTCAGCTGCCATCCTGCCATGAAGGCATAGGACATGAAGGGTTACATTCTGCCTGAACATCACGTGAAAGATTTTTTTTTTTTCCAGAAAATACTTGTATTTCTGCAATAAACTATACACGATATTCACTTCAGTTGGTAAAGGGTCAAGCCTCGCAAACAGCGAGCAGAAAAAACGAGCTGGAAAGCTGCACTATGTCGGACTGCAGAGGGTCCTGCTCTGCAAACCAGTCTGTGCAAAGCCAGGATATCGCTATGTTCCCCTCATTGTAGCATATGTTACTAGCTAGGCATATTTTTAAAGCCTTCACTCTGTGCAGCAGGGTCTTGCAGTGTTTCCATTTCTGACACCAAAGTCAGACAGGAGTATTCTGCATTCTCACAAAGTGAGAAGGCTTTAAAGAAAAGTAAGGGAGAAAGTTCATGGGAACCCAAGTAGACACATTCAATCATGAACGAAGATCAGAAAGACACTGGGTTTACTTACCTCCATAGACATCATCCGTGCAGACAATGGTATCTCCTGCCTTTAACAGGTGAGTAATATTCAAAGTGGCAGCTAAGCCGGAAGCATAGGCCAAACCTAAGAACAGAAAAAGGGGCAGGCAAACGATATTTTAACAGGATACAAACCTGTCAGGCTTGCCTTTGCTTTCTTTACCTCGCTTTTAAAGGGAACCTGTTCTGTCACTCTCACCTATGCTATCTCACCCTCCAAACAGACTCACCAACAGCACCAGGCTATCCCACGCCAGGTGTGACCACAGCGAGCACTAACACAGCCGGGTAACAGCTGCTGCCTGGCTCACCCTCACGGCACCCAACAGAGTGCTGTGACTCTAGGATGAGCTCAGAACAGGAAACACCGTGCTTTGGTTTGGCTTAGGCACTAAATGCAGCAAGAAGCAAAGTCTGCATACGAGGCCCAGCGCCGGAGCTGGGCTGCCCTGGGCGAGAAGCACTGAGCCGCGTCACAGCGCAGAGCAGCTCTGCACATCACCAGCTGTCACTGCGAAAGCCTTGCTGTCCGACTGCTGGTGACAGCCTAGTGCCCTTGTCTCCCCAGGTCACACCTGCTGCCGCCACCATCAACACAACTTGCTCGAGGACCGCAGTAACCGCTTACAGTATTTAGCTCCGTCCAGCACAGCTACAGCCTTCTCCAGGCAGTTCCGGGTAGGGTTCCCACTCCGGCTGTAATCATAACCCTGCCAGGAAAGCAAGATAAAGATTTAACTTCAGCATGAGCAAGGAGAACGTTCTGGACAGGGTCAGTAACACTGCTGGGTCTCTGAGCAAGTCCCTGTTCTCAGCACCGAGGTTAGCACCCACCTTCTGCACCGCCAGCAGGGCGGCCTTCTGGCTGCGACACGCTGCTCACAAAACCCCAGCCGGGACCCATCCTTCCTGCCTCGTAAGGCTGCTTGCTGCTAAACTCCCGCGAGCCATAACAAGACATTTACTTGAGCCTTACCTGAGATGAGCTGGCACAAACTTTAACAGACAGTGACATAGTTTGAGAGAACTGATCCTGCAGCAAAAAGCCTGGTTTGCTGGGATGTCCTTTAAAGCCAGCAGCTGGATATCCAGCTGCTGCAGCCAGCAGCGCTCCAGCAGCACCGAGCGCAGGCTCGGAAC
>VXAV01012146.1:88450-109205 GCA_013399715.1 Alectura lathami | reverse complement strand
CCCATCCCTGCTTCCACTGCCTATACTTTTCCTTCTTTTCCAAAACACCATTTCTTTTTGACCACTGTGAGAACACTGAGAAGGAGGAATGACAATAAACTGAAAGCCCCATTCTTTGCTGTGCTCTGCTCTCATTTATATGCACTCATAACCATGGCAGACAGCCAAACAGCCCACATGTATCAGAGGGAACTTGGCCTCATATATTTTACTAGACTCCTTTAGGTGTAAGAATGAGTAATTGTACCCACTGGACACAATTTCCCCTTCAAATCCACACAGCAGGATTATTACATGATGCAAAGATGACAGGGATGAATGGAATGTGGTTTAGAAATGGCTGAGGAGGGCGTTGGTCATAAACTGCCAAAATAAACAAAACCATAATATTTAGCTAAAATATTCGTTGAGGGTTTTGCGCCCACTTTAATGAAGTCAATGTTAAGCACTTTATAGTATGATTGACAGGCAGCAGTGTTTTATATCAACTGTATTGAAAATGAACCTCTTTATCAGCACTGTGTTCTCCTTCCACTTGTGGAATAAATATTAACTTTATCTCGTGGTCTGTGCATGCAGGTATCGTGGCCAAGACCTTCATGTGTATTTGAAAGGAAAGTTTACTTTTCAGCTTGTCTGCAAAAGATAAGATTCAAACCCTTCTTACAACAGATTACATCAGGAACATCTCCAGCTGTCACAAGATACAGCAGTGTCACCACCAATGGAAACGGGGACCATAAACAATGCCAACTTCCTTGGATACTATTTCCACGTCATAAAATATTGTTATTATTAAAAACAGTTTCCTGCGAGTAGACTACACTGAGGGGAATGAAAATGCTGGCAATGGTAAGAATACCCATCAGGCCTCTGGGGAATTATTTCTGGTCAATTCATTCACAGAACGCCAGAATAGCTGAGGTATGAAAGGAGCGGTTAAGAAACTGTCTAATCCAACCATCCTGACCAAAGCTGCGTCAACTACAGCAGGTTACTCAGGACCTTGTACAGCTGGGTTTGGAGTTGTGTATGCTAAGCATCTCCCACAGCAGGGAGAGGAAGAGCCCAGTTGCTGGCATGGAGGAGCAGTGACCTCATGCAGAATAAAAACCCAACATGTGAGTTAAATGCTAAATGCTCCCAGAACAGCTGGGCAGTTCCGAGGATCACAGGAGATAATGGAGATGCAGGAACAACATCAGATATACATCTGCCTCAATATAAAGGTGCAGATATTTGGCATTACAGGTTGCAGTGCTACCCACAGACCTCCCCTTCCTTTGGCAGTCTTCTTATTTTACATTTTCAAATTTTCCACTCTCAAAAGCAATAACGAAATAAGGTTCCATGTCTTAATTACTTCAAAACTCCTATATTTTCTTCTGAATGTAGACAATGCTGGGGACAAACAGACATCAGTTGGTAGCCAAGCTGCTTGTCACATAAATTCCCTGCCGTATTGCCAAACTTGTTTATAAATGTCTCTCTCTTAGCATTCACTAAGAACATTAGAAAAAAGGAAATTCTACAGTACAGGCAAACAGACCAAAATAGAATTGTTTAGACCCAACCTCACTCACACTCCAGTATTTGAAAACCTCCTCCTGGTGGAAGAACAAGTAGAGAAATGACTATGTAAGAAAATCAACAACAGCATGTTGTCCGAAGTCAAAAACAGAGAAGGAGAAGCATGCACCTTTTCTGTGTATAATACAAAANACTATGTAAGAAAATCAACAACAGCATGTTGTCCGAAGTCAAAAACAGAGAAGGAGAAGCATGCACCTTTTCTGTGTATAATACAAAACTAAAGGAACAAATAACTAAAAAAACCCTAACAATTAAAAAGCTCCAGTTGTATTAAATAGGTATCTGATAAACTGTTGAAGAGGGACAGATTCTTCTGCTCTGATTAGCCTCAGCTTGGCTTATGCACAGCAGTGCAGAATATCCCAGTGTTCTTCTCTATGCTATTTCCGTATGAAGCCAGCATGCTACTGACTGCCACTACTGTGATTTAAACATATCAGTTATAGTCACACTTCGGAGGAGATAAAATTGCTCTGGAGGAGATTGATCTATGTATGTTCTTTTTCCAATGTTTCATACAAAATATGACAACTAGTTAATGGAACTTCAGAGAATTGTCTTCCAGAATCACTGTATAGTACCAGCAGTATTCTTTTCATAACCTTCCATGTTCTGCTGCCAGGTAAGTGCTCATTCAACAATGTTTACTCTCAGTCTCTGTAAGCATGGGTAGCAATCAGAAAAAAATGCTAATTGGGTTAACCACAAGCACTTCTGAGGAAGCTAAAGTTTCTTGGAAGCTAATTTCTGAATGTCTGACTGAAATTAAAATTTGTGAAAACAATTAAATATTCTGCATGTCTTGACAAATACATGCTGTGGGCTACCTCCCACACTCAACAACCCCACTCGTTGCCTCCCTTGCACTGTATGATCCCACAGTTGTAGGAATCTCCCTCAACAGCTAGGACTGTTTCCTGCAGTAGCCAGCAATAATGGTGTCCTTAAAAATATCCGCTGATGACCCAGATGAGAACACAGCAATACTGTAATACTGTTTGGGAATACAGCAGTGAGATTAAGGAAGCCAAAACCCTTCTGGAGTTGAATTCTGGCAAGGGACACGAAGGGCAACAAGAAAGACTTCTATGGGCCTACCAGCAGCAAAAAGAATGCTAGGGAAAATGCAGGCCCACTGCTGAATGGGGCAGGGATCTGGTGGCAAACGACACAGAAAAGACAAAATATTCAGCCCCTTCTGTGCCTCAGTCTTTAACAGTAAGACTTGCTTTGAGGGATCCCAGGTGCTCAAGACCAGTGGGAAAGCCCACAGCAAATAAAATTTAACATTGGTGGAGAAGAATCGGGTTAGGCAACATTTAAGGAAACTGGACATACTGAAGTGCATGTATGGGACATGACAGGATGTCACCACTGTCATTGTGAGGCCACTCTCAATGCTCTTTAAAAGGTAGGGGTGACTGGGGGAGGTTTCTAAGAACTGGAAATAAGCAAATGTCAGTCTGTCCTTCAAGAAAGGGAAGAAGGTGGATCCTGGGAACTACAGTAGAAGATCTACAGAGGTCCTTGCCAACCTCAACTGTTCTGTGACTGTAACTTTTGTGTGCTCATCATACAGATGTATAGATACACTGAAGAAACTCAGCAGTCACTAATATCTTCTTAGTAAGATTTCGGTAATAAGCTTTTTATTCAGACCTTAAGATTTACTATCCTTCAGCATGTTAGGACTGGAAGCCCTTTTGTATAACTTGTTCTATGAACTTCAGAGCTTTGACTGGATATTCCACAAAGTTATCATAAATTATGATCTCAAGAGCCCATTAAAGTACATCTTTTCACTCTTCAAAATGTTCAAAATCTGTTACTGGACAACACTGTCATCCAACCTAATGAAGAGAGCAACGCAATACCCACACTCCACTGCAGAGTTACGTATATATCAATGCAACATACTCTTCAATAAATATGAATAAATAAATAATGAAACATTTTGTTTATTCAGCATTCTGAAATAGAACGTTCAAGTTCAAAAACTCATCTGCAAGAAACACTACCTCTCGTCTTCCATGCTTCCCCTCAGGTTGCACAGGAAGAAGCAGCATCATCTGACAAGCTGGATTCTGTAAAGTGTTGCCTTGTGCTCACCATAAGGTAACGAAAACAGTGATAGAAGCATACATGATCTGACTACTGAACCCCAACAGGTACAGGGAGCTGACCTGGAGGCTGATTCTCTGATGTTTTGCAGCACAGCAGTCAATTTTTCCTGTTCATTACCTTAACTTGCCAGTTGATTTCCCCAGCACTATGGAAATGAGCCAAAGGTGACAAGGTTTGTGTTAGAAATTGCATGGAGACATTCTTCCTTGTATTGGCTTACTTTTGATGAAAATACTTTTTCTAAAACTTCCCTCTGCTGTTTCTCACTGAGAAATGTGAGATGCTCAGCACCCCTGCCTAGTTGATCTCTATACATATGCCAACATACAATCTTCAGAGTGCAGTTCAAAGCACTTTGTGAATTTTTGCTAGCACTCTTTTAATTCTGAAGACAAACAAATAATTAAAACTCTCAGGGTATATCACTCAAAGGGAGACTACAATTTTTTCTGATAATCAGATACCATGGGAATGAATCTCGATTAAACATTAAAGTGCTCCAGTTTTGCATGGATCAGTGAAAAGCCATCTGACAGTAGCTGTTGTGAATCACTAACACAAGGGCTGCAGTGTAATAAGCCATGTAAATCATGGTCAAAGGTTGAGTTGCCAAGAGTTTTAAGCCAATCTAGAAAAACAAGAATAATGTGTCTATTTTAAGATAAGCTGAATTAAACTTACTATTCTGTTCTGAAGGAGCACTGCAGAAGACAGAGGCTAACTAGTCTAAATAAATAAAAAAAAATCAGGAAAAAATGGAAGCTTAATTGGTATTAGATAGATAAAACACGCTGAGATTCTCACTTGAGATTAAATGTAAGAAATCATCCTTGCAGACCCAGGTAATCATACAGCAATGAGGTCCTACTGACAACAAAATGAGCAGAAACTACAATAAGCTCCAAGCTCAATAAAAACTGGGAAGATAAATAAGCAGGAAGAGTTCCAGCTCTGCTCTGAGGTCACATATACATGAGAAAAGTGTTGATGGCCATGTTTTTTTTTTTAAAAAAAAAAAAAAAAAAGAGAGAATTTGTTTAAATAGAAATATCCAACAGTCCTGAGAAATGGAAATGCCATGGCAATGACTTTGCTTCATAACCAATAACCCAAAATATGAACAGGGAAAATAAAGAGGAATTGATAAGACTTCTTCTTATTAATAGTCTGACCCAAATTTAGACTTGTCGACAACCATGGAACAAGAGCTAATCACAAAAGAAACAGACTTGGACTCCTGAATATAGCGAACAGCTTAAATGCTCTTCATATAGCATGAAGAAGATAACAAAACAAATCAGCACAGTCCAACTGAACACAGAGACAAAAGGGACCAGCAAATGTGTTTTTACTTAAAATAGTCATGGGATACATCATTCAGTGCCTGTATTCTATCTGACAAGTCTTGCAAATGACATTGGTGATTCTGACTTTGCATGGTAATGCAGGTGCATGACGACAGACCTGAGGCTTTCCAGGGCAGGGCACGCTGCCAGCTCTTCCTACATCCGACTGTGCTCGAGCTGCATCCACGCTGCAACAAGCTAGGAAACAGCTAAGCTCAAACGCTCCTCGCTTTCTGAGAAGACAAGTAAAAAATCTGTCTCCTTAGTTTTGATTTTCAACACCCTTCAGGTCACTCACTTATGCTATACATATACAGCAGCACAGGACTTTTTTCATAATAGTGAAACACTGTGGTATCTTAAACAGACACCCAAAAGAAGGTAGGAAAGAGAGAGTTTGTATTATCAATGGTCTTGTTTCACTCTTGGTCTTGCTCAGCCACACCTCTCTTTGCAGAGGCAAGGAACACAACTGAGGAACATGCTGGCAAAACACAGCAAAGAGTCCAAATGACCTGTAACTCTGTCATCTCACGAATTAATGCTGCTTACCACCTGGCAACAGCTAAAGCGTAGTGAGAGTCACTTGCTGCTCTGACAAGCAGACAAGGAAGTAGGTAATTCTGGATCCCTAGAAGGAAAACTGAGACTAACTAAAGGTACCTCTATAAGGGTAAAATATAAATCAGAATGTGAAAGAAACTTTTTGATGCCCTAACCATGGAAATCCTGGAGGATATAGACTATATTCAAATAGTAAAATGGCCAGTGTCTCGTTTTCACAGGCGTAATAGGTTTTTATTCATCAGAGGCTAGCGTGGGTTGATACTCACCAAAAGCCATCAATTGCTACTGCTAAAAAGATCTTGACGGCTACCACCTACAAGGTTCTCAGAGCAATACATAGGCAATTTTCCCAACTAGAAAAGTGTGATTTGCAAACTGAATAAAATCCGGGAAGAGATTTGGTCATTGCAGCCATATTCTCCAAAGCATTTGAAAAAGTGCAGAGAAGCAAAGTCCGGAGCTGGATTAAGTTAATCCGATTTAAAAGAAAAAAAATCTGTCCAGTCTAAGATAGAAGGCAGACTTATTGCTCAGGAAAGATCCTGCATAAAGTAATTAAGGCTGTTACTAAGGGATGACTGGGACAGTGTAATTCCATCCCTTTTATCAGTTTTGAGGCTCTCAGCACTACATGGAGTTTTGTTCAAAGCAAATAAGAGAGTGATTTCTGAGGTGCAAGAGAAATATGTCAGAAGGAATATATGATGGTCATTTAGGGATTGAAAGAAACCATAAGAGAGCTAGAAAACACATAGTTTAATAAAAACTAATATGAAATATAAAGTTTAATACAACTTCATAAAACAAATAAGAACAGTAGCAAGAAAAAGTTCTAAAACCTTGTCACATCTGCCAAAGCTAAAAGACAAGTCAAGCAGAAGAACAGAAGATCTCCTGAAAAAAAAAAAAAAAAAAAAAAAAAAAAAAAAAAAAAAAAAAAAAAAAAAAAAGTGGGCACAAACACAAGGCAGCACAACGAATCCCCGGATGCCACCATCCAATGTTTTGCAGAACAGAAAACTGAAAACAAGCTCACCTATACTATTGAAAATTGATGTCAGCGTCAGAGGGGCCTAATAGATACATGAAAAAGATCGGCAAGGATCTCCCTTAAATGCCAGTAAGAGGGAGAGAGGTTGTTTTGCTCAAGAAGATCTCAGAAAAGTAACAGATGCTGCCATTGCAGAGGCCAAGTGCAGAACATGGCTTAGCTGGAACTACTGCACTGCTGTTAGCTGCCAGAGCACAGCAGGACTAGGGGCTGGGGAGAGTCTAAGCGGTCGTCAAGCACCTCACCACTGCTAGCTAACTTAGTTCATACATTAGATGTAGGCACTCAAAAGTTTTCATTGATTATTAACTACTAGTAATTTAGATTTGGCTTGAAATAGAGGCTGCAGCTTGAACCATACAGAACTAACCATAATTACAGACACAGGCAGACATTGTGCACACAAAGGGCTAGAACACAAGTCAAGAAAATCCAAAACACAGCTGATTCTGTGATTTTGGGTGGCATTAAGCCATACAAAACCTGCCAATGCACTGCACTGTAATAATCTGCAATAGTAAGAGTTTGATATTTTAATACAAATATTTTGTGATAATTTTTAATTTTAAATATTATAGATTAGCTGTGAAAGCAATAGCTTGATACTTGCAACTGAATTAATAAATAATGAAGCTTTCTTCAGAACCTGCTGTCTATGTATTCCTAAACTTACAGAACCACAGAATGGCCTGGGTTGGAAGGGAACTTGGAGGCCATCCCGTTCCAACACTCTGCCATGGGCAGGGGCACCTATCACTAGACCAGGCTGCTCAGGGCCCCATCCAGCCTGGCCCTGAACGGCTCTAGGGATGGGGCATCCATAGCTTCCCGAGGCAGCCAAAGCAGCACTGTCTTGACCTTCCCAGTTCAGCTCATGGGCAGAATTCATTGCATTTGAGGTTCTTAGATAACCTTGTCTCTCTCTCAGAGAAGCATATATGTGGATAACTCATATATTATGACTGTGATTAACGACCAATGTGCAGACTACCACAATGCTGACAAACTTTACCCTGCGTGTGTTTAAGCACAGTCACATATCCCAAAGAGGCTAACTTATGATAGTTAAATTACCATCCATCTGCTGAATAGCCATTAATTTTATCTGCTTGCTTAATCGTCCCCAGTCGCAAAGTAAAACAGGTTCATTTAAATCACTTCTATTCTTGTAGCTTGGCAATTAGGTCATGCTAACAGCTCCTTCCCACTCAGCTGCCATGGTCCAGCCATTACATTCAGGAATGACAACACAGTGTTTTATGTCACCAATGGTTTGTTACCACTGGTCCGGTAAAGACAGTTTTTCAAGAACATAATGGCAATTTTTGGCCTTCAAGATACTCCAGAAAGGAGCAACTCATACTTAAAAATACTGAGTCCAGGCATCAGTTTTCCCAGTACTAAACATCTGCATTAGGGTAAATGATCAGTACTAATTTCAAAGCAGCTTGTATACCCCATTAAACAGTTACAGCTGTAAGCATACCCTTTCATAAGTGTGCTTAATTTCTAAATGGATCCATACCAATATGGATAAGATAATTTCTATTACACATTAAAAAAAAAAAAAAAGGCAAATATGGGACTAAATTATATAGCTTGACAACATTGTATAACGCAGATCAGTACATTTTTCTATATAAACTCCAGTAATTTGTATTCATATTTAACTCAAGTACATTTGCCATGAAGGGATTCAGTTTTGATCTGAAAGCGGCACCCATATCTCTTCTTAGGTTTTTCAAAAGCTAAGCACCATTGCTGAGAAGAATTCGTGCCACATTGCTCATTTGAATTTCTCTGGCTTTGGCTTCCAGCTACCAGATCCTGCTAAGCCTCTGCCCAATAGATTAGTCTTTCATGCCTACTTTTTTTCTCCTGGCTTGTTCGTACACCACACAAGAAATCATCTCTCAGTCTTTTTGCTGATGTAAACAACAGATCAGGTTTCACAGTATCAAGCACTATTTCTAGCCTCAAATACTTTCTGAACCATATCCATACCTTAAAAATGCATCTCAGGAACAGGGCATAACGCAATTGTATTAGTCTCAAAGATGTCATGTCCTACTGCAAAATGAATTCCTTACTGATAACCTTTGAAACTAAATTTTGTGTCTCTAATTAGTCCCCAGTCATAATTTTGAGTGTATTCCAGTTTATCTCTTTGTCTAAGTCCAAAGTACACAGCAATAAAAATTACTTTCCATTACTACCCCTCCTCCAACAGAAGTTACCATTTCATCAAGCTTTGTGTTATCCACAACTTATCCACAAATGAGTAATCCTTTTCTGTTTGGTTCTTCATCGCTACTGAGAACGCTGAATAGTATCAGGCTTACTTCCTGATACGACACGGGCCCACTGGAAGCACACCCATGCAGTCATGATTTTTCACTGACAATCAGTGTATGTGATCTGCAGATCTCTCCTTCTGCTTAGCTGTGATCAGCCCCTGCGTGGAGTGTGAGTCACATACTGAACTCCCTCTTCACACTCCCCCACAAATAGCCTGTAACTCATGCATCGCAGCGCGATGCCTGGCTTCTCCTTCATGCCATAATCCCGCCCCGCAGACAGCTGGGCAGCAGACACCTTGTTTGACTAATTCTGTCTTTCCCACAGAAAGACAAAAACACAGCCTGTAGAGCTACTTCACTTGTATCACGCACGTGCAGATGTAAGCCTACCTGGAACGAAGAAGCTGCTGTATTGCACAGCAGCACAAAGTTTGCTGCGAGATGGGGTCCTGTAGTTAGCTGTGGTCTCTGAGATGGTGTATTCCAGCTCCAGTACTGAATCAAAGAGATCTTAAAGGTCTCATGATACCTGTGGATCATTGCAGAGGGCCTTCCCACCCACTGCTTTTGTTCTAACAATGATAGCACCATAACAGCACCATACTTTTTAATATTAAAAAGCCAGACACTTTCTTCATCTTCTCTTGGAACTTTCCTAGCCAAACTTGGTCTACAAAGATAAAACAGAATGCGTGCTATATTAAGGTGATTACAAAAGCAGCCCATGGAGCTGTACAGCTGTATCTACAATTTTTATAGAAATTAAATATTAATAGGAATATGGACAAAGTATTTTCAGGATTACAGTGCTCTAATAGTATTATGTATTTTAAATGCTGCTGAACTTTTTGCTCAAAGATAATGTTTATTAGTCCCACTTCTATGCTGAGCTCCATCAAGATTCATTCTGTACCAAGCTTCTTTATAACAGTTATGCCACACTTTATTAGCTTATACATATGAAAGTAGATATTTTATTCAGAAATATGAAACAGAACCATTATGCTGTCTAGTTAAGGCTAGTTATTGCTTGAGAATGGCAAGGATGCAAACGAGCTAAATAGGATTTTAATAATGCAGATTTTATTGGGAAAAAAGCCATAATAAAACAGAGTATGACTGCTACTTAATCTAGAAGAACTACTAAAAATGAGAATTTAATTTTGAATGCGCATCATACAAGAACGCTACATGGAATTACTTAACTCTTTAGCCCTGTTTTTATTTCTAGCATAAAATAAATAGCAAACTAGTTTTGCAGGAGGCAAGAGAAATGAATTATACTCAGGAAAGGAATGAATTAGGTTAAGACACGCTAACAAGAAAACAGACTTTTCCATGACCAGCCTAATTAGTGAAACTTAGCTCCTGATGAACTGTATGTGCACAGATTTTTTCCAGTAAATCCAACTCCCTTTCTTCCTCGCTAAACCGTATCTCAAAGCCTTTAGCTCTACCCCCAGCCCCTAACGTCTCCATTTCTCCCCTAATTCCTCTACAAGCCAGGCAACAGGCACAGCACGTGAGCAACCCGCCAGCACAGGGCACACGACCCACAGGTATCTGCTGACACTGTGTCTTTCAGCCTTCTGCCCCATGGGATCTTTTTTCTTCCCCAACACCATTTTTCACAAAGCCTTGTAGGAGTTAGTGCCTATAACCTCTGCTTTTCTGCTGAATTTGGCCAATGAGAACTGAGAGATAAATCCCTTCTCCTTTGGCACTAGATACAGCAGCTGGTGAGATGCTGCTTTAGAAGAAGTCCCCATCATATACACCAATAGACAATCTCATTCAAGGAACATCCATGTTTTTTTTTTTTCTGCCAGACACACCAGACATCTTTCCATAGCACTAGAACCATCTCTTTTCATAAAAAAAAGAAGTATCAGTGACATGAGCTACAAATAATGCAAGTGGTGTAAGAGCCCACATGCATTTTCCACGCTCTGCTTTATTTCTTTTTTAACCATAGATGGGTAAATACCTATGGCAACAAATCGCTACATGTGGAAAGAACACTGAAATAGGACAAAGACGTATTGGTCTCACAGATTTACCTTTTCTTAACTAAATTAAGTTCATAATAAATACAAGAAAGTACCTGATGCCTCCTTTTAGCCAAAACTAGGTACCTCCCTCACACCTGAGTCATCACTGCAAGGAAATGAAGCTAAAAGTGAGGTGGTACTAATGCAGGAAGGCTCTTTTTTAATGCTGGTAGATCCAGCAGCGCTGCTGACTGTGGCATTCGAAGCAGCCCCATGGAACTTGTGCACGAACACAAATTAAAGAGGCAGAAGAGGGAGCTATGTCTGCAAGAGAGCTGAAGCAGCACAGAGCTCCAGCAGCCCACAGCTAAAGGTGTATGGCTGGGAGTCCTTCTGGCAAGGACTGGCAAATTTTGGAAGCTTCTTGTGTTAATTTCCCTTTTGGAAGAGAAACTGGCAGTACAAAACAAGTATCTGCTCAGTGCAGGATGTTAATTTTCAGAAGTCCTGCTGCCCTTTTCCTGAAGCAGGAATGATAACAAGCAGTGCTCATTCAACTCTGTTCAGCCAAGGCTTCAGACCAACTGTCTCCCTCCTCTCCAGAAAAAATGTCTTCATGTCTTCATCCGCCTCTCTCCAGGGATTCGCACAACTTGTGTGCCAGCCTCAGCACTTAGTGCCTCTCTGCAATTGTGGCTGATGGCAGCTTCACATCTGACCACACTACCCTGCACTTCTGCTGCTGAAGACAAGGAAGCCAGGCAAACTGCACATCAGACCTCCCAGGAGGATGCATGGACAATCCAGAAACACGGTGTCACTGAGCTTCGTTAGCAGTTAAAGTTAATAAGGAAACTGAGATTACCTATTTTCTAGATAACTACATAAACTCAGCAAGACTTTTTACCTGTTTTTATTCAAACTCGATTCCTACAAAGAGCCACCTCAGCCAAGATAGAGTAATTCAAAGTTTGTGAGTTTTGGGGTCAAACCCAACCCAGGCTGCAGCCTGCCTGCTTTTGGGAGGTTGAAACAGGAAATCACTACTTTGGTGGCAGTTCCACAAATCACTCAGAAAGAGGGGCAGACAAATTCTCCTTCCAGGGACTGGGGGAGATTTATAGCAAGTTTCAGAACAAAGAACGGTGGAATATATCCTATAACATACACAGAATCACAGAATTGTAGGGGTTGGAAGGGACCTCGGGGGAGCATCTAGTCCAGCTCCCCACGGTGTTCACGGAAACTTTGTCACAGGATGTCTTTAAAAGGGAGTTCACAGAGGGGGTCACAGTGAGGGGGCTGTGATTTATTTCATGAGAATATAATAAATGGGGATAGCTTCCCCCAAGTGTTTAGCATAAACATTGTGGATTCACAAAACGAACAGAGGTGCATAAATACAACAAAATTAAACTTCTCAGTTGCTAACACACACTCTTCCAATGAAGAGAAATACAAGTGGTCAGAATGGTTATAGAAAGCTCCTACAGTGTAACCAGCTCTACGGATTGATTAAGTCACCCCTTTTCCTGCCTTGCAAACAAGCCCATGGCCTCCAGTTGCTATGGTACCTTCTGTACCTTCCGGCACCACACTCCCACCAGTCACTCCTAGATGGGATCATCTTTATATTCCTTCCCTTGCCTCGCCACAAGGGGAGGTTACGTCAGGTCCTCCTCCTCCTTCCTGTTCTCACCATCCGCACATGCCTCCTCCCAAGTGCTTCAGAAGAAGCAGACTGACAGCTTTTTTGGTTTCTCTGCTAACAGGAGTCTCCCCTTCCATAAGACACTGAACCATGACACCTGACACACAGCACTGCCCACTGCTCACACTCTTCTCTCTCTTTCCTTTAGCACCTACAAAGGTCTGTAGGAAGGGTCACCAATCGCTCAGATGGTTTGGAAATGTCACTGTACCAGACACCAAGGCACGGCAATCTAATCTTAGCATAGCATTTAGATGAATTACAGAACTGCCTCACAGAGTTAACATCTTCTTATCCCCTCACTAATGCTCCCCATCCCATCATCCCAGCATATAAAAAGGCCATTGTATGTCATTGTCTTGCTTTCCATACCTGGAACATTACCTTCTTCACACCTTCCTATTCTCCTCACTTCCCCACTCTCCTCTTTTAATATAAGAAAGAGATGCTGCCATGAACTGGAGATGCCATTCCTAGCTTTGGAACTGACAGGAAGAACAGGACAGGGCAGGAACTGATAGGACTGTCCTAAAGGAAGGACAGTCCATAACTAATTGCTCTCCTAAAATGTCTGTAAGCTGTCCTATGTGTACACACAGACATATCCACATCCATGTCCATGTCCATGTCCACATCCATCTGCCTGTATGTATTTACCTACAGCTTTCTTCCATTCTTATTCTTTAGACCAGAATTAAGGATTCTGTATTAAACCTGAAACCAAGAAGGCAGAAGCTCACAAAATTTTAAAAATAAGCAGATTACTTGTTTATAAAGCACAGGGCTTGAAAAGGGACAAAGAGAGTCTTCAGCCAGAGATACATACTGAAAGATGAAAATCAGCAGCTCTTTTAAACCCAAAAGGTTAAATTTGAAACATCAGTATTTCCTGAGAGAATTAGTTTGAGGAATTCATTGTTGAGGAAAGTACTTAGTCTTGCGTTCATTGCTCTACAGTTAGTTTCTTCAGTTAAGCTCATTTCCTTACCCCTATCCTCCCACCTCCATAAACATCCGCTAATTATTTTTAAAATGTACAATGAACAAGAAAGCGGCTATTTGAGATGAGGCACTTTAGAAATTGACTGTGATGGTTGTTCAAAGAATGAATCAGTACGTGACTTCCCTGTTCTTTTACTCTTCCTTAAGCATCTGCTCTTGGCTACTTTTCTGATTTTTCCTTGATGTTTGATCCCAACAAAATCTCAAAGCCCCCCTTAGGAAGTGGGGAGCAAAGGGAAAAGAAAGCCACAAAGAGAGAAAGAGTTTCCAGTGCCCCCTGCCTGGCTTTGGATAACCTTCATGCTCCAGTGTTATTCAAAGCAACTCATTTGTTGTGAAATACAGCTTTAGAGTGTCTAGTTATCATTAATAGATGCAGCTGCTTTTACACAACATTGATATTCCCATTAAACTTCGAAAAATCAGTTTGTTGCTACCAATCAGTTCTTCCCCCAGGCAAGGCACAGCCTATCTGCAGCAGGGAATCAGGGCTTGTCCGAGTACTTGTGGTGTCTGTAATTAGCCACTTTTCAGCCCTGCAATGACTGCAATGACCAAAAATTTCTACTAAATTTCTACTAGTATCATATTATGCTTAATTAGCATAACTGTTGCAAATATATACAATAAAACACATATCTAACACGACTCAGTCTTTTGCAAGGCACATTCCCAGACTGAAATATTAAGTACTAAAAAACCCACCATAGAGTATCATGAATGTAGGAAAAGAATGGTCACGAAACCTCTGTGGAAAATAAAGACAGATTCATAGAGAAAGTAATTCTAGATTAATACGTGAAATATTTATTTTCTTTTTGTGCTTCATGTAGAAATGTCGGATAGTATGAAGATTCACAACCTCACTGGCACCAGCTCCACTGCTTAATTACCCTGACGGTGAAAAAGTTTCCCTCGTATAAAGTTGACCCTGATGATAATTAATACTGTATAGAGTTGAAAGCTCCCATTTTCATTTATTACTGTCTTTTGTTATCCCAACATACATTACTGTAAAGAGCATGGCTCCATCTTCTCAGTAGGCTCCCAGTAGTTATGGATAGCTGCTATTATGTCCCTTCAAAGCCATCTCTTCTCCAGGCTGAACAAGCCCTGCTCCCTCAGCCTCTCCTTGCAACCAAGTGCTCCAAGCCCTGACCATCTTGGTGGCCCTTCACTGAACTCACTCAAGTTCAATGATGTCTTGGAAGAGTCCAAAACTGGAAACGGCATTGTGTATAAGGTCTAAGGCATGCCAAGTAAGGAGGAATAATTAGTACCCTCTGTCTACTGGCTGGGCTCCTTCGACACAGCTGTTAGCCCTCCTTGCATTGCACTGATCAAGGATGAGCTTGGTTCCTTACCCAATCTTTGTCCCTATCACGGCACTGCTTCTTCACACCATGTAAAATAATATCAACTACTTGTTAGGGTGCCAGAACTGCAACGATGATGGGAGTCTTCCATAGTCTTAGGCTGTTCCCTATATATCTGAGCTACAGATAAAGAGTCAACCGCGAAAACCACCAATTCTGTCATATCTTCTCTATAGTGTTCTAGTCGTTAATATTTTTGCATCAGAAATTGTTCATCCCAGAAAATACCATGAGGGTGTGGGATTTTCTGGATAAATTTCAATGAGACATGGCCAGACACAGAGATAGTCAGAGTGTACCAGCCAAAGGGTATACTTGTAACCAGTGACACAAACACAACAGAGGCTCTATTCCAATGGGAAAGCAGGTTTTTCCACTTAAAATGTGACGAGCCAGTTTCGCAATGTGAATGAGATATTCTCAGTCCTCATTCATTTTACGAGTATAATACTGAACCTTCTATATCTAACATGCTAACTCTGCAATGAAACTAAGACAAAAAGATGAGCGAGCTTACTTCATCCAAGGTGTTTAAGTACCAACATATGCATACCTTATTTCCATTTAGCTCTATAAAAATATTTACAGAACATATCAGTAGTTTTTTTCCACTAAAATTTAAAGTGGGAAAAGCATTACGATTTTATCCAGCAAAAGCTTCACTCTTTAAAGGGACTACAGAAACGGAATTTGAAGTTGGGTCTCTGAATCTTAATCTCTGAATCTCATTTGAATGCATTGCCAACCCAGTGGAACTTCCCCCAGCATAACCCAGCATTTCCCACACATTTCTGCTGGCCGGCACTTGATGCTTGTGAGCATGCAGCCTGTCTGCCGTGATTGCCTGAAGAAAGCAGCCCTTGACTTATAAGCCGTAAGAAGTCAGAGTATGTACATACACCATCACGTATTCTATTTCACCCACCATCACTGTCTCTAAACACTCGGAAACATGGAGTATTGCTACGAACACTTTACATAGAAAGCTCAGACATTTCAATTCGTTCTACATTCAGGTAGAATATATTCACCTTCTTTGAAAAGTGGATCATGCACAATTTTATGACTGATGTATATATTCTTCACCAAATCCTGCAGCTCCAGCTCAACACTGCTGACATGCAGCCTCACTGAGCAACCGTCATTATCACTGCATTCATAGTTCTCTGCTGGGATTAGTAACAAATTATTTCAGCAGGAATAGTGTGGAGAAATACACAGTGGTTTTAAAAACCAGAAACGGTGCTTGTTTATGATAATATTTGCAGCTCTTCCATCTAGGTACCCACACAGATTGTACACACTCCCACAGAGATGGAAATTAATAATACGTGAAATACCTGTGCAGCTTGAGCGTCACAGTTCCATAAACAGTAGCAAAGCCCAGAAGACGAACCCATCTTAGGAGAACACAGCGAAATACACTTGGCTCAAAATACAAAATGACAACCTATAGAACAGAAAGATAGAGAGAGCTTCAGTACCGCTTTCATGCAAAAAATTCTTCAATCAAATGCAGAATAGTTGCAAAACAGGACAGCAGACATATTTCAGTTTGTACTGCTGTATTTTTAGATTTTCTAGTAAAGTGACGAGAAGATCACATCAACCAGCTGGCACAGTCCTGGGTACCAGCTCCTTTTGAAGAGAGCTGGCAAAAGCCCTGTGACAGACTGTGAAGTGACAACACTTTTAAATGCAATTCCACTGACTTTTCTTAACCAAGTGAAAACAAGTACCCAGAGAAGATGAGAGAACAGACAAGGACATTTTCCTTGAGCTATTCCAGTAACAGGCAGCTGGCCTAATTCTGGTTTGATGGACTGCATTTACTAGGCTGCATTTCAAAGTTCCTCCTTCTAACAAACCTAGCAAAAAGCGAGCTGCTCATTTTTATTTCTCAACAATTCTCTATCAGAAATTATTGCTTCTCCCTGTCCCAAACCCCAGTATCTCAATATCATATTTTACTTTTTCTCATTCTTCCCCCTATTTTTTCAGTAACCTACACCAAGTCTTTCTATCTGTCATCACTTCCTGAACAAAAATGTTGTTTTTGTTCACTTATGGATTTCTCCAATTGCAACAACGGAAAGATCCTACTGATTGAATTCTCTCATCCCACTGGATGCTCCTGCTCTTCCCTCAGTGATCCAGCCACCACTGCCCTTTTCCAAACTCATTGCTATTTTCTTCTCATGAACTTCACTGATTTGTTTGGGTTTTTTTTGTTTGCTTCCCCACCACCACTATCAAAGAAGAAACGTGAAACCAGGCTGCTGTCTGCCTGTTTCTAAGGTTCCTCCTGGACAACCCATTTGTATTCTCCTTTCAGTGCTGCTCTGGCCATCTTCCAGCTAAAAGATCTTTCAGCCATGCTTAGAAATTATGTTTGTGCACACATGACACTGCCTGTTCTCCATTCTCCCCCCAGCTCATCTGAATGCTACAATAAAAGCTTTCAATGTAATTACTCAAGAGATGACTAAAAAGATCTGTTGCACTCTGAAGCTGAATTCTCAGCCTCAGTGCTGAGAATCGCATGTACCCAGATTGTAGTGTCTGCATGTGTCCTGAAAGCTCTAGAATTGCTTATAGACAGGAAGAAGACAACACCGGAGACAGAAGGTCTTCCTCTACCTACCAAGTACCACACACGAGGACAACACTGAATAAACAGTAACATAACACTAGTTCTGCAGGTGTTGTGTGTTAAGAGCATTTTGTCAGGGAAAACGCCACACGTATCTAAAACAGGGCTGCTCAGGTGGGGGATTGAGGCACCACCTGAACCAAGAGTACATTTCTGCTGGTTCCAACAGGTATCGTCCCTTGTGGGATGCTCAGGCCTCAGATCAGGCCACCAGTGGCCTGCTGTCCCAGGTTGTGCACAGCCTTCCCCCACCTGCAGACCCTGCTTGGTCCAGCAAAGCTAGAGCCAATGCATCCCACCCCTCTGACCAGAGCCTGGTAAAACAACCTGACACACCGCAGTACAAATTAATTGGGTAATCTTGATCTAGCGAAAGAAAGCACTGAAACACTTTAGGCCATCTGCCACAGCCTCATTTAGAGTCAGTACATTCTGGCAGTAGAGGTAGTATTGTGCCTACCGGCTGCCACATGATATTGTTTTCCTAAGTAAATGCTTTTCTATGTGGGAATTCAAGCCCAGCATATTGGCCAAAAGCCCAGGACTATGTCCTCTGGGTGACACAGGCATATTTAGGAGAGTGGGGGGCAAAGATGGCAGACGTGGGCTGCGACAGAGGGAGAGCTAGAAGAAGCTGCTGTCCTTCACTGGAAGGTTGGTTTGTTTGTTTGCTTCCCTGTTTGTTTGTTTTTACAGCAGAACCAAGCTATTTCTCTAAAGAAGATGGCTTGTTGAATCCAACCAGAGTGCAAAATTTCATCTGTGTTTTTCACTGCTATTGGGCTGAATATGTTTCAAGGCAATCATTCTCTGGGAATCTGACAAATACTGTGAGCTGCAAAAGGCCCACTCCTCCTTGGAAGATTAGACGGAAAAACAAAATGCATCCACACATCCATGAACATGCTTGTGCGAACAGAGCATCCAGCAAGAAGTTGCTCAGAAACACCTGAATTTTAGCAATTACCTCTAACCGTAATATAACCAGAGCAAAGCCTGTAGCATTAACCTGCCTCCCGAGGTTTGCTAGGGGTAGAAAGCATCTTGGTTCATCCTTGATTCTTCCAAAGTAGAAAAACAATGCCAAAAAATACAGGCAAAATAGTCTGACCATTTGAAAGTTAATCTGAAAGCAGAAAATTTTTAGATGATTGAAATTGAAAGGTCTGAAAACTTTCCAGCTCACAATTTTCTGAACAAGGGCAACAGCTCTCTTTGCCATGAAATCTGACACAGCAATTTTATCTGCAGTTGCCTGTTGAAATATTAACTGCTTGTGTCTAGAAAATCTCATTGATTTGCACTGAACCATTTGTATGAGCAGCTGATGCTTTTGGCTAGCTATCAGCCAAGAAAGCACCACTTCAAATGCAGCACGGTTGCAGTTGGCGTGTGGCAGCCAGCTAAGGAGGCTGCAGAGGCAAGACTGTTGGTAAAAAACTGTTCTCATTTGCCTGTTTCAATGTAGACACATTTGAACTACCCCTTTGCCCCAGTGATCAAGCACATTGTGGAAGCTGTCAAAGACTCAGCCCAAGTCTGACAAAAGAACTCTGGATTCTTCCAAAACTCTCTTCCTATGTTTATACGAAGAACAATAATTGCAATGCTCTCCCCCAAGTTGCCAACACCTATTCCTACCTATTCTGTAAGTGTAGTTACACGTGGTTTGGCATGGACCAAGTCTTTGAACAGCAAGAATTACTGCACTTAATGTTTTTGCTTGCCTAGGCTTTCCAGAAGGTTATTCTAAGACTATGTCACCCCCCTTTCCACCAGGGCTCACTGGGATGTTCAGCTGACCACTGTCGGCATTAAGTCTCTTACAATAACAGTAAACTTCAGGGGCACAATTTTTAAATTGAATAATCTTTAATCAGAGCCAAGGGGCTACAAAAAGTAATGCCCTGGAAGCTCAGTGCACTAAAAGCCATGATCAAGTTTTTCATTGCAGTGGAATCACATTCTTTTAAAGAATTTGTATCTGGTGAAATGTCCGGCTGCTATTCTTCACCCATTCGTCCTTATAGCGAAAGCAAAGAAACAAAAACAGAAACTGAACACAGAGAAGTCTTCGTTTTATTTTGTATCAGCCTCTTCTACCTTCTGATAACCAAAACTCCCATTTTGCAGTGTTCCTCCCAGAGACAAGCCTTGCCTATAGTGACAAACCTACACCTAGCTACGGCCTGCTTAGCTTTGAGCTAGGAGCGTAGGATGAGCATAGGGTTCACTCATGTATGCATGCTGCTACGAACAGCAGAGAAAATCCCTCTGCAGTTCTAAAAGGTTACCCTGCCCACCAAAAATCTGACAGTAATTCATTTTCCCTTTCTGCTTTTATAATGTATTAGACCATGACAGCAGCATAAATCTCACCAAAAAATGCTTAGTGATTTTGCTGACAGATGACACAAAACCTATTTACGACACATAAGGAAATGTGATATCCTCTGCATCACCAGCTCCTGAAATCTATTTAAATACTAGATACCAGTCTCTGTTAAGGAACAAAGATTTGGAAATCAGAGGAAGACTAGTCAGACAGTGCCTGATCACGTACTAGGTACTGCAGCTGCACATGAGACTTCATAGTCATGTGGGTCACATTTGTCATTTGGACAAATGCGTTTAGATGTTTGCTTTTAACTTCAATATGTTTTGAGCTATTACTACCCTTGCCAAAACATTGTCCCAGTAGCTGCACTTCCACTTGTGGAATCAGAGACAAAAAGATTTTCTGAGGTCACCAGCAAACAGTCAAGTACACACAGGACTGGCGAGGTACAGATATGGAAGAGAGCCTTAGCCTGCTGACTCGGGGCTCAGCCAGCCCAGCAACTGAGCTGGCATGATGACCAGATATATACGCTGCCTAAAAACAATGGCTAAAAGTCAACACAGGCACCTCACCCACTGTAGTAAGTTTTTGTTATCAGGACAGATAGGACAGTAACAGCGCAAAGAGAACCTATAAGGAACAATTAAATGTTCAAAAGCATAAGGGACATGGTCCTTCAGAAAAAAAAAAAAAAAAAAAA
>VXAV01012146.1:63047-78257 GCA_013399715.1 Alectura lathami | reverse complement strand
TTTTTTTTTTTTTTTTTTTTTGAAACAGAAATCAGGCTGGTAAAATAGACATACAGAAAAACAGACAGCAAGGAGACAAAATACCCAGGTAGTGAGACCCCCTATCTGAGACTGGCCAGAACCAACACAGCCCCACACTTACACGAGGTGCTGAGAGCAGAAGGCCACGACCTCCTTTTTCTTCACGGTTCCTGAACAGTCACTATATATACCACAACTATTTATGATTTAAAACAAACTCATTCAGGCAAATTTTGTCAAGATTGTTTGTGACATGTCTGAGAAAAAAAATGCATTACTTCAGAGTAAGGAAATGAACCTAGCAGACTACACTGTATCACGGAACGGTATCTAATCCACATGAACGACATGCACGGAGGAAAAACCTCCTTTCTCTGAATCTGCTGAGGTGACCACAAAATCTCAGTAATGTCTGCTGTGGTCTCTTGAGTAATACTCAGTGCACAGCATGGCTTCAACTTTCTTTTCTCCTGTTGTCTAACCTATTTCTCAATCAGTTAAAACCAAACCCTACCTGAATTTAGCTCACAGTTCAAAACTTTTTTTTCATTTATTGAAAATAATATGGAATGACTTTTCCCAAATTGACTCTCTTCTCCATAATTCATCCTCCATCAACTTGCTAGTTTGTTTCATCTGATCAGTATCTAGGGCTTTGTCAAAATACAAACAATAATACACACTAACTAAGGTACAAAAATCTGATTACTTATCTATTAGGAAATTAATTCTCTGTCTACAAGTTCTTGATCACCTCTGATGTCTGCTATATACACTAGAGAGTCAAAACAGAAATGAGTGCCTCTCACAACTACATCATTTGATATGAAGTCTTTTGATCTTATCAGGTTTGCGCAGTTATTAGACACTTGAGGAAAGCCTAATATAGTAGAGGTTTCTTTTCCAAATGTAGTATGTGCTGAAGGCACTCATCCTAAATAGAGAAGATATGCCTAAGAAAAGAAGTGTTACATATTTTCTGTGTTCTTCCAACAACCAACAGCAGTAACGTAGAAAGTCAGCTCAGGCTGGGGTCAGGCCAGATCAAGTTGATTTTCCTGCAAACGTAGTAGTGTTCCATGTCTTTTGATTCCAGAGTAGTTACAAAAAGAGCAGCTAAAAGTCTAATTTAGACTTTTAAAAATATTCTTGGTGACATCTGAAATTGGCAGATACCTTTATTTTACCAACTTCACAGGCAAATGCATTTATGTTACCAAATGTAGTAATTTAAGATTGACACTGTAGATATTTAGTGTATTTTCTGATTCAGCTATCCTGGGTCTTTGTAAAATGGAGCACACCATTGTCTAACAGTGCCTTTGCTGAATTACTGGTTGATGTACTTAGGGTTTAAAAAGACTTGTGATGGTAGCATTTTGGCTTCTCTTCTTGTAGCAATGACTGGTGATTAGTTGAATGCAGAGTGCCTGCTACAATGGCAATAAATTATGATTTCAAAGATGTTCATATGCCTTGAGGCTTGGAAAGTAGTTTACAAGTTTAAGTAATACAGTTATAAATGGCTAACTGAATAACCCAGCACACAGATTTTCACAGATTAGTTCTTTATAGGTTTTACGGCAATACCATCAATAAAGAGAGAAGAAAGCATCAGCTGACTGCATGGGCCAGGAAGCTCTGCCAAAGAGTTTCCACACAGCACTTGATTTAGCATGCTGGTGATTTCAGATTAGGAGCTTAAGAGAGTGAACTGAACATTAAGAAAACTTGCTCTGTACTCCAATACATGTTATATTTGAGAAGGATTAGGCTAGTTAACAAATTAAACATCAGTAAATGTAAAAACGTACTACTGGAAGATATAAAATTATTTTGGACTCTGACCTGCCAACTTGCACACTTTGACTGACATGAAGAAGAGATCTGAAGATGAAATCAAAGCTGAAAGGTTTAAAAATCGTGGTTAACTCCTTCCTATAGAAAATCCCAAAATTTGGAAGGAAGATCAAAACTCTGAACAAGATACAATACTTGAAGGAAGAGCGGTAAGAAATTCCATGTGACAACAAAACTTCCTTTTTCTTAAATGTCATTAGTCTGTGTAAGTACCAGCATATGCTATACAAAACATACTTGCTGGATATACAGATAACATTATTAAACATTTATTTCAGTGAAAACGACCAAAGAAGTGTTGACCACGCAGGAAAAGTAGTAAAAATATGCATTTAGCAGGAAAAAAGCTAAACCAAGAGTTGAAGACTTCCCTTTATCCAAAAGCATTCCTGAAACGAACTTCATGGGCACATCACACAGCAGAGCCCCAGCTGGTTGCAACATGCTCCCAAACGGCAAATGCCTGAGGAGGCAACGTGCTGCTGCCTTACTGGAACTCAGCTACCATGGCAGCAGAGGCTACGGTTTCTCATGACAGATTCATCCCACAACGTTACTCTTCTAAAGCACACAGAGATGTCAGCATAGCCAAGGAAGACACACTGCATTCACAGTGGACCTGTGAATTTGCACCCACCTGACACATTCAGAACAGGACAGAATTAATGTGTATGTACAGAACTAATGTGCATGTGCATTACGGCCTCGTTTTGCATCTCACGTGGATTCAGCCCTCCAGCAGCAGTAATACAAAAGGTTATTTCTCAGGCCAGTGATCCTGACGCTCATACAGCTCACAGGTACTTCAAATGACCACCTAGGCATCCTTTTGACTGCTTATTGTTTATTGCCTTTCTTACTGCCCATAAGTCAATCTCACACTGGACAAACAAAGCAAGGGCTTCCTACAGTCTGCAATACATAAGAGGAAAAAAGACAAGTGGCTGGTCCTTACCTGCCACGGGAGCTAAGAGATCTGAAGGATTACATTAACTTCAAAACTTACTCATTGCTGTGAGTCACAAAACCTTGCTAACCCAGCACCCACCTGAACTCCCTCCAGCACTACTTCTCATCCATTCAACTCAATCCAACTTCTCATCATGCAAGTTGGGTGCAACTCAATAGAACTCAGTAGAGCAGTTCTGAAATACAGTCCTTGTAGAACTGGAATCTGCTTTTTTTTTTTTTTTTTCTGTTGGTATTTTTATGGTTTAATCTTTTCAAGCCTAAATCAAATATTCTCAGATCTTTCTGAAAGTATACTTATCTTCTCCAGCAGTATAAAAATAATCACATGCTACCAGATCTCTGCAAAGATGACACATTTACCATCAAATATACGTCCTTCCTTACACCTTTAATAAAATATTTTAAAATACTTTCAATGTTATTATTAGTAACTGCCATTTGTAATGTGATTCTTGTTCATTGACCACGACCCTGCTGTGCAATGCACATCTAAGCCAAACATCCCTGTACCAAAGAGTTCATAATTTAAATATGAGCCGAGAAACCACACGTCAATACAAAGGAAGTACAAAGAAAGAATAAAAAATTTATCTTTTACAATTATGTAAGTGGTGGTTCTGGAAAGGAGAAGAAAGTTTGCAAGGAGTAATGAAAAATAACTGCATGCAAGCAAAGAACTAGTGTAGAATGTACGATCTGTGGTTTTACAGGTACCTTTTATAACATGTGATTGTGACATTGAAAGAAAAGTCAGCACTGTAGCAAGGCACAAGATGCCACTTCTATCTTGTTTTCATTTCTGTGCTGTTTAGGTTCGCAACTTTGGATTAATTTTCCTGTTGCTATGTTAGACATTTTACTGTTCTAACTCTCAAAGGCAAAGTTCTCTATTCTGTTTCCTCACTATCATGCTTTCCTTTTTCTCTTTACTACATTGCTTCAGCTAACCAAACAATATGCCATAAGGCTAAGAGCTTTAACACCCTGGCTTATTTAAAGATTAACTTCAAAGAGTAATGAAATGTGTGGATGATCTAAATAATTTAAAATAAACTTGATACACTGTGAGAGAACTGGGTAAAAAAGTTATTTTCTTCCACTTGCAATTTTGTGTATGATGAAAGAAAGTCTCATTCCATCATTCATTTTCTGTTATTTTTTTTCCATATATATTACTTTGGAATTGCTTTAAATATTTTGGCTTTGAAATCCTCCCATTTGTTTCTGATAGATCTTTGATTGAATTGACATATTTCTCTCTTTGCTCCTTTTTTTTTTTCCCTCAAGAATACATAAAAATTACTGAATTCTATCATGCCACTATAAGAAGTCTACTCTGGATTCAGATTTCAAAGATAAATCAGTATGCTGTATATTGGCTCTGATATTCCTTAATAGCGTCCTCAAAACCTGCATATATTTGCAGATCTACGCTTAGTCTCACATATGCAGAGGATCTAGAAATCAAATAGTTTGCATAAAACAGTGTAGAAAATACTATTGCTTTTTCTGTGGGGCCCTAAGATATAGCGGTATGCAAGGAATCGGAAGGCTTGGATCATGTGGCAATAAGTTGTTTCTTGCAATAACTAATTCCCTGTTCTGGTCAACCTTTTCTCTTCCAACCCCAGTACTACTGTTACTTCTAAGAACAGCAATCTAACCTCTCCCTTCTTGGTGTGGTGTAGCTTTAGACCCAGGAGCCACTCTTTGCAATGTTTCACTGTCAGAAATCAATCTGTTGAGTTTAATGGTGAACTTTCCACTTTACTCTAACCCCTGTCTCTCAATTATTTTAAGCCTGGCAAAGATGACTCTACTATATCACTCTCAGTA
Organism: Alectura lathami; assembly: GCA_013399715.1. Classification (NCBI taxonomy): domain Eukaryota; kingdom Metazoa; phylum Chordata; class Aves; order Galliformes; family Megapodiidae; genus Alectura; species Alectura lathami. The sequence continues at coordinate 73,568 of VXAV01012146.1, read as the reverse complement.
ACAGCTAGAGGAAATACAGTGTATCTTATCCACTAGTACTTTCTGTTGGGTTTGGATCATTTTATCGCATACCTTAGATGTTACACTGTAAAATTGTCTCTGCTATTATAAGTATTTGTATCACTTATTTTCAGTTCTCTGCAAATAAAAAGCTAATTTCTTATTTACATCAGGTATTTATTATTTACATCAGTGGTTCTGGGGCATTGATTTTAATCCCACTGATTTCTTACCCCAGAGCTGAGAAGTGCTACACTGTAATGAAAACTTTCCACTAACACCATTATAATTCTGCAAGATTCTTTCCTGGGCAAGATTTCAGTAGTTACCAAATCATTTTTCCTGTACACTGAAAACTGCTTCACAGTATCAGCAATTGATTTTAAAAACCGTTACATCATTGCCTGTACCTTCTAGATTGTCAGCATGCAAAATGACTGAATAAGGGCAGTCCCATCTTTGATGGATGGAATCACTCTTCTAAATAACTTTTTTCCAAAAACATCAACTTTTCTCTTTCTTTACTGTAATGCATTGAATTTCTCAATGCTCCTGATTCTTAACCTTTAACTGTCCTCAACGATGTGACACAAACTCAGAGCAGATGGTTAGGAGGCCTGTTAACACATTCGTGCATTGAATAAGAGGGACTGAGGAGAAAAATGAGAAAAAAATGCACATTTCTGCTAGTGCAGTATTTGCAGTGAACATGCTTCTGTTTTTGTTTTCCTTCAGGTTCTTGTCAGTGCAGATCACAACAGCTCTGAACTGTAAGGAAGCAGGCAAGAGCTAAGTTTACTTGACCACAGCTGTTGCTCCTTGGGTCTTGGGCAGGAAAGCTTGAGTGAACAAGAGAAAAGACATTTAGTGGAAAAATATGAACAGGTCCCTGGCTTTCACTGAAAGACACTTGGGTAAGTGAAAAAGAACGACTGAAATTCATCTCCCACCAACATGCAGTCTCTCAGGAGCGAAGCTAATTACTGAAGGTAAATCACTGACGTCAGGACTGTGTCCTACTGAGAATATGTCCAGCGTTGAATCCAACTTTTAATATTTTCCTTTCTGGCACAGTTCAGTCCTTATAGATCTGTAGTACCAAAAACTCTTGTCTTTAGTTTTACAGTTCAATAAAAATGTGGTATATCACTTTTATTATCTTTTCCGTAAATGTTCTGGCACGTATATATTTTGAACTAGTACATGAGAACCTTTATTTCTCTATTAATTTTTCATATGCTTAAGTCACTACAGTAAAATCTGAGCATTTGCTAAAATAAACATTGTGCTTATTGACTCGGTTCACTTGCCCAGTGGTCAGTGTGATCATCAAAATAAAAAAAAGGTTCCTACCATTTCTACCCTATATGCTGCTAAGATCCAAGAAGAGTTGTATAAAATAAAGTGCATAACACATCAGTAACACTTTTTTCCTGTTTTGTTATTCTAATTCAAGATAATGAAGGAGCCAAATGATGACTTTCACTAATTAGATTTTTTTTATCTACCAAGTCTTCTTCAGTATTTCTTTGGCTTTCTTATATGCCACTGTGGTCTCCCGCCCAAGTGCTAGCCAAACCCCTAATGGATTCACTTTGGAAAGCAAAGCAAAGACAATGGATTCATGCCAGCATGGTCCTAGGCACCAGTAAAGGGCATACCATGAATATTTCCAGAGTTGTTTTCCTCCATAAAAATTTAATCATATTTCAGCCTTTGATCATTTCTGTGTGAATGCTCTCTGTGATCAGAAATCAACTCCCCACAACTTTTATTTTGTAAATGCAGCAGATTTTTAACCTATGCATATGGTTTTACTGGTTAACGCCAGCTAAAAACCTTGCCTAAATACCGTGCACTGTTTTTCACTATCGTGATCTGTCTTTATAATACTACTTTAAAGCGAAGACATTAACTTGGGATCTTTACCTACAAATTCTCACACCTGCAAGTCACTATATTAATGTGAGTGACAGTGGCATTCTGAGTAACGAGGAAAGGCCACACTCCCCTAACCACAACGGCAATTTCAATGAATGAAGGGCTGACAAGACTGAATCACATACATCCCTACAATCCAGCAGTGCAAGGCAGTCTTTTAAAATAAAAACGTCAGAGAAACACAGTGTGGCAGTTGGCTCAGGTCACCAACTGCTGTCCTGTTCTCTCCAGCTCTCAAGCCTCTGCACGCACACAAACACCTGTCTGTTCATGAAACCAGATTCTGACAAATGTGTCCTTCAGACTCAGTTCTTTAAAAAGCCTTAGTGAGATTCAGGGCAACAACACAAGTGTTTTTAGTGCCTATGAGTTTTCTGTAATTTGAAGCTAAAGCTTGTAGTGTGGAGATTGTACCAGCCCAGTATGGGCATTCACAGCCAGTCAGCTCTCCAAAAAAAGCTATTGGTTTACTGGTTCCCTGCTAACTTCAAAAAGTGTATTTGCCTGACAATGACACTGAGAGAGCCAGACTATTGTGTAAACCTCTGCCTGGCTCACTTCTCTGCCAAAGAAGACAATTTACATATAAAATCCTGGCAACATGGTATTTAAAACTTGCTTTTTCCTTCAGCTGGACATTTAACCTGCTATGATACAAATAAAATACAAAGATCCTTTTCTAGAGCACTATGGAAATCTGGTGATCATCTCAAAGCAGAGCTGTCCTAGGACTTCAGTGTCACAAATGCTATTTTACACAGGCCTGTTCCTTAGCTATTGTAAAACAACCACACGAAAATTATAGGTGTTCATTGTAAATTTTAAAAACTATTTAATGAGCAAAACGCCTGTAGCTATGTACTGAAAAATAATCAAGCTAAAACATCTGGTGCATGAGAGGGGGCTTAAATCCTGCGATTCACCCCAGTATATCAGTATGTAAATGCTAAATGTGTTGGAAGAAGTAACATCTTCCAGATGGGCTCAGTGAACATGAACAAGTGAAGAATAAACAGTCATTGGGCTCTTGTACTGCATCACTTCTAGGCATACTTGAGAGACAAATGCATAAACGCATTACATGTTCTTCCATTTTCACATTCGTTAATACCAAAACCCAAGCTCTCCAATGACCTTGTTGCTCTGCTCAGGGCTCTGACTGATGGAGCTACCACAGATCAAACCCCACAATATTCATGGGTCGATTCTCCTGCGCTAACGTATCTGTGTTCTGCTACTCCCTACTTTCTTTTTGGTTCCATAGCACTAAAGGCTAGGTCACTCTAGCTTCATTGTGAAAGAGGGAGTAATACAGTCCTCAAAACTGATCCTAACACCTACTCAATGCAACAAGATGTCTGAGCATAAAGAGATTAATCCAGGCTGCGCTACTGAACTGCTTCATGGGAGTTAGCAAAGTCAATGCACTGCAGCTCAGCATCTCTGTTTCTCTAAACTGAGAGCAATACTGCTTTGCTATAATTAGAGGTTTGGAAAAACAATGGACATTAGGAAGGACAAAGAATTTGGATTTTTGAGCCAAAAGAAGAGACGTCTGAAGAGAAAAATCCTAACAATATTCAAAAACATGTTCCACAGCCTCTTCAATTAATGCATTTTATGGTGTAATTGACCCTACTATTATAAAGTCTCACTAACACCACTTTCATTTGCTGGATTTTAACTCCAGTGCCTGTTTTCTGCTATAACAAGAATGTGGAGAATAAATTATTCCCTGCCTTTTCACATCATGGTACTCAGTAATTTTCATCACAGACTCTAGAAATGATATCATAATGCTTCATGGATTTTGGAGTGCATTCTTCAGTTAAAGTACGCTACCAGTACAGAAAATGTTTAATGTATCAGATAACCCACAGTATCCTAGGCTTCCTTTATTTCAATGAAGCCTAACCCATGATTCATCTAATTCTCAAGCTGAAGTCTAAGACGAGTTGTAAAAGGCCCAATTTCTCATCATGAGCTACTTGTTGAGCATTAATGACTTCTTCCAGCTATGGATATATACACTAGAAACAAAACATCAGAGCACAACCAAGGTTGCAAGGAACCTCCAGAAGTCACTTAGTCCAAGCCTCTGCTCAGAGCAGGTCTACTTAGGTCAAGTTGCTCAGGGCTGTGTCCAGTCATGTCCTGATACCTTTGACCACACTCACAGTAGAAAAAATATTTCCTGGTATCTAATCAGTATTTCCTGTTTTCCAACCTGTGTCCATCACAGTTATGAAAAGCCAGCTGAGATCTCAACCCTAATGCAATGAACAGGCTACTCTATACAATACTGTGTTTGTGCTTACTTAATTTGAAGGTCTTTGCACCATGCAAAGTTTTCAAACATGTGTTAATGCAAGATGTGTTACAAGTGTTAGCAAAACAGGATCTTAACAAAGGTCTAAAAACTACATCGCAGTCAGTATTTCTGAAATAGGGAAGTAGTGATAATCCTCCCTTCAGATGCCAAATATACAAGTTAAGAGACTGTTCAAAAAGACAGACAGGTTTTGGCTCCCTCTTTAAAATGTAAGAAGAAAGAAATATTAGGAAAATCAATTAGAGAGCACAGTATTCATTAGGAAAAGGTCTATCGATAATTGGAAAGACTAAGTAAAGGGAAATCAGAGATACTGCTGTGAGAACTGGTGAAAACATAAGAAATGAGAGCCTCAGAAATGACAACTACCCAGCACCTGCTGCATAAAAACTATGTAACAGGCAAAGCTCCTCTGCCTCATTATAATTCAGGAAAGATCAGTGTGTTGTATTCAGTATAACAGAATTTGAATAATAAATTTTGGTGGAGGCCATCATTTGCACTTTCTGTTTGGTTAGAAGGGCATTATAACAGCTGTTTTTCTCACCAAAGGCAGCTGGCTGGTGATATTATTTTTCAATTAATGACACTACACTATGAATAGATTACAGCATGCAGACATGAAAACAATGACAATTAGTGAAAGAAATTAAGCAATGTAACAAAGCAGGTTTTGGTTTCCATTTAATTGGAGGGTAGGCAAAGTCAGAGATGCAATAAAGCTCTTCTGGACACAGCCAAATTGGTATGCTGAAGGCTCTCAAATTGGTATGCTGAAGGCTCTCAAAGCAATCCAAGACAGACTGGGTGAACAGATGCAGAAAAAGCCAGTGCTAGGAAGGCACAGGGGAGTGCAGGGTAAAGATGCAAAAAATGTAAGAAGAGTTGAGAAAATCTAAGGAGAATCTTTAATTTTTAAATAAGAATGTAATTTTGCATTGAATCCTTAAATGAAGAGATATTTGTCATTTAGAATCGAATTTCTGTCATTTTCTCTCTTTACATTGCAAATGCACTACGGCAAGCTTTGTAATTCTGCACTTAGTTGAGCATGAAAGTTAAGCTTTTCAGTTTTGCTTTCAAATCACACTCGAGGAAGAGGTTATACAAAAAGCAAAGAAGTAAAGGAGAACACCATACTGCAGTGGTGTCTGCCTGGCCCAAACTTCACTTCCTATTTTAAATTGCATTTCATGATAGCCGTGGAAAACGTACCTGAATACATCTAATTAGGGCGTATAAAAAGTGAGCTTTAAATTAGAATAGAAGAGTTCAGGTGGAAGGAACCTTCAAAGATCATTGGGTCCAACTGCCTGACACTTCAGGGCTAACCAAAAGCTGAAGTATGTTACGGAGGGCATTAACCTAATGCCTCTTGAACGCTGACAGGCATGAGGCATCAACCACATCTCTGGGAAGCCTGCTCCAGGGTCTGACCACACTCACAGTAAGGATATGTTTCCTAATGCCAAGTCTGACCCTCCCCTGGCAGCTCTGTCCCGTTCTCATCCTGCCATCGGCTCCCAGGAGCAGAGCCCAGCACCTCCCTCTGCTACCCCTCCTCAGAGAGCTGCAGGGAGCAGTGAGGTCGCCTCTCGGCCTCCTCTTCTCCAGGCTGGGCAACCCACGTGGTCTCAGCCTCTCCCCACAGGACCTGCCTTCAGCCCCGTCACCAGCTTTGGTGACCCCCTCTGGGTGCCTTCAAGGACCTTAACATCCTCCTCATATTGTAGAGCCCAGAACTGCGCACAGTGCTCAACATGAGGCCGCACCAGTGCTAAATGCTGTGGCAGCATCACCTCCTTTGGCCAGCTGGCTGTGCTGTGTTTAATGCACCCCAAAATGTGGCTTGTCCCTTGGCTGCCAGGGCATGCTGCTGGTTCGTGCTGAGCCTGCTGCCACCCGCACTCCCAAGTGCCTTCTGCTGAGCTGCTCTCCAGCCACTTGGCTCCCAGCTTGTGCCTGTGTCCAGCATAATTAGTCTTGAAGCTCTAATGTATTCCTCTATCACAAATGAAGACCAATTAACACGGATAAAACGACTCTACCTCTGGGTTTATGTCACTATGTTTTTACAACACCAGAGTAACAGAATACTCCCAAACAAGGGCAAACAAGACTCAGTTTAGAGCTTAGGTTTTCTTTCCCATGCCATCTTGCTCTGCTTTGTGCTCCTTTTCCAAACAAGAAGCAGCTGAGCTCATTTAGCATCCACATACAGCAAAATGTCAAGAGTTCCCATTTCAAGGACTCATATCCCGTAATTCATACCTTACAGAAATACAGTCTTTTCTTTCTTAAAGATGATATAATAGACCTCTATGGCTATGTTTTATATGTGCTCTCACACTGCACACATTTATTGTTCCCCTTTCTTGCCCTGAATCATAAAGTCATGAAAACTTCCTCAGTGGACTGAGGAACAGGGATATTGCAATCCCAGTATTTCTGCATTAGCCCTCATTTTCTTTGTTTTTACTAAACCATATTCTTGCAGTTGGTGAAATAGATTGATTTCTGTCTGATCATTAGTATGACCTCCATTACCACACTGAGTCTCTCCCCTTTCACCTTTAAGTAGAAACAATAAATTTTCTTTCCTTTCTGTTTCAGCCCGTGGGAATCATCTCCTGATGAGTAATTACTCGTGTATGAAAGAAAGTGAGTACTAACAAAGAGTGCGGGAGCACAAAACTGCTGTAACAGAGAAGTCAGGTTGTACTCTTTGCAGTTTAGTATCTAACAGAAATGTGCCCTCTGTGGACAGTTTTATGTCGTATAAGAATGAGATATGCAGAGAGACATGGTGCAGTCAAGTATCTATATCCCAACTGGGAGGCAGGCTCATCAGGATTTTTCAGCAGAATGGTTTTCCTCAGCCAATGCCAAATCATCATTTTGCACTTGCTGTACATTTTACATGGTTAATGCCAGTGAAAAAAAGGGGGAAATGTTTAAACATCAGTGAAAAGCTGTGGGAAAGCTTCAGTCTTCTAATTCCCCCTCCCAGTTCCACTGTCTTTCCTCTCCTTTCCCTCTACATTTAAACTTGATGGATGGCCACCTCTTGCATCTAACAGGATTCTTCCTCTTCAGGTGAGCTGCTGGGAGAGAACTCTTTCTCCACTGCCAGTATCTAAGCACTCCAACACTGAGCTCCTAAAGACAGACAGCCACCAAAGGACACTTGTCCTTTCTGCAATACAACAATTAGAGGATCAAGACAAGAACTGGGAAAGATGCTGAAGAATCAGTCACAGGTGAGCAGACTGCAAACACAGCACAGCAAGAGCTATGGCCAGGCTCTTGGCACGCTCTGGAGCCAACATTGTACAAATGCTGACCAAGGAGACAGCCATGGAAAGGAAACTCCTCACGTTTTGCTCTGTGGTATGAATTTCACCATCTCTACACCAGTTGAGGAAGTAGTGCATGGCCTTTCTACTCTACTCACTGAAAAAGAATATGAAGGAAGCTCTGAAAACCCAGGGGAGAAGTATTGCAAGTAGTAAAAAGCATTTATACAATAAGAAAAAAGAAAAAAAAGAACTTTTTTTTTCATATCTGCAAAGTGAAGGAACTTTAGAACTTGAAATGTCAACACAATTCAGAAAAATAAAGTATAAAAATTCCACTGGGATTTGTGTTTATTATAGCATTCTTCACACTTCATTCTTCTACAGTACAGCTGCTATTTGTTCCACAACCACTAAGGACTTTTATTGTCCCATAGTCTCTCAGTAAGTAGATGATGGTCTGTAAAAGCACAGGAGATTCTGACTACTGAGGAAAAGAGAACATAAACACATTTTAAAACACCCCACAACTCTTTGTTTCTGTCTCCTTCTGATCTGAGCACTATCTATTCACTTCACTCAATTTACTTTTGATACCTTGGTTTATCTAGTCTTTATATTGGGTTTACAAGTTTTTGGGTGGATTTCTGTTTTGAACAAAGGAGTTTTGTGATATATTCCCTATGTGACTGTGAAATCACTTTTTTCCTGACTCGTATGGATAACACCATCATATTTTCCCAAATACCTGGAATTGCAGATGTCATGAGGCTTCAGAAACACTTAGTGAAATATATGCAGGCAATAATACACAGAAATAGTTGCCCTCCTTTGTACTATATTCCAGAGAAATACATGGTTTAACCAGTGTCTTCTTGCACACCCTGCACATTTTTCCGCTACCATAGCATAGAACAGAGAAGTATCTTCTTTCAAGGCTGAAACTCAGTTTAACTCAGAACACCCCAAAATTCCCAAGTAAAAAACACTGAAATGTTCCTTAAACTGGAGACAGAATTTCTACAGGTACAGTAAAACATTCAAGAGTTCTTAAGAATATTTACAGAGCACAGCAAATTTTATAATCAGGTTAGGCTAAACATTACATAAATAGTTTTGATAACCACATTTGTCACCAATGGGATTCATGCAATATCTTCAAATGTTGACAAAGATATAATTTTTCAAAAAAGTTACAGTTTGACTTACCGGAAAGTACAGAAGAAGCGATCCAAAAAGAATGGTTTCCAACAGCACCAGTCCTGAAGCTCTGATACTCTAGAGAAATAAAAAAAAAAAAAAAATCAATACATACAAAACATCAGAAAATCCTCTATGTGTGCAGTTTAGATGCTGGGTTCTTTGCAGAAGGCACCTTCACTTCCATCAGTAATGCTTATTAGCACCGTATTAAGCTGTCTATCATGTTGTCATGCTCCACATTCTTTAATTCACCAGCCCATTAAAAAAGCTGTGTTTTATGAAATTCAATTTCAAAAATCACTCATTCCTGTATTAAATATTATTCAACACATTACCTGGATACATTTTGAAACTGCTAAAATGGTTTTCAGTTGTGAGGAATTAGAGATCATGGGAATTACTGGCATGAATTTAACTCCAGAATTTGTTCGGTACTATATAAATTTCAAGAATTCTTTTGAACATTTTCACCTGCCTATTTAATATTAATGATTTGGCTTCCACAGTATGTATGAATAATCTATAATTTTACTGAATACAGAATGTGCTCTTAGATTGAAAGCACCTTTATTTTCCCTGAAATTTTCTACAGAGATGTTGATTCAGACATTAACTTGTCAGGACTGTAAAATATAGTGCCATTTCCTCACTGATTGTAATGCAGTCTCCATCATCATTTTCTTCCATTTTAAAATAATAATTAAAAAAAATCAATTCTTTAATATAAAGCTTATTCCACTAAGTTTGATGATTTACGTATAGTGCTGCTGAACCTTATCTTAAAGACAAAACATCAACACTGCTTTCCATTTCTTTCCTTCCTCTGAGACAGTGTTTCATCCACTATTCTGTATGAATGCACTGCTTTCCTGACTGCAAGCAACGCAGTCACAGACAGGACAGCAAAAGAGGCTTTGCCAAAAATCTTTTGAAAAATCCCCTTGTTTCACATCATAAAATCCTCTCATGGACTGGAATCAATGTTCTGTGGTAATCTCTCTAATTGGTTTGGATGGGAGAAGTTTATCTTTCATTAGTAAGGCAACCATTAAAAAAACAATCTCTATCTGAATGGATTTACCCACAAAGTTTTGGTGCCCTGGGGTCCAGTTTCTACTTGCAAAAACAGTGGAATTTTCTAGAAGAATCTTTTCAGTGAATCTATAATCTAACTCTGATTTCATATTTCAGCATTCATTTTTTTGACAGGTCACTTTTACAGTGTCTAACGCATTGAATATAGGCTGAAAGACCTGGAGAAAATTCTCAGAGAGCCTGTTAATGTAAGACAGCTATGCAGCTACCTGATTTCTAGCAACAGTGACATTTTGCAGGAAGGTTGTCTAAAGCCTGCATATTGGCACAGAAACCACCAACATCCTACACAAATGCCCACCTTGAAAATGATCCCAAGAAGTTACTTCCAACAGGTATTCACATCAAAGCTTCTGTTTCAAGAAAAATACTAATGTAACTGCTCCATGTGCACCTTTGTGCTGTTGATGCTGCTGTAGTCACATTTAAAACCTGTAGTGAGGATTGTGTACGATTCTCCACTGGTCTTAAGATAATAATAGTGCCTGTTTGGTTCAACCACTGGAAGAATTTACCAGGAAAATCTTAGGAGCATACCTGGATGGCTCAAGATCAGCCTTTAAAACCAGACACACAGTGGGCAGCAGCTGGTCATGGACAGCACTATTTTATCGTCAAGGAATCTAAAACCAGGTTCCTACGGGACCTCAGACA
>VXAV01012146.1:0-63013 GCA_013399715.1 Alectura lathami | reverse complement strand
CAGACAACAAACCTACTGTTCAGTAAGTGCGTAGTTCTGGACAGAGCACCAATGTTTTCAGTCCAGCTGTGAGTTCTGTATGAACTGCTGCCTGATGTACCACAGTTTAGACAGCAAATGTACACCTAAGATGCATATGACCCGGTGAATAAAAGCTCGTGCTTCATTTGCTCTGGAACTCTAATCCTGTTTGCCATCACGAGTCATATGTAGCTAAACAACCAGTATAGATGAACCACCAATAGATTTTTCTATCAGTTCCTTCCAAACTTTGAGTCCTGAAGATGGAAGATGTCAGCACTACAGCTTTCTGTTAAATCCGCCCATAAAATGCCACTTCCTAAAAATGGTAAATGATTAGCTGCATTTGAAACCTTCTGAATGGTTCTTGACCTTAAGAACTTCCTCTCACCGTGCTTAGAATTGAATTTGGGTGTAGTACCAGAAAGTGAGAAACATTTTAAGACAGTTCCTTGCAGAATATGACTCTGCTGTAATCCTCCCCTGGAACTGGACAGGTTCTCTTTCTGAAGGTACCCATGTCCTTCAGAAGGTACCCATGTCCTTCATGTCCTTCATACTACCCATGTCCTGTGTTGTAGGGTACTTACATTTGTGCTCTGTCTGAAGTTAGCATTGAACAGTGTTTGCACATTGCACTAGGAAATGCAGTCTGTGTAAGCATACTGAAATGTTTACTTCCCCAAGGCTTAGACACACAGCACAGACTAAAGATTTTAAACCCTCCTTTTGTTTTTTTCCTTACTTGACAGTGTAATGTAAGACTCGCACAGAAACTAGGTGCTCAGGATAAAAAAAAGAAAAGAGACTACGGAGATTTTTGTATCCCCCCTGAGTAACAGTGCCTGGTCCTGTTTTCCTGATTTCTGATGCATACATTATTCCTCTCTGTGTCAGAAAGAAATCTGTACACCTGCTTTCCTATTCTTTACCCCTGAAGTTCTTCCTAATGTCTCTTAAACTTCATGTAGTGCAACTTCAGGTCATTATTTCTAGTTCTGTCAACCATGGATATACCTGTTACTTCCTTATTTTTTTACAGGACTTTTTCATGTATTTGAGAATCATTATTATGGCTCCTGTTTTCTAGATTTTTCCAATTCTTTGATTTTTCTATGTGGATCTTACCCTTAGACTTTCATGTTAAGAGTTTCACATTAAGGATTACAAAATTATTATGCTATCTCACTCTAAAATTACACCCTGAACCTGAGACATACATATATATTTCTAGCAAAATATTCCTGATGCTTCTGTGAAAGGTTTCTTTAAAAAGCAAAGCAAAACAAAACAGAGTACCACCAAACAGCTGAGCTACTACGATTATTTCCAAATAAAATGCAATGCCTGCCACAGCAATTGCTGAAACATGAAAACCAACCCACAAGCAGAGCTCCGGTTTACACTGGACTCCTGTAATGCAAAGCATTTGCTTCAAAAACCCAAATTAAAGTATGGTTGTTTTTGTTTTTTTTTTTTTTTCCCTCTCTCAGTTAATACATTATGATGTTGGATAAAACATAAGCAAAATCCCAAATGCAAAGTGCTAAACAACAGGTAACTGAAATGGCAGTGTCAGGTTTTTTAGGCTCACACAATCCGGTTGTTCAGTGACATATCAAATTCAACTGAGTTAGAACTCTATGTGATTTATTTCTGTCATTTGGATAGATGGAGAGCCTCACCCACAGGTCTGCTAACGTAAAGATGGTCCAGGACACCCATACTATATCTCCCCACGTAATGGCCCTGCCTCATTTTGTCTGTTGGGATGCTTCAGAGATATACAGAAAGCATATATATCATCAGACACAAAATGCCCCAAACAGAACGCATTGATTCCATATTTGTAAGACATTCATTTGCTATAAGCATCCCAAAACAATAAAGAAAAAGCCAAAGAAATGATGATACCTTTTACGGCTGCTGTAGTAAAATTGCTCATGTTTTTTTATTTATGTATTCACATGCATTCAACTTATCCAAATGGCACTACACAAATCAATACATCTTGACAGCTTTTCAAGATTGCTTTCTGCAGATGCTTCTGTTCTGATCTAACATAACAGGAGAAAGCTGGAAGTGAATGTTTAGGTGCCACTAATGAAGCCATTAAATGGAATATTTTCAGGTTATTTTAATTAAGAAGTGACTAAACTCTCAATTATTTCACAGCTTAAATGTTTGTAGCCAATGCACAGTGTGCACACTGCTTTGGCACATAGAACAGAAACGGCACATATTTTTATAAACCATCAATGATAGTATGAGTTAGCTCACATTGCTAATGAACTTCATATCTGAAAAGTCGTGGCTGTCAGGCGAGGTCCCCGGTGACTGGAAAAAGGGAAACATCACTCCCATTTGTAAGAAAGGGAGAAAGGAAGACCCGGGGAACTACAGGCCGGTGAGCCTCACTTCTGTGCCTGGGAAGATCATGGAGTGGATCCTCCTGGAGGAGATGCTAAGGCACATGCAAGATGAAGAGGTGATCTCAGACAGCCAGCACAGCTTCACCAAGGGCAGGTCGTGCCTGACCAATCTGGTGGCCTTCTGTGATGGCCTTCTTCTTCTTCACACTTTGTGATGAAAAGTTCCCAGCACTGACCACATCCAGAAGATTCCTTATGTGGTCCCAACTCCACACATCTTCATAGTTATTCTTCACAACATCTCTGTAAGACAACACACCACCACCTTCCTCACTGGGAATTAATGCTGAGAGGTCTTGCCCATGACCATACAAGACACTGGCAGAGGTCACTGAACTCATGTCTTCCACGATCAGTCCATGCTCAAACCATTGATGAAGCTTTTTTCATTTTTGTACTGTATACAACAATGACCAAGAAAGTAGGTGACATAGATATCATACAGAGAAGGTGAAAATGTTCTGAAAAGCTGATCCTCAAACAGCGTCTGTGTGAATGTCCTTTTACAGACAAGTCTTTTGCACCCTGATCTGCATTTCTTATCATGCGTTTTTCTGGATGGCATGACGATAAGATAACCTGCATGGGCAAAGAACTGCAGCATTTCCAGCACCTCTCCCACAATAAACTCATCTATGATTTTCTTCTCACCTGTGTTCCTGTAGCAACCATTATCTATGAATTCTGACTACATACACCTCTTTCATGTCCTAAAACAAATATCATTTCCACAGCAACACTGGAATCAAAATGAACTTGAATTCAGGTCATGACTGTGCCTTTATCTAAGTCTTGACACTTAAAAAATGGAGTTTTTAACCCTGCATTTACAGCTTTTCATAACAGGATTCTTCAGAAACTGAAGGACACATGAATATGGGCATCCATGGTCATGAAGAAAAGCATAAAGGTTCAAGTAAGAAACAACATAACTAAAGTATTATTTTCACGTAAGCGTAGAGAAATAAAAAATTGTGATGGAAAGGAAAGCATGAGAACTCTCCCAAACAACGCATTTGAAATTCTAATTTTTAATCCTTTTTGCAGAGCAGAGTATGTATTTTAACTAAAAGGTAACACAGAAACTTTCAGCTTAGAGAAGGTGAATACATTTATTTAAATATTTATATTTCGCATTACTTATTTTTCCTCCAGTGACCCTGCTACCTGCCAAGAGGTAAGGTGCAGGAAGAAAAGTCTTCCACCAGTACCAAGGCTTTAACAACAGGGAAGAACTGAAGTGGTGAGAACCAGATCAAAACCAGGAGGTTCTTCACTTAATAGCAGGCACTGTATGCTAGATAGTCAGCCTTCCTTTCTGTAAGTCTCAGAGCACCATTTTTTTTCACCAAAAGCTGAATTTGCCTCTGTACGGGCTTTGCAAATACAGGCACTTAAGGCACGGCTGTAGGTAGCACCACAGATACTTGTTTCTGCAGGACTCCAAAATGTACATAGCAGCAAGTACACTCACACATGTCAGGAAAAAGAAAAAAACTTTACTCTCTTAAGAAAGTAAATGAAAGAATAGAAGCAAATGACATTCCACAGCCTCCACCGTTTGCTCTCCACCTATGCCGTCTGCACAGTTAAAAATCTGCTTTGCAGACATCAGGGCATTTTAGGATAAAGCCCAGGGGAATTTTCTTCCACTTACATGTAATATCAGTTTCATTTCTTTTTCTTATCAGCTGCTTGGGTGGGTTTTTTTTGCATCTGTCTTGCTTGTTAGCATTTATTTTGCTGTGTTTTTTTTTTTTCCTTATTTATTTCTCTGGCTGTTCAATTTCTGTACAGTTTGTTTATTGCTGTTTTGCTTGTTTGCTCATTTCCTGTTCAGGGCTTTACTTTTGTATTTTACTTCTGTCAGAAAATCTGTCCTTTCTGTTTTTTTTCACTGAAATTTATTTTGCTTCTACCTTTTATACTAACTTTTATACTTACCTCAGCACTTTCATACATTTTCCACATTCTTTAGGTTTGTTTGCTTTTTATTTGAGATATTCATGAGAAAATAATTATTATTTTAAGTTGAAGGAGGTAAAATAACAACTGAACTAGGCATTATGCATCAACAGTGGAACCAAAGCAGAAGGAAGCAATTAAAATAGTATGGCCTGAATTACACCAAAGGTGAAGACTAGATATGTACCGGACCCTACCAGCTTATTCATCCTGAGGTGGAGTTTCTCAGAGAGCTGCTACCATCCTTAAATTCTGCAATGAACAATAAGGTCAACTAAGACAATTCCAGCAAATCCACCACAAGTTGTCAGTCATAAGAGAAATTCAAGAGAACTGCAATCAGCTGTTCCATGGGAAGCTATCAAAAGGACCAGCTAGGGAAATACAAGACAGGATTAGGCACATGACAGCAAATGCAAATAACAAGGACACAGAGGCCCCTAGCTGGTGGGCTTGATATCTTGTGATCACTATGTCATGTTAGATCTACACAGAAAAACACTAAACACAGTAAAATCTTTTCCAGCTGTATGTTAAATACTTCAAGAGGTATTTGTGGAAAAACTCAAGTGTGACTTTGGCAGTGGAGCAGGACTCACAGCTGAGGACATACCCTCACGTTACACAGCCGCTGCAGAACAGTCCAGCTCTCCACCTCCAAGAGAACGAGACTGGAAACGTTCGCAGTTTCTCCACCCAGCTGGGATATCGCTACTAACAATTGTGAGATGCTGCTGACCATCTGCACTTCAGTGACTACTCACAGTCACATGACTGATCTAAAGTAAGCAGTTAAAAATATTTCCAAAATCAAGATATACTCCAGGTCACGAGCAGCGCAGAGGTTAGTTATTACCTCTGTGTGAGATTCAGGATTCGACTGCAATTCTGCAGCCCAGGTTGCTGAGTCATGCCACATGATATCACACCATAAGATGTTGCATGTTTATTCTATAAACAAGCTCAGGAGAAGCTACACTGAAACTGCCTTTGCAAGCGTCTCCTTGGAAGACAAAACATAACAGTGGGTCAAGGTCAACCCACGGCAGATCCTCTTGGTTGGTGCAGCAAGATGCTGCGATGGAGAGGAGACAGAGCCTGGGACAAGGACAAGAAAAGCCTAGTCAGGCTGCTGGGGTGCAAGGCAACCCTGTGAGAAAGGGCACCTCACCCTTGTGTGTTGGGGTGGTCCAAACACAGGGGAAGTCAGAGACATTTCTCCTATTAACTGTGGTTTCAACGCTGAATCTCAGCTCAGCATGTACAGATATTGTGAACTAGGCAGACCAGGAATTAAAGGCTGGCTCATTACTTCTGCTCTCCTGAGAAGTGAACACAGCTGTCTCTCTGGAGCAATTCTTTTACAGAAAGCTTCACTCACTGTTTATTACAGAAATATAGCTATTTTTTAACTTTCTCATATATCTTTTCTCCTTAATAAAAACAAACGCAAACTGCTGTTATAGAAAGCAAACCATTCATCATCGTTTTGTGTTGTTCTGTGAAGCAATCAGGACTGTGGTCCAGCTGAGACAGAAGCTTCCCAACAGTACTGTTAACACAGAGTAACTCACAGAACTAATCCAAACCAGCAAGACCAGGGCTAACACATGTTTCAGAAACAGACACCATGAAAGAGAAAGAGCATGCTCAAGTGGAATATATCATATTCTTTTCATAAACCTTTAACAAAAAATGGGTAAAAGCCCCAACACACTGTGGTAATACAGAGCAGGCTGTGACCACTTATCAATACATGAACAAAAATAACATGATTAAAGTTCAACTACTTCAATGGCACACACGTTTAACACGTAGATCATGCTGATTCCTTCATGAGTTTGATGTCTATAGCTTTGTAGGCTATAGTGTGTTTACCCAGAGTTCAAAACTGCACTCAGTATTCCAGGAGCAGCCCCACTATCACTGAACAGAGAGGAAGAACAGCCTTCCTTTCCCTACTGGCCATGCTCCTGCTGCCCAGCGTATGGTTTTCCTGGATTGTGGTGCGAGCTCACCGTTGGCACGTATTCCACTGGAACTGCCTGCTGTTTTTAAGCCAGCCTGCTTCTCAGGACATTTGCTTAATGAAAAGGTCAGACTAAATTAAAGACTTAGAGAGAAAAGATATGAACAGATGCCTTCGTTAAGATGATGGTATCAAGGCAAGGCATTAGACTTTCCTCACCAACCAGATTTTAAGAATGGTTTCAGTGAGTTTTTCTGATTACTGCTTTCAGTTTTGGATCTGAAGGAGCTGAAACTGCATGTGTTAAAAGCAATAAAAATGGCGTTACATTCTCTGTTCCAAGTGTTATCCCCATCTACTTCATGAAGAAACCGACAAAACAAGAGGGCAGCTTGCGGAGAAAAACTGAAGTGGTGACTACAAAAGATGAGGAGCGAGCACATAGTCTAACTCTGATATCATTAGAGAGTAACATGCAAAGCCAGGTCACATTCAGATCACAACACTTCAGAAGTGGTATTTCAGTGTTACTGCACTTCTTGTTTGCTCCTGAGCCTTTCTCTAGTGTAGAAAGGGATTATTCATCAGTTCCATGCATGCTATCGCCAGTCCATCTCTTAACTTAGAGATTTACTGTAGACTGTGAAACTAATGAGGAGGTGGGGAGCTCCTAGGTAGCACAGCCCAGGTATCCCCAGCCTTACCTTCTGTTTCTGCCCTATCAATATGCCTTAGCAGAGCACATCTTCTTGACCAGAGCTGCAAAAAATATTATTGGTGAAGGACTGCTCTATGTCCTTGGACTTGTCCCATCTTTGGTCTAACCATACTATGTAGACAACAACAGTGGTCTTTGAGATAAATAATAATTCCTTATCTCCAGATCTCAGGAAATAACACCGTTTTTGTAGCAAATCACATTAGGAAAATCATGCCCTACATGTCTCTTGAGTACTGCTAGAAGGTCATAAATAAATGCTCAATAATTACTTGCACAAGGGGAAAAAAAAAAAAAAAAAAAGAGTAATCTGCCAAGTTGCATCAAGTGTAACAAAGCAAATAGCTAAAATGATGGATAAACAAGAATGAAAGATGCTGCACTACAATTGTCCGTGGTCCTAAGAAATACAGGAAATACAACAGCCTTAATTAGCATTGAATTTCTGAATGTCATCATACAAAGTCAGTGATAGGAGTATCAAAGTATCATCACAGAGGAGAAAAGAAAGAAAGAAAGAAAGAAAGAAAGAAAAAAAAAAGCCAAAAGAAAATTAAAATAATCTGTAGCTGCTATATTGCATATTACTGAATTAACAGATCTGTAGACTTCTGGTGTCAGTTCAGGAAGACTGCAGCTTTCTGCATGGCCACATGTGGATTATATGCAGCATCATACCATGGAAACCTAGTAAGCGTTGGCATATTGAGATTTTTTTTCTCTTTTATTAAATAGTTCTGCTATTTTAACAATATAAAGAATGACTGAGTGGGGCTGTGATTCATACAAAATTTCTTTTGGGAAAGGTGGCTTACCACCAGAAGGTGAGCTTGCCTTCCAGATAAACAAGGCCTAAGAGAAATTATTAAACAAAACTGAAGACAGATTTCCTCTTTGGTCTCAACTTTGCAGACAACAGATTCGTACTTCTTAAACTGTAAGGGGTACCTACTACTGAATGCACAGCTGGCAAGCACAAACTGATATATGACGAGTGGCACAGAAGCCAGGAAACAGAGAACAGATAAAGGTATCCTCTGTTACACTAAGTTGGTACATTAGAAGAGACCAGGTAAAACACAAAGTAAAACTGCCTCAAAATAAGCCATACAAAAAGCTTTGTTAAAGGCACCTGTGGTGGCAGTGTGCTCACACTTTGGTGCTTCCAGGAGGAGCTGCTCAGGCACCGCTCTCGTGTCGCAGGTCTGGTGCGTCCGTTCCGGCCTGCATGTGAGGACGCACGAGATGCAATGAGAAGTCATTGGATCACAACCCTAAGTTGGCCTCCTGGTTTGGGGAAAACCCTTCCTGTTCAAGTTCTCCTTTCCTGCGATAGGTGCTCCTTTGCTTCTGTCAAATGACAGAAGTGAGAGGTGATTTTGTCAAGTTGAAAATATTTGGTCTGAAGTGGAGCTGGTCGAAATGGTTTATTGCTAGATCCTTTTCTTACTAAAAACAACTTCCCAGTAAATAAATTTCTTTTTCAATATGAATATATTCTTGCTTTGATTTCCATCCACTGTTTTCTTCTAAAGCCCACTGAACGTTTTTCCTCCCTCTCATCCCATTTAACTTTTTCCAATTACAAACAGATTTTTATCTTTTTCAGTAAACAAGCTGCGTGGAAAAACTGAAGTGCTTATTTTCAGAAATGTTATTTTACTTGAAATTTACCTCTAACAAACAGAAATCAGAGATTCTTCCTGCAGTCCCTGTGGCTGGGCTAGAGTGAACAAGACACTTGGCTCCTTTGTGAGAGACAAAAGCAGGGCCTGCCACTCCCCAGACAGCCCACCCCATTAAAGGAGCAGACCAGTGGGAACGTATTTTGTTGCGGTAGTGATCTTAACACTGCTCACATTTCAACAAGGTCTACTGGGGACTCAGGAACAGACAAACAGACAACTGGAAGGAGTCCTCTGAAGCCTCACATACACGCACTGGAACAGCACTGTCTGGAAAAACAACTACATTTCACGAAACAAGTTCAAGTTTCTGCAATCTACTTTCTTGCTGATATCAACACCTTCTAAAAGTATTTTTGAGACAGGCAAAGATTCCATACGCTCCTCGGCACAAGGGAACCGTCATAGCAAAAGACGCATCTGCTCACATGACGCAAATAACATTTTGGGGGTGGATGGTCTTCTGCATCCCAGGACAGACCCCAGCCCACTGCAGCAGAAAGAATGATTCCTGTTTAACAATGTCAGGAAAAAAAGAGATTCACCTAAAAGATTTTTCCCAAGTGCACAGACCTGTAAGGAGTTAAAAAATTAGAAGAGCTCTGCCACAGAATAAGAAGCAAAGTAAATCATTGTTTTTTATTTCCTTCATAATAAATTCAAGGAGTGATTAGGACTGCTACCCAGTAAATGGAAATTTTCAAATGCTTTAACAAGTCTCATTTCATTATTGCTGACTGTCTTACAAAATTCAAGCAACTCATTCACAAGTAACTGCAGAAAAAGCTTTTCACTTCAAGGTAGAAATGGTTGCATCTCTTTCAAAAATTTCTTTGCAAAATATTCAATGTGAAATTCTGTGCCCTGTTCAACCTCTTATCATACTGACAAATACTTTTAATGATGATCGTTCACTTTGAATAATAGCCTCCTAATCAAATACGGATTGGAAATACAGTAAATTTCACAGCAAAGGCCAAATTTCCAAAGATAGGCCTACAGTTTTGTATTTCCACTTAAGCTGTATTGGCAAGTTGCCAGAATCTTCTGGCATTTGCAGTTTTGTGCAATATTCCTAAACCAAATAAATATAATCCTCATGTTTTTTCACTCCTCTTTAAAAATACTTACACAAAGGTCATTTTTTTCTATTAGTTATAGCTGAACCCAAATAGAATGAAACTTTTAAATTTACTTTTGACTTGGAAAAAAAAAAAAAAACATGAAAAGCAAAGGTCAAGCAGCCATCAATCATAAACAAATTTCATTAAAAGTGCACAAGACGTCAGGCAACCAAGAAATCCCCAAATACTTTATTTTCCAGTTCATGTGGTCCTTGATGTTACATGAGTAATGAAATCTGTTATGATATATCATGATGAAGATAAGTTGTTCTACATTTGGAAGCATGAATCGTGCTGCACTACACCACCTACAATACAGATACGTGAAAAAATATTCTTTATTGGAGAAAAACTCTCCCAGTGAAAATAATCAATGTCCCAGGGACATCTTCATTATAAGGTCAGGAATTCCTTCAGCTTAGATCAAGATACATGGTTCTCACCAAACCATAATGAGTATCTATATGAATATGGTAAAGGAAAATCAGTAAGGAGGTAGATAATGTCCAGGTTCAGTTGCAGCTTATCCACATCCTTATGATTAACTTTAAAGTTGAATATGTAAGATGACGATCATCATAAGCCCATATCTCTTAGAAAGACTTCTTCCACTACGTCTGCATTCAGTTAATGCAGAAATGAAGAGAACGGAAGACAAAAAGACATTATGCTCTTCAAGAATAAAATGCACTTTAATATCGATAGTTGTTTAATCAGCCGAGGATCAAACAGAATATTTTTAAAAATATGATGGATTAAAACCATACATTTCATTAGCAGGAGGTGAGGCTCTATTTGCATGTTCTCCTGATTCAGTTTACAAACAGCTTTGGAACACATGAATCGGATTTCAGCTTTCTTATTCAACATGGCACTGCCTATTACGGAAGATAATACCACAGCTCACTAAAACAGTCTGTATAAATTGTAGCTCGATCATGTGGAAAGAAATAGTTTATGGTAAATTACAGGAGAAAAAAACGTGATGGCTAGGCTCAAAGCTCTTAATATCTCAGAGGAAACAAACTGAGAATGATGTAGTAAGAGAAGGGTTAGCATAAACTTAATAGAGAGAAAAAAAAATCATTACTCACATGACTGAGAAGGCAAATTACCTATACATGAAGATCATTATACTAATTTCAAATCAAACAAAACCTCATAATTCTGAAAGTTTTAAATCCAACACCAGTTTATTTTATTCACTTTTCTTTTATGAGAGCCAAATGGCTAAACTGCTCCAAACTAATAGCTTACGACTGGATCTGAGAAATGCTGACCCCCAAAATGGTGACATTTTTCAACCCTTCAAAGCTTATTACACTAAAAGATCTCTTATTAAAAAGCTGATATCAAGTGTTGTATGTTTCACTGAAAATAAAAGCACACCTATCTCTGAAGGAAATAAAGCTATATGTAATCTCACTGTTTCTCCTACCCCTGTGTGGTGGAAAGAACCCAGCCCCAGGTCAGTCCTAAGTTACTGTGGACTCTGCACATGGAGAAAGACTGTCCTTCCTCCACAAAGTTAGAGTTTAGCTAGTGGACAACAGATGGGGAAGGACAGATGGGAAGAACAACAGAACAACAAGGCAATGCCAGTTATTGTAACCAGCTGTCAGTACTCCATGCCTATCTGCACCTCACCCACAGCCCTGTACTGTATAAGCACCTGAATCCGAGGACATGATGTGGACTCAGACATAGCTGGAGGTAAAGTGAGTCCAGCAAGATGCTGGATAACAAGGGGGTTACTGCAGTAACTAAGAGAGCAGTAGATGGGCTGTCTCTGAGGGAACCAGAAGGAGATTGAGGTTTCTTTCCAGCTAAACTGATACTGATGAGAAGTTGTTATGTTGTAATGACAAAAAGAATGAAGAACAGGCATATGTTTCAGTCTGGATAACCCGAGGAGGCTACAATTAAATAGTCTCCAAACCTCTGCCTTGTCTGTCAGCCAGAGGCATGGCTGCTAAGGGAACGCCTTACAAAACCTCCTGCCAGAGACAGACACCTCATCAAGCCTGTGACCACCACTGCTGAACTTTCAAGACTTGGAGGCTGAAAAGTCCCTGTGCTACAAGATGGGCTCACGCTTGCAATAGCTGTTCTGAGGCTACACTTCGGTGGTTCTAACAAAAAGAAGGCATAGCTCAGGCAGAAGTAGCTCTTGGAAAGGAGGCATGCCAGAGTCTTTGTGCATGCCACTGGGGACTCTGTTATTGCTATTGATTGGACAGGGAAGGTTCACAGCAGCATACAACTCCAAGACAAATTGCAGGATAAATAAATAATGTCACTGCTATTCTGCTGACACAACAGGAAGTCCAATCCCAGCAAATCTGTAAATGTCCATTCACAAATCCAAATGAAGTTTCAGGTAAATGCAACGAAAGAATCAGTGACGAAAGCTAATCCTTGCGTGACAGCCTATCCAGTCTGCTCAGCTTCCCTGAAAGCGGCACATGTGCAAGAGTCATCAAGAACCAAAGACAGACATTAACAGATGAACGAAAAGCCTAGCAATTTGCTCCCTTAAGTTTAATTTATAGCTCCAAAACTGTTTTGGATAAATTATTTTATGCTGTAATTTTTCTTGTTGGGAAATACATTCTGAAATGCAAGGATTCAATTATCTTATGTTTATTTTAAATCTGAAATCATATTGTTATACAATTGGACCTACATATGCGTTCAAGGCTGCTACAGCCTTGTCTCTCTGTGGTGACAGCCACCTTCCCAGCCAGCACCCTGCTTTGGAAGTGCTCTGTTAGCAGCTCCACTGGAGTCCTCCTGGACTCTGGGTCTCTATGCTACAGAGGTTTGTGAAACACTGGTGGAAAAGAAGGTGACAAGGATTCACAGACTGCAAGGTCTGAACAGCAAGGCACGAAGGCTAAGTACAGGCCAGGAATCAGCCTGAAAGCCAAAGTGGAGCAAATGCGTCAGATCCCGCTGCTGATTCAAGACCTGTAGGAAGCAGCGCACTGCCCTAAGATCTTTGTATGTTTTCCAGGTAGCCCTTAAAATGTACTAATTAACTTTATTGAGACAAAAGCTGGCTTAATATTAAGATACACAGAGAAGATTGTGGGTTTTGGACCCTCAGAGCTACGGCTAAGCACTGATGAAGTCTTTTTTAAGACCTACTTCGCCCATTGGAGTAGACCCTGCCTGGTGAGCACTGCTGTGCAGCCTATTTGTGCCTCCTATTGTCCTGCCCTTCTCATTATCTCACTGGATTGAAATCAAACAATACTTTTTATATCTAGATCTTTATTTTCCTCACATGTCAATTTGTCCTGGGGCCTACATTGTCTGAAGTGGAAATAGGTTTATTTTTCTATTCACAAATATTAATTTCCCCAAACCATGTGTTAGAATGCAAATATATACAGATGTGAAACCTTTGGGCTTACGAAGTGAATGCCACAACATCCTGCAAATGCAGGGCAATAACACTGTAGCAGCCACGCCCGCCAGCGTGCACTGTCTTTGGGAACTCCAGCAGCCAGTACGTCGTTCCTGATTTTCAACTGCTAACACAGCCTATCAGCCCATGCACTTATCTTTTCAATATGGCATTCTGCAATTATTTATGGGAGAGTTAAAAAAGGTACAGCATCCCTAAAGGCATATCATAACTATGCAGAAAAATAGGAAAGGACGTTTTATGAGTTCTGTTTTATGAATAAAGGAAATGAGAATTCCACTAAAAGCCACAGCTATTTTGAAAATAATATCATCAATGCCTTTAAAGCTACACACCTCAAGACTACAATAAACTTCCCTGAGAAATCACAAGAAACCAGGTTCTCACTCAGGGATGTGATGAAGAAAGGATGCATAAAGCACTGCAAAGAATCTGGATGTGCTGAGAGAACTGTCAGGTATGCCCACCAGCACAGCATGCAAAGGCAGCTGTTCCATCTGCACAAGATCTTTTCCCTCCATCAAGTTTCCACTTGAGCTGAAATGTCAGAAATTGGTGTCTAGGGAGAAAAAAGCAGAACGTGCACCAAAGATGAAAGGCATCCAGGCACGAGCACATCAAGATGCCATTGTAGATTTAAAAAAGAAAAAGGATTGGCTGATTTACATTGGAGAAAAAGGTATGTTTGCAAAGCCAGCACACTTTAATATTTAAAGATGTATCACACATCAATAGCTTGTGATTATCTCACTCTGAATTACTGCATCCTATCATGGTTGCAGCGAGGGAGAAAAATTCTTGATTTCTTAGAATTAGAAAGGGGAATTACAGCATTCATTTGCATGTTGTCTTTCCACCCAACATGGCGTTCAATGCATGTTTAAAAAGGCATTAAGGCCTTTGAAATCATATTCAGCAGAACATTTAAACGTATTCACACTAGAGGGAAAAATAAGAAGGTGGTAGTATAAAACATCCAGTCATCCTGAACTCCAATCACTAGAAATTTGCATTCAACAGGGTAAAAACAATATAAAAAGACAGTCAGCTGCTGTTATTTGCCACAGCTCCCTCAGGACAGCTAAAATGATTTAACCTTGTTGATGATTAGCCATGTGGTCTTTTCACCTGATCAGTACTCCACATTTTTTTTTCTCCCCTCATTAAAAGTGTTTGTATTTCTGTATTTAGTTTTAGAGTGTTCACAAATAGCAAATAAAAGATAATACAATAAAAGATGGTTTAGTTATAAATTTCTAATATTTGGGGGTGGATATGGTTTTGAATGGGAAAAAGCCCTTCATTTCCACGGGACTTATATCTGTCCTTTATCACTGTTAATGCCACACGACAACACCACTCTGAACTGCTGTTTTGAATAATCTCTTCCAAGCACATCTTCCATTATTTTTAAGATCTGGAAACAACCTTTTCCAGTTTGCTGGCTGAACGGCCGGTTGAACGGCTGGTGTCCCGTTCTCAGCTCTCCCTCATGCCTGGGGCTGAAGCAGCAGTTAGCCTCTGCCACCCCAGGGCTGAGGTCAGCCTCTCTCTGCTCTTTGCCAGAAATGGTTCTTACCATTTTTTAAGGGCAACTACAATTCCTCACGGCAGCGGTATTCTACCTGACAGCTCCCTGTTTGAGCGGGCACGCCACTATGCAAAGGTCAGTTATTTTTGGCTCTTCTTTCTGATATTTTTGAAGGCAGTTTGATAACTAATGAGCACTTTTTGCTTCTTTGCAGGTGAAGTCCTTCCACAGTGCAGTACTCTTGTAAGAACTTGTTTACAAGGCAGCTGGCTTCCTCTCTATGGCTTTGGTAGATGTTTAGTCCCTAATCCTATGTCAACTTTGAAATAGAAAAATTTCTTACGCATTTTGTTTCTTCCTGGTGCTATCTAGCTCTGCTGCCCTCACATTGCATTTAATCAATACTGCAGATGGTCACTCCTTGTTTGAGCTCTCCACTCTTTCACTTAACACTACTCACATAGGTGAATTCTCCTATTTTGTTGATATTTTTTTCTTCCCAAATCACCGTCCAGCTTCTTATTTTTGAGAATGTTGGTTTTAACATCAGTGATTTCTATCCTTGCCTATCCAGCTACTTCTGTGAGGTTTGCCTTATACTTTTTGGATGCGATTTTAGTTGTAATGTTTGCATTATCTAATCAATAATAATGGCACAGCACGCAACAACGTTTGCTAGTGTTCACCTTGAGCTGATTTATTTCTTAGTTGTTAAGACTTAGAGAACGTTTTGTCCCTCTGTACACAGCCATGCAGAGCTGGGTCCAGAGGGCTGAAAGACGTTCTGCAAGATCCCTCCAGACAATCTGTCAAAGCCTTTTGAAAATCAAAGAAATAAGAGGAGCCTATTAGTTTATACACTCCTCTCCAATTGATAGCACACTTTTCTAATCCATCCAGTGCTGAGAGCCTCAGCTAAGCCTGCTCCTTGTTCTGCATCCACTGTCACTTTATGTGCCCTCCTATCACACTGCAGAAGCATCAATGTCTCCCCAGCTGTGGTATTCAGCGAGATCATCCTGCTGGGCACTCCAACAACACTCCAGTGTTCCCACTACTGAGGAAAAATCTCTTTTTCCCAGGCTCCACTGCACAAATCCCTCAGTGACATTAAGCTGGTGTTGTCAGGTGCCACCAGCATTTCTGATGGGATTTGATCAATTTTCATCTCCTGGGAGTTTTTCAGCCTCTTGCAGCTTGTGTTAATGTCACAATCAGGCTTTTCAGCTTTCAATACTGTTTGGCATTGTGGTTGTCTAGAATGTTTAAAGAGTTCTTTAAAGTGATCTACATATCTGCTTTCCCCTCTGTATTAGCTGTGAATATTATTTTCCTTTTTGCCTTTGTTTGGCACATTTCTTCCATTTACTCCCCTGCTGAAATGCTTTGTCTTTTCCCACTATAGCAGCAGCATCTGCTTTATCAGTTATATTTTTCATGTTTCTCTTTCCCTACAACGCTTTTCATTAGCAGTTTAGTTTCTGCTACTCTCTTTGTGCCTTCATTCTTTTTTTTTTTAACCACTTCAAAGTGGTAAAAAAAAAAAAAAAAAAAAGACTTTCTGCTTTCCTCTGTCTGCAAAGGGACACATTTTCTGTCTGTTCTTTTCTCCAGTTATGACTCCTGCAGTTTAATAATGTTGCTGCTGAGCTAATCTCAGTGCTGCTGAGTCACTATCACCTGTTTTCGACAAAGCCTCAAATGAATTCCTCAGCACCAATCTGAGCTTTCTCACAGAATCTTCCTGTAGTTCCATTTTGTACTGTTTGCCAGTGCTGACTACTGCTTACAAGTTACTAATCTGCAGCTTCGTTTATAGGTTGGCAATGCAAGATTTTGGTCAGTGCCACCAGTGATAGCTTGCCATAGCTATGCCTTGGACAAGTGACTTGAAATTTAATTTGTCCCTCAGCTACTATGTTTTGCCATCTACCAAATGCAACTGTGCAAGTTCATATGAGTAACTACAGTGCTTTCATGATCAGAAATGAAGTCTAACTTGTTGACTTTTGACAAAAGAATGGCTTTCTGATTCAGACTCCAGTGTCCCATCTCAGGGCATGCCTTGTACTGCATTATTAAATACAGAGAACAGCTGAAAGTCACCCTTCCTGGTCTATTGGTCTATTCTTCCTATTTACATCAATAAATTGTACGGACCTCTGGAACCAGAAGTTTCACCAAACCCATCGTGATTAAATAACCAACAATGAAAATAACCTTCATGATTCCTGCTAAAGCCTTTTTGAATTGATTGATACTTTGGGCTCCGTAATATTCTGCGCCTATGAGTGACATAAAGCAACTACAAATTGTATAAAACACTTACTTTGCTTTTCTAACTCCTTGAAAGACCTGTTGAAATCCCTGTAGTTATATATTAAGAGGAACAGTGAATATTTACTGATCACCATTTCCTTGCCTCATATGATTTTATACCACATTTGCTGCCCTGTTTTTTCCTCTGTCATCTCTCAGTTACCTGCAGAAGTGTAGCTCACCCAACCCCTTGAGATCATCGTTTCTACGAGTTTTTGTTGGTGGATCTTGGAAAAAGTACCCTCATCCATAATAATAATCCACCTTCACAGAGCTATAAATACATTTGTAAGGACATCACATTCTTACAAAAAGTCTACTTCCCACACTTATCCATGGACCTGGTACTTCTGTTCTTTATTAACATTTCTATGAACCTCTCAGTGTATAAGTCAGACCTACTGATGTGCAGCTCTTGTCACCATTACTGGCAGTCTCTCTAAACGCAGATGACACGTTCCCTATCTTCCATTCCTCCACTACTGCTATTAGTGTAAGCAGTGGCTTACTCTGCAGTATTTCAGCAATTTTGTAGTAGAATTCTTTTGGAAGTCTAAGGAGGACACTTTAGAGGAGCCTTAAGAAGCCTCTGAAGTTCTTTTAGAACTGGCTGACTTTCAGAAGCCAGACATCTGGCTTTGGTGATTTAGAACCATTCATTTTGTCAAGATCCTTCAGTCATGGAACCATTTTGATCTTTATCAGGTTTCCCTGTGGATCATTATTTTTACACACCAGGTCAGTAATAAAGATCATGTTAGAGGTAAAATTGTACCTTCACATTCCATCAATAATGCTTTGGAAGTAATTATTGAAAACATCTCTGTTCTCACTGCTGTGATCTTTGGGAATGGAGCAGTGATCAGCTGGCAGTTGACCATTTAGCACTGTCTTAGACCTAGCATATATTCCACGCTGTTGATGAAGATGAGACGATGAGTGACTCTTCCACAGCAGTTTCCACTGAGTGCCTCTCGGTTTTCATATGTAGCAACTGTGATCTGAACAGTTGAGGAATTTCTTCTCTTTTCTAAAATACTTATGATCTGCATCTGCTCTTCCTGATACGTTGACTCCTCCATCACAACCTGAAGAGTCCTTGTGGGCCTTTACCATTCTTCATCTACTACTGTAACTCACAAAGTGACAGTCCAGCTGCCAGAGATGGTTTTTCCCAAGCTGCCTTTTGTTGCCAGAATTAAACTCATCTTTTTGAAATTAGTATTTGCCAGGAACCTCCATGAAGCACAAGAACTGAATAGTGTTCTCTTTTGCACACTTCTGCTGGAGTGGTAACCTAACTCCATTTGCTTTCCCATTTTACTGAGCATATTTTACCGATCAACTATTATATCACATTGCCATATATCTACACCTCTTTCTTCTCAGCACTGAGGCATTCATTTAATATTTTTAAATTCTGATCACTCTATTTTGCAGTTTTAAAGACTTTGAAAATTATTTTTTAATATGGTAGCAGAATATATATCTTTCTGTTAAAATGTTATATTAAAATTTACTTATCTCTAATTATTTGAATATTGCAGTACTGATTATTTGAATATTGTGGGACAGAATCCAACAAATGCTCCTCTCTAACACCCACCCAGCACAACAGACACAAGCACTTGAACACAGTAGGTTTAATCACATATGGATATACTAACCTAACTGTGGTTTGTTCCACTAACAGCTGGAAATTCTCAAAACACAGGTATTTTGAACACTTCGATAGCTGTTCTTTCATTTTTGAGACTTTTCCCCCTTGGTGGAGAGTATGCAGTTACCAGCTTTCTTCACTCACCCCAATTTTCTGTCATTACCAAATGTAACCAGCAGTCTTCTTATGTTACTTATTGTTCTCAGGATGTTTGCCCTTCATACAGCTTCTCATTTTGTGTTAATCATGTAAGATATTTTCCTTTTTAAAATCATGCTGTACCAACAAGATAAAGAACATAAAAGGAATCCAAGAAAAAACCTCAGCTGACTGACATGAAAAGAAAAGGGACATCTATTTTTCAGTTTCTATTCCTTGAAAACATTAATCATACAGAAATGGACTGTTAATCACCATATAACATTTTGTCTCATTTTTCTTTGTCTTTTCCTTGTGAGGTACACATTGATAGCAAAGTCAACTCTCTTCTAAGGTAGCCAAATTATGACTGAATCCATCTCTGTCCAACTGAATGAAATGCAACTTCTCAAAGACATTACTTTCCTTTCTGGGAAAAAAAAAAAAAAAGAAAAAAAAAAGAGTGTTCTGTTTTATGCCTGGTCCTCACATTCAACTGTCATGATAAATCTCTCAAGGTAACAAGTAATCTGGAAAAAAAATCTTTTCTTTTTTTATAACAACTGAAAAGAAGGAAAGGTGTATATGCTTCTTGGTTTGTGTTGCTATCAAATGTTCAGATCCTGTCTGGTTCTTTACTCATAGCTTACTTTGAGGGAATGGTAGATTGTTACATAAGTAAAAAGGTACATTTTGTAACTAGCAGGTTTTGTGAAATATAAGATTTCTATATATGTTTAATAAATGTTTATTAGCAGTAGTGAATAGGCATGGCAAAACATATGTCAATGTTCAACTGCAAGAGCGTGTCTAATTTTATTCATAAATTTCATATAAAACAATAAATACTTCACTGAGAAAAAAAACAGACAATTGTCCTTTCAGGGCAAACGTCAAGAGCCGTACATGAAGTAACCTTCACTTTGCAGAACTATAGAGAAAAGTTTAACGAAGAATGCTTCTTTCATCATGATGTCTATCTTACACAGCCATTAACTGCAAGCAACATTACCATCAGGACTAAAATGTCTCAGAATTGAAATGAAGCTCTTCTGCTAAGTTAACATTAGGCAACCAAATAAATGCCTACAAAATACTTTCCATAATGAAAAGCTTTATAAATACAATTATGTTTTTAATTTGAATCATTTGATCCAATTTCATTAAATACAAAGACTCTGTCAGAATCAGAAGAGAAAAAAAAAAAAAAAGAAAGAAAAAAAAAAAGAATGTTACTGTTCATTCTGTGATTTCCTGCCAGGATATTAAAGTCTTTCAGAATGAACCATACATTTGTAATACAGACAGTGTAGGATTAAGGAAGATTGTGGGATCAAGTGTTCCAAAAACCAAAATGGAAATGCTTATCAAGTTATGCAAAATGGATGAAGCAATTAATTTCAACAATGTAGCATATTGTGTGTACACCTACGTCTTCCAAATGTAGGTAGTGAATATGTGCCAGCTTCCATTCATTTTTTTTGGTAAATTGGAAGTTTCATAGAATATTCTGCATTTACTGAGGCAACAGTGAGATTGCATGAGATATTACACGCAAACATATTTTGAGTGACGTAAAAGCAGAAAGTTCATTAGACTAGCAGACAAAACAGAAGTGTAGAGCCAACAATTTACAGACCGTCCTGTTCATACTTCAGACAAAAAATATTTCACCTCAGAATCAAGTTTTAACTCTCTGGGAACTAGAACGATTTGGAAAGATTTCTCTTCCATGTAGTTACCGTGTAGCTAGTGTCTCAAATACATTGAAAACAGCTGTGCTCCTTACCTGAGAAGCTGACCTCCAAAGGAGAAGACATACACCTAACACAAATGAGCCTGTACCTCACAGTGAGCAAGAGGATTAAAGCAAACCAAGACTGCTTACCTTTGCCTTGCGAAAATGGTAGACTACCAGCATGCTTATGAAGTCCAGCAGCATACAGAGCGTTTGGAATGAGATGATAGCAAGCCGTAAATACTTGTCCTCCTGTGCATAGCAGGGAGTATCATCTGTACAGTATGAACATCCTTCCCTGCAGGGTAGGCAGGTGTAGACTTCCTCCGACAAGTCCCCTCCGGAAAAGCGATTATCTGCATCCTTTCCTGAAAGTATCAAGTGGGTAAGAGGAGACAACTTTAACTGTGCAGTATGGGCAGCTCAAACAGCTCTCTGCTGAGAGCTCAATAAAGTACCAAATAGTTTTTGCCCAGGCTGCTTTTGGTCATTCCACTCTCCTTTGTCACATAAAAAAAAAAAAGAAAAAAAAAAGCAGATTAATTTAAACCTGAGGGAAAGTGAGCTTATTAAACACCAAACACATTCCCATTGTATTTAAGGTAGGCTAAATCTGCACAGGAAATTCATTGAAGGAGACTTCTGAATGGGAACAAATTACAGCAAGGATTTGGGAACAAGGAAACAATTTTAGAAAGACACATGAAGAGCAGATCCATTAACCACTCAATGTTTACAGTACAAGCTCTGATTCTATTTGAGATTGTTTCTCAATTTCATAAAGATGCTCTCTAGTGAAATAATTAGCTTCAAATTAGATAAAATCCTCCTTAATTAACATTTGTTCAGCAAACTGCTGTATGATTGCACAATCTGTGCCCAAATTAGCACTAATGCATTTACACTATAAGTGTGTAACTTCCACAGTTCACAGAAACATACCAGGAAACCTCAAAATCCTATTGCCAAGTTAACATCTTGTCTGTGAAAATCAATTGTTCTTGAGTTGACATCTGGCCCACCAAAGTGAACCCACCAACAGGGCATACAGAGCTTTCCTGATCTGTAAACACTTGCCTGTAATCACCTGCCTGCCTGTTACCCTACAGGCAACTAATAGAAGAAAAGGTTGAAAGAAAGATGTGCAAAAACAGAATAACATTAAATAAGAAGGCAAGCTGAACTTGCTGAAAATTCTTAATATAAGACAGTTTAGGAGCTTCAGAGAGTGGGGCTGAAGCCAAACTAACGGTGTGTTAAACAGCATGACAACTAACTTTTCACAAGGCTAGAGAACTGCTCCAATACCTTTGATCAAAATTCTCCTTCTGCAGCAGTGAAGGTAGTAAATCTCATGGTATCCAGTCTTAATTCAAGAGACAGCATTGTCTCAGTGATGTTGCATATATGCACATTGGTGTAGGAAACTCTCTTCAGGCTTTTAACTTGACATATTTGAAACAGAAGGTTATCTACAAGGGTAATTTTTCCTTCCTTTCTCAAATGTATGTATAAACATGCATGAACACACTTCTGCTGACAGACATAGCCTCAGAAAGGGACAAACCAGCCACATATCCCAGTCTGCTTATTTGGTGTGCTGTTCCAGCAGCCCTGTGCTCCCTGTCCTCAGTGAAAGGTGCTTCTCTGTCACATCCCATGGTGAGAACTGGCTGGTACTTTTGACAAAGACTGCAGATTTCTCTTTGCAGAAGTTGAACTGGAAACCCCACCTGGGAGTTTGTGTCATAGCACCATCAGGGACGTTAGTCTCATATCCAGACACGAAAGGTGTACAAGCACCTTTTCGCACTGGGCAGGTTCCACATCCAAACAAGAAAGAGCTAAGGGGAATCTGCAATACACTGGCAATGTATTGTTAAGGAATGCAGTTTTAGGTTGAACAAAGCACCGCTGTTCTGCTAAGAGTCTTCTAATGCAGATGTGATTAACCTGTGAGGCAGAGAACATAAGTGCTTTGGAGGTGGAGTGCTACGAAAACGTTAAAATGTATGTACTCAGAAATTAATCTATTCTACCTATACTAATAGTGCTTCTTCAAAGTGAGCCATTAGGAGAAAGTGCATAATCATGTACTCAAGCAATTACAGGTTAATGCAACTTGCATACCTGAAATATGTCTTTTTCAAAAATCAGTTTCTGATAAGATTACTCGAGTCATAAACTCTGTGTGACTATGGCTTGAAAATTTTACATGGTTATAAAATTTATATTCTTTACTTCTTAAAAGTTCAACCTTGAAAGCAGACCAAAAGAGACATTGGAAGTCCAGCAATAATTCTGTGCCCTGTTAGTACCAAGGATCCTCATCAACCAATTCAGCAAAAAGGAGAAAGTTTTTACATACTTTGGCACTGCCAGTTCTGAAGATCGAACAGTTCTAGGAAGGAAATGTCTCTCCTATCTGGGTGGGAAATGTCTCTTTCTCCTGTATGAGAATGGCCCAAATTTTAGCCATGGCCCTGTCCCATATACACTTCTGGAGCCTGCAGCATGAGCTGTGCAACCTCCCCAGGAGCATCAAAACTGTACTGCTTTGAGTCAGAAAAGCAGAATCTTTCCTACTGAGGACACTGTTTATGCAACACTGCATCTCAATGTTCAGGTCTCCAGCTGAGTTTGCTGAGGAGGCAGATAAGCAATCTTTTAAGCCTGCCCGCTGAGCAAACTGCATAGACTGTCAAACATCCCTGCAAAGCCATTTTATACAGCTATCTTTCAGACTCAACCCAAACAACTCACCTGACCTAAAGCAAAACCTTGCCTCTGCTTAAAACTCTGTCACTTCAGGCACAATGTGCGGCTGCAGTTAAACATATTTTGCTATGGTGCAGAATCCTAATATCATTGAGAAATGCTCCCGTTTCAAGATACAACACACTGAATTCAGTTTTTCAATTCATAAAAGTACAAAAGTAGTCAATTTTTCTACCTATCTACCTACTTACATTTTATCTTGAGACATGTAAATCTTTCCTGTCTCTTGATCTTCTCCTCTAGGAATACTTCCTAAACCATTAACATTTCTACTCAGTTTAATCTCTCATCATCAGACTTCACCAACCTAACTCTACAAGGAGATCTTCAGGTCAGACAGCTCCTGTCAAAACTGCCTGCAAGATTCATGTCTAGAATCCCTGTACTAGTATCATTTTGAACATCCAAATACATACTACAGCCATTTTAACCTTGTCTTTTCTGTTTTCCTTTTTTACAGAATGCAGTTGGGT
This sequence comes from Alectura lathami, assembly GCA_013399715.1. Taxonomy (NCBI): domain Eukaryota; kingdom Metazoa; phylum Chordata; class Aves; order Galliformes; family Megapodiidae; genus Alectura; species Alectura lathami. The sequence goes on along the minus strand of VXAV01012146.1, from coordinate 39,029 downwards.
GACAGGGTTAGGTTCCCTCGAACCAGTGTTTCTTCTTCCATTACTTCACAGTCACTTCCAGTCTCCCACTAGCAGTCCCGTTGTTCACATCCTGAAATCATCCATACAGCTTGGCAAATGAATTAAAAGCTGTTCTTTATTAATGGCTTTTTCTAACCTCATGCTTATTTTAACTCACAGCAACACACGACCAAATCAAAGAAGTCCCAGATCATTTAATTGCATCCCTTACATATCAGTAGGTGCAAACATTTCTATGAGAAAATTTCACCATATGTTAGATGTTTAGAAGCAAAATATCCAATCTAAGTTTGCCATGTAGGCTCCTCCTTCTATCACACATGGAGAAAATGAGTTACTTGCCTAAAGAGTCATTTCTTCCATCTAAAGACAAGTTTCCAAAGCAGCAGGAATACCCTCCAGGGGAGCCACGCTCTCCCTGCTGACTACAGTGGAAAACAAGATGACTAATACATGCCACACATCTGTACTTTAGACAGCTGATGTAAGATAAAATGAATCCCATCCCTAATGATCAATGCTGCTATCATCTCTAGACACATTATTTTTGTTTGCTCTGGCATTTGGTATGATAAAAGCCTAAGAATGATTTTTTTCATATGCTCATTCAAAGAGTTAAATCCCAACTCCATCATAACTCACTGCACTGCAGGAGCAACGAAGCATCATTCTTAATCTATTAAAAGATTCATACAGAGCCCAGAGAAAAAGCACTGTCGCAAGGCTGCCTTCTATGACACTCCACAACATGAAAAGAGAAGGGAAACAAACACTCAGCAGATAAATTTTTGAAAAACATTGTGCTATTTATGCTACATATATTTACAGGAGATCTAAGAGAGGCTGAGTTAGGGGTGAGATATCAGATCAATAAAAATGGGCCATTCCATGACACAGGTCAAAGGAATACATTTCTGGAACTCATGGCTGCAAGCGAACATGGAATTCTAAAACTTCCCTGATGTTAATAGAGCTACCTGACTTTCACCGAAAATCCCTGTCACTTTTTAAATAAGAAAGCAGAGCTTGTGTGTGAGTAACTAATATAGGAAGGAACTTAGAAGCTTTATTTGCAGCCCTTGAGTTCACACAGATTAAAATATTTAACCCAATTATCAGGTACACCGTAACATGCAGCCATGAAGCTGGGATGGGATTCACTACAGAAGTAGGAGGCAGAGCAGGATGCCCCATTGCACCCTCAAGCAGCAGCTTTACATCTGTGATTGCAACATGAGCTGTACTAGTGCAACTGCAACAATTTTGGCACAAAGTCTGCTCAGAGATTACACTTTGGTCATACGATGAAAGTAACAGACACCACCGTTGGAGATGCCTGTTTATAGGTTTCCCTTGCTGGGTATCAACTGAGTTCTGTTTCCCTACTTCCCTTAACTCAGCCTAAGCACCACACAATGTGCTTTCTGGAAAGCGTAGGCTGTGTGTCATCCACATCATACTGCCAACCAGGCTCTCACACCTGACCCATCTCTAATCCCCTGTTTGTAGGAATTACAGCTTAGATGTGTTCCTTTGGATTCTCCTTTGAAAATGAAGTAAAATTAAAACAATTGAAGTACATACAAAGCCAGAGGCTAGAGCATTCCAGTTTGCCCTAACAAAGGAGAAAACTGCTAGATTAAATTCCTCAATACTTGTGCTTGAACACAGATGCCAGAAATCCTTATTTCCCTACAGCAAGGCTTCTTTTCATAATTTTATTTACAAATCAAATATTCTTAAAGTGGGTATGTTTTACAGGATCCTCAAGAGTATCACAAATGACAAACCAAAGGGCTAGAACTCCTTAAGTGATTATATAATCCAAGAGTTGCAAACCGCTGGGATTTCACTGTATAACCCTGACTAGGATAAAAAGGAGCCCTGCATTATTAATATTCTCTCTGTTTTATTTCTTTTTTTTTTTTTTTTTTTTCAACTCAAGCAAAGGCACTTACTCTGAAAGCTGTCCACTGAAAAGATGTTGGGATGATAGAATCCAACCTTGCAAATACATTTGTAGGCTCCAAGCACAAATCCAAGGCCTTTAATTGGCAAGCACTGTGAGGAAAGAAAAAAGAAAAAAGAAAAGCAATGCAGATGATCATACAATGATATACTCAGATGTACATTCAAACATAAGGAAAACATTACAAGGCACTATGAGCAGAGTTCTATGAACAAAGAGGCACCCCTTCCAGTCTGACAATATTTTCTCAGTGCCTTTCCCATAGCCATGTATCACTCCACTTCTATTCATTGTAGTTCACCACTTGCAAACAGCACAGTTATAAACAAACCTGTCCCATGACAATCCAACCAAGCAAATTTGACTTTAGTCACCGTGAAGAGGGACATAGTTGCCAGACTACACCCACAGTGCATGTTGAGCACGGGCCTGAACCCAAGCCCAGGCCCCAAACCCCACCTCTAACACGTGCTGAGACAACCTCTGGAAGGCAGGGGACATGTCCAGCCCAGGCAGTGCCTGCAGAGCTCAGCACAGCTCTGTGCACGCTGAGCCTGGCTGTCCTGGCCTCCAAACTCCCACTTTTCACCAGCAGAACAGGGGACCGGAGGGCTGGGGCTCATGCTGTGTGCGGAAAGCATGAACGCCTGTGGCCTGCCTACAGACCTTCTGCAGGCAGCCAGCAGGACTGGCTGAGACTGGGTGACCCTGCTGCGCCATCAACCACAAGTTGTGGGAGATTTACCAAGTCCAAACAAGGCCAACGGTGGGTTAAACAAACCGGCTGAGGGCCTACACCTGACCAAGGTCAATGAGAGCAAACAGGTGCTGAGGGGGAGCTCTCTTGTTCCTTTTCAAGGAAGTAACATGTGAAGTAAGTTTTGCTTTAGCTCAGCATCATTTTCTCTTAATTCCAACATGAAGAACACCACAGTAAATTATGATAGCAACAGAGCATCAACTGTCAGACCCTTTCTGTACAGGAAATAGGCTGTGACCCGCACAGAGAAAATAAATAGTTCAGCAATATGAAGGCAGAATCACTGGTAAAATGATTTTTCCCCAGTAATGCTTATTTCACTTTCACTTATTTCACTTCACCAGATCGAAGTAGGCTACTGTCCTAGATGTCCTTCCCATCAGTATAGGTTCCAACATACATGTACCATACCAATTTGCCTCCGTGAATAGGAGGTGGATAATCACATTTCCTCAATGAAAAATTGAATGATTTAACTAAAACATCTTCTGCCCTCTCATTTCCTTAAGTTTCACTTGTTTGCAGCTGACTGTGACTTCAGAATATGTTTAAATCTCTGCCTGCCTGCAGCTGGGAGGAAGATGCAGAGGACAAGGCTTAGTAAAAGATTCGAGTTCCAAAAATCAAATGCAAACGAAGGGAGCACAGTCCGCACTTAAGAAAAATTCAAATACTTCTCTCGAATTTCAGCTTTGTGACATAATCCTGCCTGATATTGGGAACGTCTTTTCCTGCCTTCAGGTGGGTAGAGCCATCTCTTTCCATATATGCAGTGCCAAGCACAGCACCTCAGTGCAGGCTGACAGGTGCTGCTGGGAAACAGTGAGTAAGCAGGAAACCAGCGTGCACAAACACCAAAAATTCATTCAGCCTTTGTGTAAACATGAAAGCAGGAAAAAAAGCAAAGAGAAGGCCCAAATCATTTTTCTTTTCACTTCAACTTCTGCAGAAAGGGGACTGTTGACAAGTTGGAGGACTGGAGAAACTGAAGTGGGATGAATGCATAAATCCAATGACAACAAAGCCTCTTTAGCCAAGCACAAAAAAAAGCAGCTAAAGAAGGAAAAAGAATGTGCAAATTCTGTCATCCCCAGCATCTTTCAATCACCATGCTCCAGGAAATGTATTTCAGGGGAAAATTCTCTTCTGGCTTTCTGGCTTCTTCCTTTACAACGTGAAGGTACACTCTGTTGCAGATAACACATTTTCTTTTTGAAGCCAATGAAGAAAAGAGCTAGCTTCAACTGAATCCTGCAAACACCACAACACCCCTAGGACCATAGCCACAATGCACTCTCACTGCACAAATTCTTCATATAAAAATGTCTCACAAGCTTATGGATCTTATGGCACTAAAATAAATGCTTTACTAATGATCCTTTCACAAGCATCCAATATTCATACCAGTGGATGAATATATATATATAACTTTTCTATTTTATTGCTCCTGACCAGTCCAGAACTTGAAAATGAACACAGGTTTTCACATGCCACTATCCTTTCTTTGGGGTAAGATAGCCTTGTTTCCAGACTTTGGGAGCTGTAACGTGCAACTTATGAACCACTGGTCAAATTCTATTTCTTGCAGTCCATATAACCCCATGCAAAGGTGTAGAAGATATCAGAAGATTAATCTGTTGAAAGGAAGGGAGGAGAAAAAGCAAGTCTGGATCCCTCCAGAAAGCAGTAAGTTTCAAACTATGAAACTGCATTGTACTCAGAAACTACAAACATTGCGTGGAAATACAACTATTTACAGTCTGATTTACAACTATTTACAGTCTGATTTGGTGTGATTTTTTTTTTTTTTTTTTAAGATATTGCAGCAGCAATGCAGGGAAGAACACAGAATATCATGTGGCCAAAAATGAGGAAAATACTTCTCCTAAAAAGAAAAAAACTCACATCTTCTTGAAAATTATTTACAAGTTATTATTGCATTATGTATTACAGAAAGCACAGTCTTCCTAAGTCTCTGCACAGCCTTAGGGGAAAAAATAAAAATAAAAAAGACTAAAAATGAAGCCAGAGACTTTGAGTATTTCAAATTTTGCATAGCACAAGAACGGTTTTCAGAATCTGTATTTCTGCATGCATACGTAATGAGGATGTCTGCCTTGTCTAAAGCTGACTCCTTGTTCAAAGGTTGGAGCAAGAGTAAACAGAAACAGAACAAATCAAACCACATTCCTTCAATGTCGTTTGGGGCAGCACGTATGCAATTCTAGAAAATACTGTACAGGTAAAGATCGATTTGTGCCTGGCACGCAAGCACAGCTGGAGCAGACGGGAGCCCTGCGAGACCCCGGGGGCTCCTTCCTCACTGCTTACCGTGCTGTCAGGCACGCTCCCGCAGGGAGGCGAATGAGAGAAGATAAAAGAGTAAAATCTCGTCTGCTGAAGTCAATGACAGTTTTATCATTGAAAAGGCTTTACCTGTTGTATTTTCTCACTTCATTTACCCACCAAGAGCAAGATTTCATTTTGCAATGTGTTTGCAGCCTCCTCAGGAGTCAACAGCATCCTTGGCCTTGCCTATGCACCTGGGAGCCAGCAGCTTGCCTCCGAGCTAACAATGCTACTCACACACTTCTTCTCTTCAAATGCATTTTGTTTCAAAAGGGAATGATAGAGCTGGTCACTCCATAGCCTACATACCAGGATTACTTGGTGGGCTCCCATGACCTTTCTCCTCTCTTCTGAGTGCATCATTGAAGTTCTTTTTTTTTTTTTTTTTCCCACAAAATTCAAGTCTGAGAATGTTTCCCAGCAAGGATACACTTAATATAATGACACTGAAGTGTTCAAACCCTGAGTCAGACAAAGCATACCAACAGCTGATCTGATTCAGCTTACAGCAAAGGTAGGTGTCAGGAAAATGTTTGTCTCAGATGAGTAATTGACGGTTTGAAGCTTCACTAAAAACTCCACACTGTTTTTTAATGCAGTTTCTCATTTTTCTGATTTTGTTCAGCTATGGAACCAGATCATTCACACAAATAATTACAAACTAGAAGTGATCATTAAAGCTATAATGTCTGATTTTTTAATTATTATAATAAGAAAATACTATAAAACTCATAACATGTAAAAGGCTATTTGTGTTATGTATTTTATTAGGATACTTCCGTTACTACTGACAAATCACAAGCAGAAAAGTTGATGTCAAATCAGGCACAGTTCTGGCAAGAAGCCACTTCCCAAGTGCTCCAGCTTGCAGAGTCTATAACTTCTAATTCCCCTCTCCTGCAGTGCAGAGCAGCTCAGTCACCCAGCTGCATGCCTGAGGAGCCTCATGGTACTTGCTTGGAAGACAGTGAGAAGGGAAGAAGGCAAGTGTGGCAGTGTTTGCGAACAGGTTTCTTGGCATGGAGGGCTCAGTATCCTGATCTTCAGCTATTGTTGATCATACAGAGAACCCAAACTCAGCTTCCACATGATGCTTTCCACAGTCCAGATCACAAAAGCACAACAATTACAGCAGGTTTGAGAGGAGGGGTAGCTTGGGCATTCAAGGGTTCTGTAGCAATAACAGTGTGTAAGACAGATTTTTCCTTACAGCTGAAAACAACTTTGCAGGCTAAAATCAGGCTACTTTTAGGGAAAAAAAAAAAAAAATCTCTTTATACAACAGATTGGAATTGTCATTGTTAACCTGAATATCATTTTTAATTATACTATGCTTCTGATGAATGTGCTAAACAACAAAATTACCATTTCTCCTCTCCTTGAAAACTGCACTGCAATTACAGGGGAACCTGTTAACAGACACCATAGGGACTGATAATTGTATAGCCATTAAATAATGCAGTCTGATTAGTTCTAAGGCATTTTCTCGGCCAGGTTTCACTGACATTGAGGATAAATTAAGACATTTTTACTATTAGCATGGGTTAAATAATATTAAGAGTAAAGTCTAATTCACTTCCCTTACAGTCTTACCTGCATTAGAAAGAATTCTCTTCATACTGAATCTTTTTTCCTACTGTCAGGATAATTTTGTGTTTTACACAAAAGCAATACTGGAAATGCTGAACGTTATCTGCAGAAGACATTCCAGAAGCTGCCAAGGAATACACCAAAATACACATAGGTCCTTCACCTCTGGATGTCTGGTTCTGCCAACTACTTCTGCATTCATCTGTGACTTGGCAGCAAATGTTGCAAAAGTTTGCCTGGGAGATGGCCCACGTAGTAATACAGAGGAGTGAGAAAGCTTGCCAAATACTGCAAGAACGATGGTCATTTCCAAAACCCTTTGGTGGGGAAAAAGCTGGACCTGTTCCTGATCCCCATGAAGGGTCAAGTTCTGAGGACCACAGTACTCTGTTCTGACCTATCCTTGTTTCCTTAAGTTGTCAACAAACCATCAATATTTCACAATGCCTTTTAAAAAATGCCAAACAAATAAGTTTTGTTTTATTTATTTATATTAACTGCTTTTAATTAAATTTTCACAGTTGGTCTACCTCTGCCAATAAATACCATTATCTCCACTTCTATTAACACTACAGTAATACAAATCACTTTCCTTATGAAATCCATTTTGCACAGTTAAACCTTACTAAAAATATTTCTTTACAAATTTAAGAACAGCCATTCACATCGTTTTCTAAAGGCTGATAGGAAACACTGGAACAGTCAGCCTGGGCCAGTAACTCATAGAGAGAGCTGTGCAGCTTAAACAAAGAGAAGTCATTCAGAATAGAAAAGAGTTATAGAGGTGCACTAACACTGCACAGCTCATCTCACAGAAGGGCACGGTTGAACATCTTGTAGACTGCACAGTTCTTTAGAAAGAGTTAAAATACCGCCAGTGTGGATAGCCTGCTGGCCCAGCTATTCAGAAGGGAAAAATATTTCTTATAGGTCACCTAAAAGCTAACAAAAGAGCTGCTTCAATCAATTGGTAATTTAGATGCTTCATGTAGACAGAAGAATAAAACAGTAGAAAAAGGTACACCGTATTTTAATAAGATGGACAGTATTACTAAACCAACACATTCCAGTCAGTTGCTGTGTCTGTCATTTCTACTGCAGTACCCAGCAGCCATTACAGTAATTATTTCTTGACTCTAAACATTATTTTTAGTGTGCTGATTCCGCACACTAACAAGACATACGTGACCTCACTGGCAAGGTATGTAACAGTTTGTGTGTGTTGTCCCCACTCCTGATAACTTTTTGGACCTGCTAATTCCAGGCAGTGCAGCAGGGTGAGAAACTTACCCAGTTCCCACAAGCTTCAGAAGAGTAACACCCTGGTAGAGAAGAGAGAACTTGTCATTGTCCCTGCTGAGCACAAATCTACAAAAGAAGACTCCTCTCATTAAACCCTAGAGAATGCTCTTAGAAATGCCACAGTCACAGGAAAAGCTTTGCTGGTACTAGTGCTCCCCAGACATCAGTTAACAGCATAAGCAAATGCATCAGAAAAACAGACCACAATAACCTGATGCAGCAGTTCTTTAGCATTCAGCCCATCTTTACCTAAGAAGCTGGGCCATTTTTTTCCTGAGGGCTCTACTGCCAGGACTGCCAGGAGCCTTGAGTTGAGTCCAACTATGTGAAGTTGGATAAATAACGTTCATAGTCGCAAAATCACTTACTGAAATTCTTCTTTGCTATCTTGTTTGGAACATGATTGAGAAGACAGCTTCGTAAAGGATCCAAATTTTAATACCTTTGCTCAGTTTTGCAGCATTCTTTACTTCTGCATTAGTGCAACATTATCTAGCAATTGAAGGAAGTTCAGAGCAGTTTAACATATGATCTGAGCTTTGGTAACTACAGATTCATCTTGACTGCTTTCAAGCCCATCAGCAGGTTGCCTGCATGGTTCTATACAGAAAGGAAACAATGATTTTGTGACAAAGCCATCACTCCTCCTGTTGTCCAACCATGCAGACCATGGTCTGTCAGACTGCTGTTCAAGCGCCATCATAAGGGTGATCCGACAGTCGGAAGCAGCATTTTATTAGTGCTGTCAAAAGAAATTTCCCTCAAACTCTCAGCACTTTACAGTACCAGCTCCACTTTGACCTTCACAGCTGAACACAGTGTACTCACTCACAAAGCGCAGAAGTTCTGCATGTCCCACTAGCACAAGGAAAACACAGCATCTCACAGCACCCAGTGCTTGCCAGCTTTACCTGGCTCATTCAGCCTTTTCTTTAGCACTAGGCAAGAACAAAGGTTTTAAAAAAAATGTCTGGACAGAACATAATAATCATAATTTTGAGTAACACAAGAAAAAGGTTATAGCTAAAATGAATACGAAACAGCAATATGCTTCATAAAAGAATACCTGCCTCATTGCTTAGGGAGGGATCAGCCATGAGAATACAACATGAAATCCCACCTTTTGCTCTGAACACCTGTTTTCTGTTCTCAACATTCATCATCTTTGAGGCCTGATACGCTAATTTTGAGCAGTAACTGTCCTATAACTCTACATCGAAGGCAAACCTGCGTGTTGGTGATCTAGCTTCCTACACGGAGCCACCCTATTATGGACAGACACCCTGCAATTCCCTCCTCTGTTGTTCTGCTTCCCTTACCTCCAGTCTAGATTCTTACCTTGTATCCAAACCCAAGGCAGCCTTGATGACTCATCTCAGTCCTCCATTGCCTTTGGGAGTTGAAGGGTTTGGCTATAAAAGTAAATTCCTTGGAAGGCTCTCTCAAATGACTGCTTTTTATATTTCACAATAGTCCTCTCTCTGCACCTCACTTTTTCCCCTAAGGAATGCACTTAATCAACAAGGCTATTTCTGTGCTCAGGTGATTAAAAGCCATTTTTTCCTCCGTTCCACTACACGGCTATTTCCTACCCAACATGAACGCTGCCTTTATACAAAGCTACTGATATTCTAGTTTTAACATCACATAAGCCACTCATTATAAAGATGTTCTCTGAAGCTCACGGCATAACAGCAGCTTTGATAAAGGCCTGTAAGAGGCATTCTTACTTTAACATCCTGGGGAATAAACTGTTGTTTTCATACACGTCCAGGCACAAACACTCCGTTGCCCTGTCTCCAATAGGGAGTGTTGTAGAGTCCTGTTGCATCCAGCCCTGTCACCAGCTTTGGTGACCCCCTCTGGGTGCCTTCAAGGACCTTAACATCCTCCTCATATTGTAGAGCCCAGAACTGCGCACAGTGCTCAACATGAGGCCGCACCAGTGCTAAATGCTGTGGCAGCATCACCTCCTTTGGCCAGCTGGCTGTGCTGTGTTTAATGCACCCCAAAATGGGGTTTGTCCCTTGGCTGCCAGGGCATGATGCTGGCTCGTGCTGAGCCTGCTGCCACCTGCACTCCCAGGTGCATTCTGCTGAGCTGCTCTCCAGCCACTTGGCTCCCAGCTTGTGCCTGTGTCCAGCACTGTTCTGTCCCAGGTACAGCACTCAGCATCTTCCTTTGCTGAACTTCATGCCTCTGATGATTGCCCAGTGCTCCAACGTATTGAGACCCCTCTGCAAGACCTCTCATCCTAAGCCTGCCAGTGCTCAAGAGGCATTTGGATAATGCCCTCAGTAACATGCTTCAACTTTTGGTTAGCCCTGAAGTGGTCAGGCAGTTGGATTGATCTTTGTAGGTCCCTTCTAAAAGAACCATTCTATTCTGTTCTTCTGTTGTGCCCTCTTGCAGCAGGAAGCCAAAACAAAGCATCAAACAATCTCTGGAACCAGAAACTCCGCAACTCCGCATTTCTTTTCACTCTTGGCGGGATTATTACAAATAACATTATTTGAAAAGCAACGCAAGTGCAAATTTGGATGCCAGTTTTCTGGGAATCATTAATAATGCCAGAAAATTCAGCAAGTTTATCCACACTGTAATTACTTGAAGTACTTGCAAGTATACAGTGTCAGAGAGGCAACACTAACACACATGAAACAAAGTAGCTTCCAGGCAGTGAGGTATGTATCACTCACCTAATTCTATTTAATAAATTTGCATGAAAACAGTGAGTCCTGACTAACAAGTTACATAGTGTATCCACTGGAGAGGAGGCAAGCTGGAGTTTTCTATTATTCAGCAGCTGCTAGAAGCTGGTTCACAAAGCAGGATGGACTGAATCTCTTCTGACATCGTGAAAATTAAAAAGGAAATTGTTTTCTATTATTTATTATAGAAGTGTGCCTCTTGTTCTCAGAGCCCTCAGAAATGGTGAAACAGCATCTGGTAGCAGTGCCATGTAGATGTATAAACCTCAGCAGACAATAAGATGCTTTGGATGAGTTTGCCTCAGACCCAACAAAATGTCAAGTTTACTTTTCATCTGACAAAGTAAATGCATTTTATTTGAAGAAATAGCACCAAAGATCTGCCAGCCTTAACGTGACACACACACACACACAAAGCCTACCTGCATCATCTCACTTTTTAACTCTCATTCTGAAATCACTTGAAGTGTTAGCAGCACAATTATCACTGAGTGGGTAAACTCCCTGAGACCAGCGAAGTTGAAGTCAGGACAAATGAAGGCAGAGTCAGGTTCAGTCCCAAATTTGTATGTTTTAGTTGTAACATTCTTTAAAGGCGATAATGGAAAAAGAAACAACTTTCAGATTGAAAGAGAAACTGTTCAGTTAATAATTTCACCAGCTTGCTGTTAATGGAATCCAATTTTATTTCATATTTAGAAATAATTAATATGCATGTGTTTTCCTGGGCTAACAATTCCAGAAGAGTGATGTCACCATAGCACACAGGACTGCTATGTTTCATGTCACTGTCCCCTCTGTCTTTTCTACCCTGGTTCTGGTGCAAAACGCAATGCGTCACCAGGAAGTAGGACTTGTGAGAGACCTTTCTGGTCTCACTATTATAGAATTACAAAGCCGCACAAATGGACCATAGCAGAAGCTTAAGGTGAAACCCTCTTCCCACGCACATCAACCTTCCAAAGAGTTCGATGTAGGAAATGTAATGAAAAGCCTACAACCCAGAAGCAATGTTTTGAAAGCCCCCCAACAGGTCAGAAATGTCAGGTGTAAAAGCAAAGCAGTCTTTATGAGCAGCATGAGAACTCTGTCTACCTGCAGAGTCTGAACACTTCCAGGTCAAGTCTGGAGATTCTTGATCAGGTTTGAAACACTCAGGCGTTTACAGAAACTCCAGGACAAACACATCAACAGACTGCCAATGCAACTTACCTGCCAACAATTCCTTACATTTCTTTTACCAAGAAAACATTTCTTTTGCTTATCTACAGACTTTTTTGCTCATCTTAAAAGTGATACTGGTTGTTTTTCTTATCTGTGGAATTTGGGGGGGCTGGGTGGGGGGCTTCTGTTTTGATCCCACATTCATATCAAAGCATCTCAAGCTTAGGTGTTTGACAGAGCTTTGTACCATGAGAAGCGTTTTGGTGAACCAGTACAAATACCAGGATAAATCAAAAAGCAAATAACACCCTGCTGACTATAACGTATATACTATTAAAGTACTGCTGTGACCACCGAGAAGATTACCTGACAAACCACCGAGAAGATTACCTGACGAGCTAAATTGTACTCACCTTCTGCTAAAAAACTCTTTGCTCTCCTCATCAGCTCATTTGAGACTGGTATGGTGCTTATAACTGCCCTGACCTGTAAAAATTTCCTGTTAATATTGGCAGTGATGCCAGTACTGGCAGAGCAAATTAAAGCCACTAAAGTTAATTATATTCAAACTGAAGTAAATTTGGGAAACATATCTGGATGCGCTCAGCATTTGGCTAACTTTCAAATCAGAACCTACTGTAAAGGCACAGCTGCATTTCCCTAGTGAACTTTTACAGGCATTTGTTACAACAATTAGCCATTTTGTGAAGGAAAAGTTCCCTGGGTAGGAACCAAATGTAAAGAAGTGAGCAGGCAATTAAATATCTACATTTGAGAATGCATCTTTCCACCGGCAGCACAGTCAGCTCAAGTGCCCATTCATTCACCTTCAGCTTTCACATGTGAGAAAGAATGACACTCATTCATTTACCGCACTGACAATGCTTCTTCTCATTATAGTTTCCAGAGCTGCAAGACTGATACTTTAACATAGAAGCACTGCTTTCAGCTGCACAAAGAAACATTACTTTGTTTGAACAAAGAATTTATAATGCCTTATAGCATAAGCTATCAGATGTACTCATGACACTAATAATGCTCCCAAAAACCTGTTTTTGTTTTTCTTTTTTTTCTTTTTTTTTTTTTTTTTTACAAAATTCTGTAGCATCTGTATGTTGCAATGTACTGTAGCAATACACAATATGCCACTTTGCAATATATACCATCACAGAATCACATCTTAATGTATGCATTCTACATATTTTGATGTCATATCTCTAGGCTACAAACTGCCAATTTTAAAGCTGTGTTTCTAAAAAGTAAATTTTGACTTGACCAGTTAGTATTTCAATGGATTACTTTCAGTTGCTATTCGAGTTAGGATTCAGATTAAAAGATGGCTTGAGAAGGAGAGAATTCTAGCTGTAAGAGCATAGTATAAAACTACACAAAGCAAAAATCCACCAAATGTAGATACAACATAACATAGCAATGAAATCCAGGGGCGAGAAGGTAGGAAGGGGCCCCTAGCCAGAAGACAGCCTACAGGAGGAGCAGGCTGGTCCCCTGGCCTTTCTGCACCAAGCTGGTATGTTCCCTCAAAATAACCCAAGCCAGTTGAACTAGCATTTTTACAAAAACCTCTTTCCATCAGAAAACTATAGCTAAGACCTCCTTATTTTAGTTTCTCTCTTTGTCAAATTAACAAGAGGGGTGTGGATTTTAGTATATCCCAAGGACCCCATCCAAAATCTCTCCATCCTAGTTTTCCAACCCTGTAATCTCTAAATCTGTCAGATAAAGCCATTTATCCTCATAGGCAATTGTGCTGCTGAACCTCTAACTACAGCTGAAGAAACACATTTGAAGGGCAAGCCAGCTTTTAGTGGCATCATGTCAAAAGCAGCTGAAAATACACAGTGGTTCATCAAAAAGGACAATTCTTCAGGAAACGATTAGTGGTTATTTTCAGAATCACAACAACATGCTAAGAGCTGCACAGAACAAAGGATGTCTACGGTCTCCATCACATGAAGTTTATTTTAACAGACACTTGAAAGACAAAATTAGAAGAATCCAATTCTGTTCTCGTTTGCCTTTCTTCTAAATAAACAGAATCCCAGTGACTCCAGTGCTTCCAGTCATCTCCTTGATATTTCTGGTAAATGGCGCTAGAATCAAATCCACTTTACTTCATTCTGCTTCTGTGCTTCAGTTTATACGCATCTTCCTTTACATAAATTCATTTTGTAAGACTACTAAGAAGTTATGAAGCCTAAAGAGCCACCCGCAACACAGGATAGGTAGGGCTGTTTCTACACTACTCTGATACAGCCTTTGCTGTCATTGCCAGTTAGAAAGCAACACTTCAGCCACATCATTCCCCAATTCCTCATCAAATTCCAGCTTTATCAGTGAACGCTTTCCTAAATGTTTAATCCCCAATTTCTGTTTTGATTAATTCACAGTTTTAGCAAACCTCTCTCCTTGCTTTTCAGAGTAAACTTGCCTTGAGATGCCAACCAGCTGTCAATTTTAACCATAAAAATTGCTGGATTTCAGTGTTAGCAAGAAAAAAATTCCCTGAGCTATTCTTGAAGTCAGTAAAGTGATCTGTGGGGTCTTTGAGGGAGGAAAGGAGTTGCATGATTTTGTGGACTGAAGTTATTTCTGCTACAAATCCTACTGATTATATTTGGTGCCAGAGAATTATTTACCTGGCCTGAACTTCACTGGTAGGACTCACAAAGACAGGATTTTCCCAAGAAAACGGAAGGTTGTTTGGAATATTTGTAGCATCGTTTGCTGTTACAGAACAAGCTGGCTTAAAACAAGGCACTGTGCTGTGTCCTGACAGGTTCACGCTTTCTTTAGACAACCAACACAAGCTATTACTCTGGGGAAAAAAAAAAAAAAAATCTCAAAAAAGCAGTTTCATGGCAGAACTTCTTGCAGCCCAAAGATAGTTTTGCACTTACGGTATATCAGTCTGCCAGTTTTTATGCAGCAGTAACCTGTATCTGACCAATGAGAATGTCACTGTCTCAATAATCACCCAAATCCCTTTTACACACTGCACAACTCTCCCACTACCATGTAAACCCACCCCACTTTTTAATCCCTTATCTTTCCCACTAACTGTCAGGTGGGTTGGAGATGTTGGAGATACCTTCTCTCAGAGCACAGGCTGGGTTTGCCCCTTTCCCCTCCTGCTTGCAGGCTGTGGCATCGCTCACTGTGCTTCTGAGCTCCTTCCTCAACCTACCTGAGCCAACAGGCATGGGAAGTTTCTGTCTGTGTGACTTCAAAAGGTGCCAGTTAAAGCTTTCTCTTCTCTGCCCTGCTTCACATATTCCTTTATTTCAGCTTTCTTCCTGGTCTAAGACACATTTCTTAATTTATAGAAAAATTGTGGGAAAGTTGCTAAATGTCATCCTGGCACTCACATTCATTATGTACACCTCAGTAACTGAATCTGACAGCAACTCCTTAGCAAGTAAAATCATTAGAATATTATCCCTACTACAGTCCAGGAGATTTCAATCAGGATGTTTTTTTATGAAATTTTGTCCTTCAAAAGAACTTTGTAAGAATTTACTAAATCTATTTTCCAAATAAATTACCTCCTTCACAGAGGTACGGCACACTCCCACATTAAGATGCTAATATTATTTTCTCACCATTTTCTCTCAGAAAAGTATGCATCATAGCTGTTCATGTCCTAAATCTAAACTTGAATTTTTTTCTTTGCATATAAGATTCTGTTGCTTTCTTTATACTAGTTTGTTTCCGAGTCTGAAACTGTCACACTGATATTCCTGGTAGCTCTGTTGAGGTAAGAAACTACCAAAATGAGAAAGCCAATCAAACCAGAGCCCTAAAATAAGATGCACATAAAAGCTGTTATCCTGTTATCTGTGGTGACCCCAAGCATTCCTCAGCTTTTTTTGAAAAATCATTTATACAAATATTTAAGCCCCCAAAGCCAACACTTTTACAAACCATTTAGACATAATTATCCTGTCACTTACATACGGCTCAACATGTCATTGGAGAAACCCTACAATGTAATTAACATTGGGTTGAATGACAACTGAAGAAAAACATTGCAAGCATTCTCATTCAAACCTGAAAGGAAATATCTAGAATGTCAACACCGACTTCACCAGGAAGATTGATTTTCCCCATTATTATTCTTAATTGTACACATGTAGCTTTCCATTTAATTTCACTGAGGATTTTAATAGTGGCTTGGCAGTAAGGTTTTCTATTTAGCAATACAGGCAAAAGTTTAGTCTTAAGAACACCTGAGATTAAGCCATGCCACGGGCTTGCACAGTTACAAGATTTCTCTTTTCTCTCTGACCACCAAACTTACTGTAACTTTTAAGAACCTTTAATTTTGTAGGTCAAATTTAAAACAGAAACAGTAAGTGCCAGTTCCACTCCATTAATCATGTTTTCCTACATACACTGTCCAATCTTTTCAAGGAACCATGTCCTCACAAGGCCTTATTTTGCTGTCAGCACTGAAAAATTTCACACTGTGAAACAACCTGCAGTGACGTTTACCTGTTACAGCATATTTCTTCTACTTTAACTGCAAAGATATAACCAAAGATACCTGTCAGTGTATCATTTAACACACACACACGTGTTCTGCAAGCAGAACTGCAGACCAAAGCTCCTGGATACAGCAAAGTCTCACCAGCATATCTGAACTCTACACAAAGTGCTATTAGCGTCTGATTAAATATTAATATCAAGAATGTACAGCATCTAACTGGGGAAAGGCCATTAGCAAATCACAACTTTTCTGCCAAAAAATGCCTAGCACAGCACAATGTTGCTTTCTGCCCAATTTAATATGGGTCACAAGCAGGTAGTAAGCAGCCTGAAAGCGTCAGTCCTTCCCAGCGGCAAGAGCTGTGGCTCAGCATCCTCCTGGCTTTAAAAACTCAGCCATACAGCCTGGGAGCCATGAGCACTGCTCGTTCCAAGAGAAGCCAGATGAAAACGTCTGCTTTTAACCAGCAGGTCAGTCCGAGGGCCTTCCCCACAGCCTGGCAGTGCCTCATGTGTCCTCTTGGCAGGCCGTGCCCTCTGCCATGAGGCCGGGCCCCTGAGGCCCACGCACCACGCTGGCCTCAAAACCTGCCTCCCTGCTCTGAGAGGAACTCTGCTACCACTGCTGACTGGCTTCCCACTAGGATTCAATCCATACTTTAAGCACCCCAACACCATGGAAGGTTTACTTGGGCATTTTTGCAAAGAACTCCCTTCATGTGCCCATAAAGTGAAGATGTCCTAATCCCCTTCGCAGTGGCACAGGCTTTTCTCCTAACAAATTTATGTCATGTGCTGGATACATGGCAAACACCTGAATTCCACCATCTGAAGAACACAGGCCTAGGGCCTCAGTTGTAAAATGGGGCTCACTAGGACGCTGCCAGTTTACAGAGCCAGTACAAGGTTGAAGGAAAGCTGTAGCAGTTCCATGAGTATGGCTGAGCAAGTACTTTGAAACTATTATTTGCAAAATAAGAATTATTCAGGTCCTACGTAAACTACTTAAACATTTGAATCCATTCTAATGGAAAACATTTGTGAGTAGAGGGAGAGCTTAAATTCCATGTATTAAAACCTGGGTTCAGTTATGACTGCAGAAATGGCCGTCTCTCATTTGACATTGAAAGCCCAAGAGTCCCTACATCTCCTGTGATGCAGTGAGCACCAGAAGTTCTGCTCCTTCCTTACCGTGGAAGGATGTGAACCTGCGATGAACCTTCCCACACATGGGACAGACCTGTGCTTGCACTCTGTAACCCCAAAGGATGCTCCAGTTCTCAGCACTGTGCAGAGAGAGCTTTCTCTCAGCCTCTGTCAGAACAGTGCAACAGCATGCCAGCAGAGATGCTGGTCTCTGAGCTCAAATCGCT
This sequence comes from Alectura lathami, assembly GCA_013399715.1. Lineage (NCBI taxonomy): Eukaryota > Metazoa > Chordata > Aves > Galliformes > Megapodiidae > Alectura > Alectura lathami. Next base: position 21,284 of record VXAV01012146.1, on the reverse strand, counting down.
GAACATGCCTTGGAAAAAGCTGCACCCTTTATCCACCAGACTCCTGATCCATCCACACCCCCATGACTCACAGTGGTATTTCACTTAAGTGACACTACTGGAGTCACTGTCAGGGACTCAGGCGTAAAACTTACTTCCCATTTTCTCACACCCAATCACTCAGCTTATGTTTTTGTTTTTCTCCAGAAATCTCTCCTGCTCAAGGTGCCCTCTAGGTTTTTGCAGGTTTCATTATAGCATTCAAATGTTTTATAGCACTCACAGGATCTCTGGATAGCAGACACATGATCCCTGCCCAAGGAACTTACAGCCTGAAGAGGCAAGAGCAAGGTGCTGCCCTGTGCATGCAGATGGCTGATGCAGCTGTGAGGCTCAGATGTGCTCTGCCAGGGCGTTTCACCTGGGGCTGGCTCATTTCCCTGTCTGTCTTCCAGAGGCCTCACCTTCACGAGACACCTTTACAGCCCTGAGCTGTCTGCAGGAACCTTTCTGCTCTTCTCGTTTTTCCCTTATCTTTCTTTCCATGTCTTTTTTCGCTTCTTGCTTTTCCTTCCTTCTCCATTTCATTATTAATCAGCATAATATACCTAAAATTAAAGCAATTTTCTTTTTTGATTAACAAATGAAGGATAACCCTGATTACACTATTCCTAGTAACACAGAACACACAAAATACTTGGGAACTAAGAAGCCACCAAGCAGGCTTATATGAGGTAACTACTATTTCACAGAAGCCTATGCAATCAAAAAGGACACCAACCCAGGAATTCCTTTACATCAGCTGGAGAAGCTGGGCATCCTCCTTTGGGATGCTCCAGCTCCTCACAACCCTGTATTCCTGTACCACCTCCGCCAGCTTCTCCAGACATTTTATCTCTAAAGATTTGTATAACCACACTTCCAGTACTTTTTGTGTCTTCAGAGCAGTTGCTAAATGAAAGCTGGTAACCTCCAAGGTGATTAGAAACAAAGCACACAAACCAGCAGAGCACCATTACACTAATAGCTCCCAAGGACTCTGTGAGAAGCTCTTCTCCCACCTGGTGCCTGTGAGAGAGAAGCAGTGCTGCAAATAGCACAGTGTGCCGAAAAATGAAACTACGCTTAGAGAAATTATGTTCTCAAATTTTGCCAATTCATCCATTCTTTGTCTGAAGTTTTATTACACGTGAAATTGCTCCATGTGGTCCAACTTGCTTGGTATCTATGTTGAGTTTTTGAGCAACTGAACAAGCAGCATTTGGGATTTTTACTTTATCTGTGGCCTTTGTATTAAACAGGTCATGCTTAATGCTGAGGGAGAAGGAAGAAAACAGATTTCCTCTTCCTAAGCTTCATCAGTGTAGGATTAGCCTGTTAGGAAATGAATGCCAAGGAACCTCTCACCGCGCAGCCTGGATTCAGGCACTCTTTAGCAGCAGACGTCCTGTGAGGGTATAGGCTTTATTTTCAGATATACTTGATCCTAGCTTACACTTGTAATTATTTGTCACTGCTCATCTCCATAGAAATGGAAGGATTGTCATCTTTTAAATTACTGTTTTAGAAGAATAGGTAAGATTTTGATGAGTTTTCAAATGTATCTTACAAAGACAATTAAAACTAAACTTCTATGTTTAGCTATGCACTTTTTAGATTGATAAACAAAGAGCTGCAAGTGCTATTCTAACGTTACACCTAGGATTACTGTGCCACTTCTACAGGAGTCACAGGGGAGACTATGCTACCTATTTTCCTCTAATTTCCTCTGTAATGTTGCTCTTTTCACTTAAGTTTTTTCAACTTTCTACTGCAGTATTTGAGAACAAAACTACAAAAAGTAGATCAACAATTAATTCTAGCAGCAGTGACTGCAACAAACCTGGGTACAACAGATTGAAAATAGGCTAGTGCTCCAATGCTCTGGCCTTCCCCAGTCAATTGTCATAAATCCCAACTCATTCTTTGAGATCAGAACCAGTCTGCTGATGCAGACAGCTCCAGTTTCACCTGGGAGGTAATGAGGTGAAGTCACTGCATAGGAGAGAAGAAAAACCCAGCGAGCTGACTCTGCACCATTTAACTCAATGGCTCCCTAGAGAGAGGCATCAACAGCAGGGGTGCAGCTGACAAGTGAAACGCTGCTTTGTGTAACACTTCACTATCCATTTGTGCCACTGCAAATAGCTAGAAGGCCACAGAGGAATAGAACCTCATCAAAGCAACCTGCACAGGTATTCTTTGTGGTTAGTAGTCAAGAATTCAGCAAGTCTGTGGGGGTTGGCACAAGGCTTTGTCCCTTGAATTTTGCCAGAAGCCAGTCTTCTAAAAATGTCTGCCCAGACTGTGCAGTGCTTTATAGTATTGACAAAACAAAGCCCTTGCTTTTAGACCTTAGAGACTATACAAAGGGTGGGTAACAACAGCTTTCAACGTTTTTAAATCTCTTTTTGCTACTCTGGAGTGCCTTTGTTACCATCTAAGTAATAATTTAAAAAATCTTTAGACAGTACAATGAAGGAAGACTGGTTTCTTTACAGATATATCTCACATTTCATAAAATCCTTTCATGTTGCTGGGACACTTACAGCATCTACACTCCTGATTTCTCTGATCTGGAACAGGAGAAGCCATCCCATATCTTTCACCCCATGGAGAGCTTTCTCTTGTCTCTGCTCCCTTCTTTTCACAAAATGTGCAGAAATATATTTGTGACCCTAATCTTACTGTCATATTGGCCAATGAGCTCAAAACTCCCTGCATGAGAGATGGCCTGACAGTCACACAACCGTCATGAATACTTCTTACCTGCAGGAACCAGACTAAAATTACAACAGAAATATATCCAACAGTACCCATCTCCCGCACTTCAGTCACTCACATACTTGGTTTTGTGCTTGTTACCCACCAAGCTGCAAGATTGTCCCTACTAAACCTGCATGGCTGGTCTTCAAAACACTTCCAGCAGATGGTCTTTATAGCAGCACCAGGGTCTTGCACTGTGCACACAAGTGTGCCAAGACCTGACTCATTTTATCCCAGTGCTGGACTGAATACCACTGGAGAAGGCTCAACTTCCAACAATTTTCTGTTACTGTACAGCTCATACATCTCTGCAATCCCAACTTCAGCCATATGACCTGGATGGAGAGGTGACTGTAGAAATACATTTTTCCAATATATTTGACATTTCACTGATTAAAAGTAGAAATAATAAATCATTCTTTGTCTTAGAATGATTTCTCTCCACTACAGCTTCCACCTACTTATGACCACTGCCACTGCTGCAGATCATTACAGCCATTTAAAAGAATGGCCTTTGCTTCCAGTACCAATATTTGGGACAAGTACAAGAGACCTGAGCTGCGATATTAGCATGCTAATAGCCACTGTAAAGCTCCAACAGCAGAATGAAGAAGGTGGGCTCCTCCTGACTGCCGTGTCTTTTGAGGAGAGAGAGAACTGCCCATCTGGTGTGCTGTAAGGAAGTCACCAGCAAGACAGCATTTGATCCATCATCTGCCATGTTTGTAACCTTGTCAGCAAGCTGTGCAGCCTCAATCTGCATCACTCCAACTTGTGAATCACTGGAAATTTCCTCCCAGCTGGGGGTGGCTGGCCCACGACAGACGTCGTTAATCAGACTGTCCCCAGTCTTACTCACACTGCAGTTCTAACACTACAGATGCTAATAAGAGGACGGAATACAGAGAATTGCTTATGAAAAAAATGCACTTCTTAATCTCATTTAGATTCTAAATGTGTTATATTTAAAAGCAAGCACATAACAAGGAACCTACACTGTTTCCCCACGTATCAGGAACATGTCTTTGCTGTCTTCCCCTGGCTGTCTCATAAGCATTCTAACAACAGTTTGAGCAGATTTCTGGGAGATATGGGAGTAAGTCTAGGATACATGCAACATTTATTTCCTTTTTCCCCTCAGTAAATCTCCAGATTTTTTTAGTAATTATTAGATGCCTTCTTTCAAAAAGGAGCTTCATGTATAAATAGCAAGAAAATGTAGGAATTGAAGTGTCAATTCACTAAGGTCATTTCTTTCACTAAAGAAAAAATAATCAAGTTCAAGGTGAGTAAATAACCGTTATTAGTTTTTGTTATTACTGTTACTGATAAAAACGTTTTTGATTTGTGTGCAGCTACTCTTTCCAGTGAAGATATGGGTACACATTTGCATATGTGCTTAGCCCTCTATTTGAATTTAAGATTTGCTTTTTGGTGCATTGGGAAATTCTAACAACACTCTAAGATTTTTAATTAGCAGATATGTATTTACACTTCCAGCTAAATTAAGGAAGAGGTTTTTTTGTCTGGGAATTACATGATTTTTCATTTCACTTCTCAGTGGATGTGGACTGAATGCTTCTTTCCCAGTAATCTTACTTTAGGCTTTAAATGTTATATTCCTTATTCATTCAAAGTTGTTCAGTTCAAAAATTCACTTATCTAGAAAATAATGAAGTGTTGGTACAAGGATCATTTAGTGCTTTCATACACAAGAAACCATGCTTTCTTCAACTAACAGTATAAATAGCTGTCATTCCGTATATGCATTATCTTTAGTCATAAGAATTGCTTCAAACCACTGACTGCGCACTTTGGTATCTTTTCATCACAGTTTTCACTTAAAACTCTGGAATGATTAAAACAAATGATTTAAATGAATCTTCTCTCATCCAAATTACTACATTCATTTTTCTGCTTTTACAGGTTGATTTTGTCCAATACACAATCAGCCAAGCAGTTTACCAACAGAAATAACAGTGAGAACAATGAAAACTGAATTCAGAAATAATACACAAGAGCTAGACATTCATAATACAAATAAGGGCACAGAACATATCATGAGATAAATGTGGTCTAAGGAAACTAAAGGACATGGTTTGAGTTTGGAGTATCAAATTGCAGAGAAATGCTAAGATAAACCAAGAATTAGTCACCAAAGTATTCAGTGAATGTCTCTGTAAAACCAAACCCGAGAAGTCAAATAGTAATTGTATAAATCCTGACACAGAAGAGGGAAGCTGATCTGGGCATTTTCCAGCTTTCTCAGTTCTAACCAGCATAACATGAAATTAGAAAAGACACAAAAATGCCAGAGCTGTGCAATATAAAGTTAAATTAAAAACAGTCAAAGTTTGTGGAAAAATTCCTCCTGCCTCATATGGAGTTTGACCCAAGCATTAAACAAACGTCAACACTTAGACACTGCTCTGTCCAAAAGAAAAAAAAAAAGTTTTTCTGTAAAATATAACCCATAGCATTATAACTGCACTTCCTTTTTGCTTAGGTAGATACCTTGGTGGTGGTGTGCCTTTGCTGTTTGTCACTTATGCTTCCTCATTTTCACCTCTCCTTTACACCACCACACTAAGCTCACTTGAGCAGTAGCAGTGTCCTTTTTTATTTTTCTTTTTCCCTTCTCTCACAAGACTAATTGCATATGCATATATTACCACAAGCCTGTCCAAGATCATACAGGAATAATTTCAGTCTGCTCCAGGACCTTTTCTGACACAACCTGCTATTCGTTCCCATTAGGAGCTGTTCCCCATGTTGTTATGGAACATAAAAATGAAATCCTGTATAATCTGTATCATTATAATGATACCAAGGCTCACCTCCTGCAATTTGAACACTATGTGGTTGCAGCAACAAGGATACCACTCTCAGAGAGTTCTCAGAGACTGCTCTTCTGCCCATTCAACAGACAGAGCAACTGAAGGCAGCTCACTCACAGCCAGAACACACCCGATTCTACCAACTGCATGATTAGGCTGTCAAGAATGGCATTACACATACAAACCATTCTGTATTTGACAGCAAGGACCTTGTATAAGAGGTCAGTGTTTATGACTCTAGTAGCAGTAATGAATAGTAAAAGAAAAGGGTTTTTTGTTAAGTTTCCCTTGATTCACAACAACTTTGGGAAGCAGGGCCTAGAGGGAGAGATTCATGTCTATCCACTGCTCCGCAATGGAATGGAATAGAACAGAATTAGGAGTTGCATTACAATAGTATTTGGAGAAGGCCATGGAAGGACAAGTCATCAGTGGTCTCTACACCACCATTTCTTGACTTACAAGTATGAGGGATTTCTCATACTTACAATCTTTGCTCACATTTCACTTGGAGAAGACATGAGTCCGTCCAAATAGGCTGCATTTCAAAAATAAAAGTAAACAAAAAAAACATGGCAAACCACTTGCTCCAAGTTGAGAGCCGGTTCTGCTGCACTTACAGACTGATGGAAGGAGCTGCAGCCCAGGTATGGTTTCAGCCCAGGTGTTACTGTACAGCACCTGCCATGGCCTGCTTGCCCACTCCCAGCTCCTTCTATGGGCACCTCAGAAAGGCTGCTGCCCGTAAAGCTGGGGAGAGCAAACTGCAGCCTCTCTGGACTCAGTTCCCCCCAGCTGTCTGACTTTCCCAGCTCAGCTCACCAAGACTGAAGCCATGCGCAGGGGTGGGACCATCCATGATGGCCACCCCAGGCGTCCTGGTGACCGCCCAGCCATGGCAAGTGGCGTGCACCTCTCCTCTGCATGCTCTCTGGGCTCTCCTTTTGTGGCCATGGCATCAGCTGTGTTTCTGAACACACCAACCAGATCCTTCCTCTGCTGTAACTGGCCATGTACCATCAGCATTACGCATATACTTGCCTCTAAATTGAAGTGACTGATTGTTCCATTTTACAAATCGCATCCAGCTTTGTCCTGGCACCATTTCCAGAGAAACCACCTGACCTTCTTTCCATTATATCTGAACTCAGCACAAGACTTTCTGGGATGACTGGTCTGACATTTGAAAGCCAGCAGCCATGACTCAGAGTCTGCTTGAAGCCACCAGAAAACAAGCTCCTCTAACACCCACATGAGCCTCCTCCCCCGACATCCAACTCCAGCTCACTGACCCTCTTCATGCTTCACAAATTCCCTTCCCCTCAAAAGGTGGTATTTTGTCTTCTTTTGTTACCTTCATTTTAGCTCCTCCACACATGCTAACATGTGTCAAACACCGACTGAAAATTCAAAAGTATGTACAAATTGCATTCAAAAACTGTAGGCTTCAACCTTTCCCTCCCCCAACACCTTATCAACATAATCCTCCAGATCCTCCCATTTTCCCCAAGTCTGGGTCAATTACATGTCTAACATTCAATTCTAACTGTTTGTTGTGGTATCTTCCAACAGTTTCCCTATGCTGTTCCTCTCCATTTGATCCCTAACATGCCTTTCTCCAGCAGTGACAAGCAGAAATGAAGACGACCTCTGCAGAAGAGCTGTGGGGCTGGGGCAGCACAGCAGGTATTGTGGTGGAAACTGAGACTGCCAGCTTAGCCAAGCTGCCTTGAAGACTTTTAGAGAAAGATTTCAAAGCTACTGTTGTAACTTTTGGCACAGATGAGGGCAAATTGTCCCAGCCAGCAGTCTTCTATGCATGCTGCCTGCAAGGATCTTGGTGGATCAGCTTCCACCAACAAACATTTACTGGGATGAATCCAGGGCTGAAGATGCCACATCCCTTGGCTGCCTCCCACCAGCCCAGCCCCATGCACCAACAGGGATGGCTACAAAAGCCAAGGGCTCACCACACACAGCCCACCCAGCACCCCTCCCTCCCAAGGGCTCATGTTCTCATACAGCTGCAACAACATTTTGTAAACAAATGTATCAAAACAATGAATATTTTTGTCTGCCACAAGTAGTATTAAAAAAACAAAGCAAGCTGCATTATTGTTTGTTTGTTTTTTCCATTTACCATTCTCTTCAGGGGCCGTTACATCTGCAATTGCACCACTGCTATCACAGAAATGTTAGCATCTCTTCTTTTTGCTATCACTACCTAGTTATAGATTACTGTCAGAAAATAAATATAAAATATAAATTTTATATTAAAAATATAAAATATAAATAAAATATAAAATATATTTTATATAAAATAAAATACAAAATATAAACAAGATGAACAGCCCTGCCTAACAACTTTGCCTCACACTCCACTCCCTACACTAAATCTCAGTTCAGCTACAAGATTTTTTTTTTTTTTTTTTTTTTTTTTTTTTACAACCTCAAGCACAAATTGTGATCTTTCAGTAGAACAGTATAGCCATTTCTCAAAATTAAAAAAAAATTTTGTCCGTTGGAAAAATTGCTGCTTTTCTTTAAATGTCTCTAGTTCCTCTACCTCCATTCCACAGCCCTGAAATTCATATATCTGGGACCTTTACAGCATTGCTTTACCTGACACCAGAAGCAAGGAGGGGAACTCAGGATGGCTCAGCAAACACCGAGACAAACAGGAGGATCACAGAACACTGTAACGTTAAGATTCAAGGCTGTTGTCCCTTCTTCATCCAGAATCCTGGCTCAGTCTCAGGTGGGACACTCAGGCTGCTTCCCCAGCCTGCTACCTGGATAACCCTGGCTTAATTTGCTGCAGCAGATGAGCAGTGCCCTGAAAATGAGGCAGAGCTCTACAGGGCTCACAAGAGGATTCTGTGATTCAGATAACTGAGTTACCTGTTTCTATCCCTGCCCAGGCTGCAAAGGGATGTGCAGCCAATCTGGTACACATGACCTCACTCTGCCCTTTCTCCAAATCAACATGAGCTCACCCTGTCTGTGAGGTGATACAAGACCATGTACTGTCTTAAGCCTAAATTAATACACTCCGTGAAGCAAGGCAGGCACTGCAGCTGCACATAGGTGCCTGAAGTCGATGCAGTGCAGTATTTACTTAGGAACAGAAGCAAGAATGTGAGTTTTTCTACCGAGATCATTTTGGTTGAACCCAAACACATGCAGGGAGAGCTCAATAACTGCCATGAGGAAGTTGCCCTGCTCAGGGCAGTCTGCAAAAAAGGAACACAGCCTCACAATCCTATCCACACAGCAAGCAAAAAAAAAAAACAAAACAAACAAACAAAAAAAAAACACATTTTCCAAGAAGTAAAGATCTGTTCATGCCTGGGCACAGTCAACTTCAGTTTAGCCAAAATCAAGGGAAGCAAACAGGCAGCGATCAGAAGAGAGAAGCAAGTGTCCAGCACGTGACATCTGATTTGCTTCTGGGGAAACCAGAAGCCAGCCGGGGCAGTCCACTAAACACACATGGCACAATCAGCAACTTCCATGGCTAGCCATATGGGAACAGGAAGATGGAAAGACAGCACAGAAGTAAAGCCTGTGAGTAAATAACGAAAACTAATTCCAGAGAAAGCTGCCTTAACAGTACCTCTAGAATTCTGTGTAAATAGTCCTCTACAGCTGCCTCACAGGAAACCTGAAAGTCCCAGAGTCAGAGCATTCAGCAGCCTGCATCTATTCACAGGTTGCATCTACTCACATCCTGTGCACCGAGCACAGGGCTTGCAAACTCACAGGTGGCTGCTCACCCTCCTGACTCCAGCCTCATGGTAAGAGGCAGGGATCACACGCTGCTTGGCTCCAGCAGCAAGAGCAAGCTTCACTGCACGCCCACCTGGTCCCAAAACATCCTGCACGCCCCATCTGCATTCTGCATGGAGGTCACCACTGTCCCTGGCTGTGCCAAGGATAGTAATTGCTGCAGCTCTTCCCGTGTGTTTTTATGTAATAAAAACACTCCACACATCGCTGCGTAGCCTAGCAAACGCAAAGCGCGTTGCACAGTTAAGTTTTACTTGCATAACACTACATCTAAACTAGCATTCCCAATGGTGTTTTAGAGTTGAATTAACCTGTAAATACTCCTGGAGTCAAAACATTATAAGGATGCCAACTGCGCTATTTTTAAACAGGTAACAACTGCATTTCATTTTAGCAAACATTTCCCTTCATTCTCATTAAAAGGAAAAACTATTTTCACAGAGATTGATAGAAACAGAGTAAGAGATGCTATGACTTTGGAATCCTATGAAAGTCACAGCATCCTGAGTTAACAAAAATAGGAACCACACAACCAACATTTCATACTATTTAGCCCAAGAAATCCAAAACAAATGTTGGGGGTTAGTATGCTCTGAATGACTCCAACAACCTCAGGATAAAGCTCTGAACAACAAACTTGATGATCAGAGGACACACACCAAGGTGACAAAAAGCAAGTGTCCTCAGGCACGCTGAGTTGTCCTTTTCCTTCTCCTTCCTGTGATCTGCGACCCCTGCTCAGCAGTGATCATAGCTTCAGCTTCTCTTTTATCTAAAAACATCCTTGAGAAGGTCACAATAGGTGAAGTGGTAATGCTTAGACACAGCCTCCTTCTCCTTTTGTGTGGTGATTCTCTGAAACACTCATAAAATATGCATATCTCAAGCTTCCTTGTGGCACTGACTATTGTGCCAGTTAGATTAAGGAAAGCAGCGCAGGAGCGATTTTAAAGGGGCACTGCCAGCTGGTCTGAGGCCCTAAGAACTGGCTCAAATTCGGCTTTTTTTTTTTTTTTTTTTAGAGGAGACAGAAGTTAACCGACTCCAGTAACTACAGAAATGCATGATACAACAATTATTTTCAGATTTTTAATTCAGAATAATTTCATTTCAAATAGACTTTCACAATCAAGCTCCTTCCCAAATAAGACTGTGCTAAAGTAAGAATAAAGAAGCTGACCAGTTCTGCCCTACTCAACTCTGCAAACTCCGTAACATCAAAATTATATATATATTTTTAAAATTACACTATGCCACTGTTGCCATCTTCTGAAAAGACGAGTTCTAATGTAAAGACAATACTGTAAGGTTCAAGCACATTGGTTAATTGTGAAAACTTTTCGGTCTCAGTGACAAAGCATCCAGAGAAAACAACCCCAGCCTTCAGCCTCACAGGATCCATGACCTCAGCCCACTCAGGAACGCATCCAAAAACGTCAGGTGGACTTCAGCCTTAGCATTGACAGTGCCCCTGAACAAGCGCTAGCCAGACTTCTGTGCTTTTTGGACTGCTGATACCTGAGCAAACGCAGAAGCCACATATCCCAGACCTTGCCCTCCCTGTGCTCGGTGTGCAGTATGCGGGCACCCCAATATTGCCACACAGTGGCCTCCCAGGTGAGTACAGTGCTTTCTCCAACCCCAAACCTGCCTTGGCACAGTACCTCTCACCCTATCACTGTTACCTGGGAGTAGAGGCCAACCGCCACCTCACTACAGCCTCCTTTCAGGGAGTTGTAGAGAGCAATAAGGTCTCCCCTGAACCTCCTCTTCTCCAGACAGATCAGCCCCAGTGCCCTCAGCCGCTCCCCATAAGCCTTGTGCTCCAGGCCCTTCGCCAGCTTTGTTGCCCTTCTTCAGGCACACTTTGGGGTCTCCATGTCCTTCTTGTAGTGAGGGGCCCAAAACTGAACACAGAACTCGAGGTGCAGCCTCACCAGTGCCAAGTACAGGGGGACGATCACCTCCCTAGCCTGGCTGGCCATGCTATTCCTAATGCAAGCCTGGATGCCATTGGCCTTTGTGGCCACCTGGACACGCTGCTGGCTCATATTGAGCCAGGTGTCAACTAGAATGAGTGTCCCAGCAAAGAACAGCATTATCCTGGTGGCATACTACTCTTCTGGTTTGAGCAGATGTATATTCACTCAGAAAGAGGAACACTGGAATCAAGTCTCCTTCACCCTGGGCAAAAACTTTAATTACTAAGCCATTAAAAAGTAAAGTTACCAGCAGCAGCTCTTCCTCCAGCTGTGTTTTAAATTAAAAGAGTGAGGCATGGTGAGTTCCACAGGAAAAAAAATGCACATATGGTATTCTGTAATGAAGGGAGGACTCAGCAGTGTGTGAAGAAACCTCTCTGCCACCTTAGGTGACTTGTCAGAAGTCCTGCAATGGGTCAGCAGCAGAGCAGGGAATTGACTCTAAATCCATCTCCTAATCCAGTGCCCTTTCTGCTGCACCTTCCGAGCACTCAGTGCTCAGTGCTGGAGCTCAGCCACCTGTGCTGCCCTGGCTTTACAAGAGTTTGCTTTGCTGGGTGCTGAAGCCTTTCAACACATTTCCTCTTGGATAACATCCAAGAAAGCGCACACATGCTATTCCTTCCCTGTTGGTTTTATGCCTAGGTATCATACCCCCTACTTTTAAGAAAAGGGCAAGGTGAAGAAAAAACAAAATGGGGGAAGATTCAGAATGCCAAGCTGCCTGGGCCTCCAGGGAGCCTTCCCACAGTGCCTGTCTACAGCCAAATGAAAAAGCAAAACCATTTTGGCTGTTACCACTTTCCTCCTCTTTTTGAAGAAAAAGACAGCTCACAAAAATGTGAACATCTCATCTTGCAGCTTACATATCATGCAATCACTACCCAGCTTCTCAGGTTTCTGTCACAGCTGCTAACACGCTTCCTACAGCTATTGGAGAGGGGAAAAGGCTCCTTATTTTTAGACATCAGCTATTTCAGTCCCTCAAAGAGTTCTTTCTCACAGTTAACTGGTGAAGAGTTTCTTTAACTTTGCTTACTGAATTGTTGTCCATGGAACTTGGCAGTCAGATGAATGACATCTGCTAATGACACCAGAATAATCTATACTTTACCACAGTCATCTTCCACCCTCCCCTGTCCCCCAAAAGGAGAGCTCAAACTAACCCTCATTTGCTTGAAGATTTTCCCTCTCTTTTATTACCTCTCTCTAATGTCTACTTAGAACTGTGTGGCTCAGAACATCTTCTCAGTGTACAGCAGATAACACACTGATAGATAGTAGGATGGTCTTAATGCCAGAAAATCTGGAGTGACTCATCTTCATGAAAGCAAGCCATGTGAGTCACAGCCGCGATGACTCAGAAGCCTGAGGAGAAGGCACCTTTCTGGGAGGAAAAATTGAAATCGTCCTGCTTTTCCAAATACATAACTTCGAGAGGAGCTTCCCACAGGGGAAGATTTTTGTGGGGGCAGAGAAGAGGGATTACATCACCAAAAAAATGAAGGGACAACCTGTAAATGAATAGCACAAAAGAAAACCACCAGTGACATTCCGAGTCACCATATTTTCATGATTAGACATCCTATTTAATAAATAACATCATTCTTCTCTTGCTCTTGCAAATTAAATTGTGTTAGGCTTTTTGGTGAAGTGCTTGATTGCCTGACTTCATTGTCCAGCCAGTAATGATTTCAGCCACATAATCAAGAGTGATCACAAGGAAAATAAAACTTAGAAGACCCACAGCTCATTAAAGCTGTCAGCAGAAGTGGATAAATATGACCTATCGAATAATTTACAGCAATGTTTCTGGATGTAAACATGATGCACGATCCATCATGCATCACTTGGTGGTAACGGAAATATTAAATTGCATTATCTGAAACAAACAGTACGAACTTACAAGTCCATTCATAACTTTTCTATAAATTATAACTGCTTATCAGAAACTGTGCATGGATCTCATGGATCTAAATTAGCAAGCACCCAAATGCAATGGCAAAAGTTCTGCAGATTTCCATCTATGGACCAGTTGTGGTACAGGCCACACAGACCATAGGGTAAAGCAGCCTCCGTCTACACAAGTTCTGAGGCTCTTCTTTCAGTGCCCTATGCAGAACAACAGAAGGGAGAAAAAGCACTTAAAAATCTTGTGACTACAGAGGCAGGTAAGTTGGAAAACCCCATCTAGTTAACTGCCTTGATCCCCCACATTTCAGCTACCTTAACCACCTGGCAGTGAGGGAGGTGCCTCAGCACAGTACCTCATGCCCAAGACCTCAATGCCAGGACAGGTGGCAAAGTGCCAAAGCTGAGGGCACACTGAACCACATCTCCCATTCGCTCAGAGTTCATTGTGTTGCCTGCCTGATTAAAGCACTCCAGTCCCTCATGCTTTTTATCTGTTTTGTCTTTCTTCAGTATGTTCTTAAACAACTCTCCAAGCACAGTCTCCTGTTACCTCACCCTCAAAGCTTTCAGTTTCCTTTTCTAAACACCGTAAAGATGGTCCCGTNCCCTTTTTTTTTTTTTTTTTTTTTTTTTTTTTTTTTTACTGCTGCCAATAGGATCTGCAGTACTGCTGAGTGAAGTGCTATTGAGTGCTTCTAGCATTACAATCACTTTCTTCAGGTTTCAGCCCTTCTTGCCAGATTTGCTTTTAGAAGTTTGATTTTTTTCCTTCAGATTGACCATCCTACATGTGGCTGTTCTGGCCATGACCTTGAACCATCACCGTCACATACAGCAGACTATTCATTGGTTATGTCTAAATACTTCCTCTTCAACCGTTTTTCCATTCCCCTTAAGTTCTTTTTACATTTTTATTCCCCATTTTTTTGTCATAGAATTACAAAGTAACGCAGCTTAACTTAAAACCTCAGCAAAAAGTTTTATGCTCATATGTTTTGCTCAAGCAGACTAGGAGCATGCATGGTCCATATGAACTCCTGAGGTCCCTTGCAGCCTGAATTACTCTACGACTCGACCGAATCAATAGTTATAGTGGCTTTAATAAAGAATAGGCACTTCTTAACCCCACTCTAACTGCACAGCACATCCCTACTGCACAGGCCACCACCCACGAAGAGCTGCTCTAAAAGCCTGTGAGTGCTCAGATACTTCACAAGGAGGGGAAGCACCCAAGCACACGGAGAACAGACAGGCTCCACACATGACCCCACCTGCTGTAGACAGTTCTAGCACTCAGCCTGCGGGCTGTGGCAGGCAGCAGGGATGGCTCTGGCTGCTGCCAGGGCCATGCTGCCTCCACCACATCCGGGCCACTCTGCTCACATCCCAGCCTCTCCAAAACCACCTGGTAACAGTGGCTTTGCACTAAAACTTAACACAAAAGCATGGCAGGTGCCACACCTGTCCCTAATCCTTTCTCTCTGTCCCATGGTAGGGGTCTCTGTCAGCAGGGACAGCCATGCTCCAAGCTGATGCACGAAGTTCTGCCAGCAAGCATCTGCCAGAGCCTGGAACTTCCAAAGTTAGATAAGTTGTTTGTCTTCCCACAGATGCAGGAGGTGCAACACTCTCCTCCTGTGCTTCTATTATTACCACAAAGGTATTTATAGAGCTTGGCAACGTTTCCCGCAGTGGCCAGTTCTTGTACATTATTCCGATTTCAGGATGTCTCAGCTTGGTTCAGCTGAAAAGGCCTGATTATGAGAGCTAAGTGCCAGCTCCCGTGAAAATCAGGTCACATTAAGGAGGCTCAGGTTGCTCACCACTCTTCCCCATCCCAGCGTTTGATCCTGCTCTCCCCTCTCCACCCCATCGGGCCAGAGCACTGGCAGCTGTGAATCAGCAAAATTCCCGCTGGCTAACAGGAATGTTAGTACCAACTCCTGCCAGGTTTTCTGCTTCAGATGTTACAGACATATTGCCCTTCAGTTTTCCCTTGGCTTCCCACATTTTTTTTCCTCACCTCTCAGGAACAGATGGAAGTCACACCACAGAGCACTTCTCTTGAAGCAGCAAGTAGAGGCAGCTTAGAATAAAAAGCATAAAACAGAAGTGCAAGCTAAGCCAATCCGATCTGCTAACGTATGTAGGTGATGGTATGGGGATGGCTGCTTCTCCTGACATACACTATCATAGTCACCGGTTGGGAATTGCTTTCAGAAAGAAGCAATTGATGAGACTCACAAATTCCTCTGATACAACTGCATTTATATTTGTAGAAGTCATATTTCCCTGAGCACGGAGGAGCTGAGCAGCAATAGCCAGAGGTGTGCTTGTACCACAGAACACAGCGCAGCCTGGAGATACCAGCACTGCTCCCAGTTGGACTACGCAGGCTTGCACGTTAACACCTCAGTACTCCCTAAATCCTTCAACCCTAACCCTGGCTCCCTAGCTGCAGTGCTCAAAGTCCAAGAACACGTTAAAGGAGCAGGTTGCAATGTGGCTGCTCCCAGTCAGCACCAGAAGTCATGTTGAGCTGCTCCAAGAAAGCAGGTGGCCTCCCATGTCAAAATGCCTCCCTTAAATTGGAGGTACCCCCATATTTAGGCGATTCCAGAGCAACTACAGGTCTTGCTGCTATTATTCTTCATCTTTACCAGAATGATTTACATGAGAGCTCAGAACTATCACAGCATAAGACTGGATGTTGGAACAAGGTGGTCACTGTAGCTTAGCTCTTCCTTCAGCTCCTGTAATTCCCTCTGGGGAAAATCACTCAAGAGATGCTGAGTGAACAGTGAGGATGGTTATTGTCCCCTGCACCACATCACCACACCTTCACAAGCTGTTTCTGCAGCAGCTGATAAGATCCTGAATTATATCAATGACAAAAAAGGATGTTAATGCTCAGCAGTGTTAATTCCTCTATGAACTCACAGCCGCAGTGAAACCAAGGCAAGGCTCACTGCCATCACTTACAGGAGACTCCAGGCACCGCCCAAATCAGAAAGCACGGCAAGTAGACTGTGTCTAGATCTAAGGTCTTGATACTACTTGACATTTAAATTACTTCAGAATTTAACTCACAAAGGCTCTATATTTTAATTATAAAGCTATTTATAGCCTTGATAAGAGGATAAAACTAAGTCCCTTCTGCCTATCTCTGGTTGCTGAGCAAATGGATGTTAAAGATCACCCAGCACCCAGCTATCAGGATAACCCTACTTACTTTTCCAAAACAATTTTGCCCTCAAAATTAATTTCACAAGTGTTGACTTCATGCATACAATCATTTTTGAATAAATGTAAATACGTAAATACTGTTTGGGACAACTGCCTACACCTTGAAGTACCATGGCAGTATAATGTTACATTGGAAATAAAGTTCATTGTTCAGTTGTTACTGGTTAAAAATACAGCTCAGAACAGTTGTTAGTACAGCAGTTACACATGTAACATACATATAACCTCAAATATTTGTACTGATCTACGGAAAATAAAGACATACTTTGTACAAAATGCTGTTGACTACAAAAATAAGGATGCAGAAATAGATTACATGGTGCTTTTTCGTGTGTATGTAGCCAGCTGAAACATAATGAAAAGTTATTTGGAAAGAGGAGCAACATACTTCAATTTACTTCTCAACATCCTAGACACGGGGCTGCACCTCAGCTGGAGGAACCCAGGGAAACCAGTAGTATGTCGGCCTCAGAAACAGTCTCTATAAAATCACGTGTAGAGTTTAATTCTGATAGAGTAGTTGGCTGTACCAAAAGTGGCACAGGCTGGAACATGTACCACATTGTAGGATGGAATTACAGCATGATATTCATATGCAATCAGATTTTCATGTATATAATGAGGGTGGAGAGAGATGGGTGACATTAGGGGAAAAAAAAACAGAACATTTCCTACTGTAAAGCATTTTTCAGGTCAGCATTCAGCAACAGCTTGTTCCAAAGAATTACCAAATAAGCAGGTAAGGATGGAGGATAATGCACAAATCACCACACGCAGCAGAAAAAGGAAGAATCCTACAAGACCAAGAAAGTCAGAGGTATGCTTTTTAAAACCCTGCCTGGTCACACCTCCCTGAATTAACAAAGATATTCTACATATCCTCCCCTATCATACACCATTTCCACAATTCCCAGTTCAAAATACACATTGGTTGTGCAGTCTTAAAATTCCCACTTTTGTGGCAATACCAAGTCTTCCTTTCTATCCATGAGTTCTGCAAATAGAGCTTCAAGAAACACCCTGCACAGCAAGCAGAAGTTTCAGAACATTTGGATGGGGCTGCTTAAATAAACGTTGAGGGCATCTGTTCTGAAAACTGAACCAGTCTTTGTGGGCTTATATGAGTAATACGCTAAAAATGGATCATAAGTGGCCAAATTCTGTTCTCAGTCAAACAACTTCAGTGATTTCAGCACTGCTACCCTAATTATCTCAGCTGCTCTGCATCCCTTCTGCCCATTGGCAAAGGAGCTACAACATTCACTGTGTTACAGGACAATGTGCTTCCTGCAGCTGAAGCTCACTCCTTGCATCAACTCTTCACTGGTGATTTTACTTCCTGCTAGTCTTCTGGCTCCAGTTATTTAGTCATTTTATTTCACTTTGCACATTTTCCATCAAGTTGAAAATTACAGCTTTAGAAAAGCGCACAAGGCAGAAGGCCCAAATGGAGAAAGGCTGGCACTAACACACATTTAACCCACTCCAATCACATCACTGCTCAACCTAACAGGAATACAAGCGAGTCCCAGCCAAAAGCAACAAAGTGGAACAGATCACCAAAGGAAAAAGGAAATATCTTATTGATTTGTCTTTAATTTCAGATTGTAGGTTTTGCTCAAAGACATACACGAGTTCAGCTATAATTTATCAGACCTTACAGCTTTTACTTACATTCTAGAAAGATGAATTTCCTCTACAGCAGGAATTACTGAGTGACATTTTGCTCTGAGTTATGCAGGTGAGCAGAGCAGTTATTCGCATCTTCTCTACGTGGCCTTGAAATCAGTGAGTCATAGCTGAGGCTACAGATTCTACTCTGATGTGGCCAAGACTTTCCAAATGAATATTTGACTTTGCAGACTAATTTCTGTCTGAAAGAATTATAAGGTGGGTGGCACGCTTCATCAGATTATTAGCTGTCAGTTGACATCAACTCTCAGTATTCTTCAATAGGTACACTTTTCTCAGCTTTAGTTTAATCCAAGGCCAGTATTGGGAAATATTTCATGTATGTACAAGTTACAGCCCTAATATAAAGTAATAATCGGTTTTAACTTCAACGAAAAACAAAAGAAAGCCCACCAATATTTTTTTCAATAACATCATTACATTAATTCCTATCACTGCCAACTTGTAGTAATTTTGAGACAGAGGAAAAGCAAATGATTTTGTAATCTTTACTGCATTCTTTTTATGTCTTTGAATACTTCAAAGAATAAAAATTGCACTAGAGTAAGACTCAGTGAACTCAGAATTCCACAGCTCCTCACAGAAAACCATTCCAGTCAGGGGAAGTTAATAGCTCACAGACCATCAGCAGCAGGAACATCCCTTATTGCAATCCTCAGTTATCAAATGGCAGCAAGCATTTTATTCTATTCCTGGCAAGCAGCATAATAGCAGACAATAGAATCACATAATTTCATTTTTATAACATTTTTGCTTTCCTTCCCCCTCATTTCAATTTCAATGTGATATTAACAACCGATAATTCAAGAGCAGTTAGAAATAGAAACCAGATTGGTGCACTATCCAAGAATAGCTGAGCAACCGTTTCAAAGGTTACAAAGCATTAACCTTCTCCTTTAACTTAAAAAGATGATAAGCATTATCCACTGGGTCCTTAGCTCATACCTGGAATGGGAGGATGGAGGCAAGATTCGAAGTGGACATTAAGGGCTCCTATCTCACAATTCACAGTAAATAAATATTTTGGCAAAGGCATAAATAATACAAGGTTACCTATGAATTTCAAGGCATTATTTACACCCTTCTGGTATGCTTTATTACTATTAATCTCTTTCAGTAGCACCACAGTGAAGCACCCTTCAACAGCATGAAATGTATTCCTTGTCTCATTGCTTTTCACACTGGAGTAACCCATGTAACGCAAAAAAATATAAAGATGAATTTGACCAGAGGAAGTACTTAAGGACCAAATTCAGCTCTTCTGTGAATGACACACTCCAGTGGCTGCAAGAGGGGATTAACGTGAGGCTCTGTTTGGGCCTGATCTAGAGCAAATTGAAGTTGTTGAATTACATAAAATTCTCTTGTTTTCTGACTCTCTCTCCAGAAGATTCCCAAAACTGAGGACAAAAAAAAAAAAGACCAGAAGCTTTTTAAAATTCTCATAGCAACAATACAGAAGTTTTAGCAAACTTCCAGTGGTTCTGACACAGAAGATCTGAAATCTCTGGTGATTTGGTACCCACACAGAGACTTCTTAAAAATACAACAGTTCTTTGTTTGAACTCCTTGACTTTAGCAGTCTCATTCTGCTCCCCCAGTGGTCTGGAATGATATTCTGAATCTTGCAGTGCTACAACCCAGGAAACCATGCTCAAGTTTTCCTTCAAACCCACCACTACAGGAGAACCAGACCTCTTTCTCCATACCAAAGTAAGGATTGTCACAATTTCTACATTACTGCAAGGACCACAAAAACTCTTATGATCTCTTAACCAGCTTCTTCCAAGAAAATGATCAAATTGACTCAGGATGTTGTCCATTGAGAATATGGATATTAACGGGTGGGATTTTATGCTGTGTTATTTGAGAGCTTAGCAAGGTCTCAGACACTGTGAGATGACACACATTAGGATAACACAGCAGACACCCCATCTGCTTAGTATATAAGCTACAGCAAGCAGCAGGTTTCATGAGCTAGTATTGATCAGCCTGGCTGATGAACTTTCTTGGCACGCTGAGGGCTTCCCCCTGCTCTCATTCCAAGGAGCCTGATGAAGAGCTGCAACATTACATGCAAAGGCTGCAGCTGTTGTTGCATTCCAGGGAGACAAAATTCTGGGATGGATTCACCCAGTTTGTTCTCAGCCTCAGCTGAAGTTGAGCACAACTTGGAAAAGAGAAGGCTCCGGGGAGACCTCATTGAGTCCTTCCAATACTTGAAAGGAGCTTACAGGCAGGAGGGGGACCAACTTTTTACACAGGTGGATAGTGGTAGGACAAAGGGGAATGGGCTGAAACTGAAAGAGGGGAGGTTTAGGTTGGACATCAGGAAGAAATTCTTCCCTGAGAGACTGGTGAGGTGCTGGAACAGGCTGCCCAGAGAAGCTGTGGATGCCCCATCCCTGGCTGTGTTCAAGGCCAGGCTGGATGGGTTCCTGGGCAGTTTGATCTAGTGAGCTAGTGGCTGGCAGCCCCGTCCACAGCAGGGGGGTTGGAACTAGATGATCTCTGAGGTCCCTTCCAACCTAAGCCATTCTATGATTCTATGACAACTCTCACTACACTGAGTTCTGCAACAACACCTTGTGCCCAAATTAACACTGCCTGCTGCGTCCACACTACAGCTGAGTGTCTGGCTGGCTGCAGGCACACCTGTCAGCAGGTAAAACTGCTTCACACTGGAAAGGGAATGTGCTAATTGCACAAACCTCTGCATGAGTTAAACACCAGAAATGATGATACCATGGTACTGACAGGGTTGAGCAAGCTTTGTCAGTTCTAACTGCTAAGAGTAGGATGCTTTCAATTAAGTTGACCTTGCTATGTGTGTGGTTTTAACTAAAAATAATGGCATATGGAATGAGGCTGCAAATTCTTTGCATACCATAATAATCTGAAACAGTTACAGAGGTGTGAATGTTAGCTGGCCACAAACTATAAGGGAGTAAAAAGGGCAAAACTTTGCACTTTTTTGCACCATGCACAGATAGAATCATAGAATGGTTTGGGCTGGAAGGGACCTTACAGATCACCTAGT